>VYXF01003650.1:132766-149867 GCA_013397295.1 Polioptila caerulea | reverse complement strand
GGTGGGTGGTGGGAGAGCAATGCCACGGATAAATCCGTGACATGAAATGTAAAATACTGATGGGAACAATGTGGGTTGTTGGAAAACAGTGGATCACCAGCGTGGCTAGAACCAAGTGCATGATCAAATTAGTCCTGATACATTTCAAACTCAGACTGAGCTTCCTGGGGTGAGCAGTTCTTGAGATGAAGGTGCTTTTTTGTGATAATTGGTGGCTTTGATTCCAATTTTGCTGTGTGGCTGGATGGGCTATTTTGGAGGAATTTATGCAAAGTTGCTTTTCCATCAAACAAAGTTTCTTTTCCGTGATCTCTTCCCAGAATAGGAATTCCCTGTGTCCTTCAGGAGACTCAGTGACCTGGGGGTGGTTTGTGAGGACGCTCTGTGGTGACTTTGTGCTCAGTTAAACGAGACTGAACTGGTAGAATTCAGATATTAATCAAGAAGTTGCAGGATGTTAGAACCAGTGAAACCAGTAACCCACTGTTGGTGCCAGGGAGCCCTCCTCCCCTTGTGCTGGGGAAGGGGAAGCTGTGGAGGATTTTTAGGGAAGGAGGGATGCCAGGATTCCTGCTGGGACAGGGGGCAGCGAGGCCACACTGGGGGCACTGTCCCACCCCCAAGTGCCTTTGGGAGCTGCCTGGACCTTCCTGTCCCACTGCCATGGAAAATCACCTGGAGCCACCAGGGAGACAAAGCCTCTTCCAGAGACTCCCTGAGGAAGTCCTGGGGAGCTCCCATTTCATTCCTTGTCCTGGAGCAGCAGCTCCCCTTGGAGTTGTGGGTGGAGTGGGACCTGGTGTCTCCCCTGCCCCCTGTCCCTGGTTTTGGGGACATTCTGTGACTTCAGAGGTGTTGAGGAGCAATTCCCATCCTCACATGGGATGCCCGACCTCCCTGTGTGGCTGGAATGGGGCTGTTTGCCTTCCTGGTGCCTGGAATGTAATTTAATGCAGCTTTGTGAGAGGTGAAGGGGGAGATTCCATCACCTGGTCCTCGGAGTGCTTTGCAAATTCCAATATTTGAGCAGTTTGTTTGAACTCAATGACGGTGCTTCGTTCATGTTAAGCAGAATTTTGTTCCTTGGCCTCTTGTCCTTTTTGTCTTTCGGGGCTTTGGGATTTGATTTTCTGGAACTCCTGTCACCAGCACACCATAAATGTGTTTGACTGGCACAGCCTTATGCTCCAGCCCTGAATCCTTGTGCCCTTCCTAGGCTGGAATTGATGATGAGGAGGGAGAAATGTGGGGATTTGGTGGTGAGATTCCCGTTCTCCATCCCCTGCCAGCCTGTCCCTATTCCCAGCTCCCTCCTGCTGAACAGAGATCACTTGGAAGTGTTGAGATTTGCATGGAGTAATTAAATATTTGCCTCAAACTCCATGCAGAGTCAGATTTTGCACTTCAGAGCTTGGTGGATGCACCCAGGTGGGGTTTGGAGCTGGGAAGTCAGGAGGGGAAAAGTCAGGAGCAAGGAGGGAAGGAAGGATCCTGAGGCAATCTCAACTCCTGCACTCAGTTCATGTGAAGTGTCTTAAAAACTGGACCTGTGTCAGCAGCAATCAGCCCTTGGCCAGCACAACGTTGCCTCCTGACCTCGTTCAGAACCTGCCCCTGGAGGATTTGGTTTGGAATTGTTCTCCTGGGAAGCAGGGAACTCTTGCTGCAGAATGTGTGGGAATCCTGGGGAGCACATGGTGTGGGAATGTCAGTGAGGGGGGAGTGGGACCTGGAAGATTGAGGCTAAAGGAATAAATTCTCCTTCCTGAACCAGTGTTGGGTCCTGGTGGGCACCAAAGGGGAGCCCCTGCACCCTAAAATCTGTCACCAGAGACAGGGAGGGTTCTTAAAGCATTTCCTGCATTAATTCCAGCAAATAACTTTGGGATTCTGACAGATAAAGCAACAAAGGGAAAGATCCTTTGGTTCAGGAGAGATCAGTGAATGTGGCATTCAGGGATTCCCAGTTTTAGGGAATTCTGTTGGGAGCAGTCCTGGCTGAGCTGGTTCTGGAGCAGGGATGGAAAAGGGATCCCAGGGTTCTCTTGGAGAAGCCTTTGTCCCACCAGGGATATTTACCCCAACTCCCAAGGCACAATGATTGATGCCAGTGTGAATTTGCTGCAGACTTCATTTACTGAATGTTTTAGAGAAATACACTTTAATTTCAGCTAACTCCTGTTAGGCCTGATTGGTTCTATTAATCCTGACCAAACTTTCCCTTTTTTTCCTCCTAAAAGATGTGTTTGAGACACGATTAACCAGGACACAGCTAACAAAAGTATCCAACCTTGTTCCCTTGTTTCATTGTAGGGCTGAGGAAATTCACAGCTGGGACTAAGATGTGTTGTCAGGGTTTGATTTTTCTACTCATAACTCCATTATTTCAAATTAATTGTTTGTTTCTCCCTTTTCAATAGTGAAAGGTAATGAATAATTTCAAGGCTGTTTATTTATGACATTACTGTGATTTTTCTTTTTTTAAATGCAGTACTAAGGACTAATGAAAAAGGATCTTAATAGGTGGAATAGGCCTTGCATTTATTTTTCGTTTTTTCCTGCAATGTATGAAGTATTGTACCAGAGTATTAAATGAAATGTAATATTTTATTGCAAAATTTCTATCCTTTAAAAGGAATACATTTAGGATGTCATCAATTTGATGTGAATCATGTAAATGTTGAGAAATGAGCTGTTTATTCTACATCTGGTGTTTCAAAAAGATTTCACCTCTTGCCTTTTGCCCACAGTCTGTAGTCCATTTACAGTTGTCAAAATGTGACATTAAATGATAGTTCCTATATAGAAATAGTGGTGGTTGTCCATTGTTTTCTGGGCTGGTATTTATGGGGTTTAATTCAGTTGCAGTGGGTTTGGTTTTTTTTTTGTTTTTTTTAATTGCTGCCAAGCTGTGTTATCAGGAATAAACCATATCTGTAAACANCTGTCAAGCCTGTCTAAGATCATTAGTTTAAATTCCAATTAAAAAAAAAAAAAAAAAAAAAAAAGGGAAAAAAGAAATTCAAATAGGAGGAAAAAAAAAAAATAAAAATCATTTTCTTACCATGATTTGTCAGTCCCTGTATTCTCCAGCTGCAGGCACCAAATTGGGAAGAAATTCTTCCCTGGGAGGGTGGGGAGGGGAGGAGCTGGGATAGAATTCTCAGAGAAGCTGTGGCTGCCCCTGGATCCCTGGAAGAGTCCAAGGCTGAGCTGGACGGGGCTTGGAACACCCTGGGACAGTGGCAGGGGCTGGAGCTGGGTGATCCAACCCAAAGCACTCCCAGATTGTGATCCCGTGCTCGGAGCTGGATGGGGTTTGGCCTCTCCTCTTGCTCTTGGGGTATGATCAGTTGGAATGGGGGAGGAAGGAAGGACAATCCTGTTCTCTCTCTCTCCACATCCTGCTCTCCTGGGATGAGGGAGAGAAGCTGTTCCTCCCACTCCTGCTGCTCCTTCCTTCCATTTCCCACCTCTTTCTCCGTTTGTTTTTGGGGCTTTGCTGTTTCTGAGGTCCTTTGATGCCGGCCCCATCCGAGGGGGGATCAGTGCTCGGAGCAGGAGCTGGATTCCATCCCTGGCTCCTCTGCCAGCTGCTCCTCCTGCCACGCTTCCAAAGCTCTCAGCATTCCTGAATCCTTCACTCTTGGAGCCAGACACCTCCCAAAATGTCAGGTTCCCAGAGAATGCCTACCCTGAACTCTTCCATGCCTTAGCCCCATCCATACTGGCTTCTCTGGTTTTTACTTCTCAAATCCATTGGGAATGTTCCCGCTAGGGATGCCCTTGGTGTTGTTGATCCCAAAAATCAGCCTGCATGAAGGGCTGTGAATTCCAGGGAGATCCCACCGAGTGCTGCCTCTCCCTCAATCCCACTTTGGGGGGCCGAGCGTTAAAAACAGAACTGGAACTTTCCAGGGAATAAATCAGCTCAGCCTGAGCAGTGCTGGTTGAACAGCAGCAGAATCTGGAGTAAAACAAGCTTTAATCTCATGGCAAAGGCACATCCCAGGGATAATCCAGTGAAATGGCAGGAAGGAGGCAGAGCCCCGGGGTTGGCAGGGAGATCCAAACGAGGCCAGGAGCTCTGTGGAGCAGCAGCTTGGCTCTAAGGCGATTATCCCACAGAGGAAGATTGATTTATTTATTTTTATGAACACATCCAACAGTTTGCCTCCATTTCTGGGAGTTTTTATAATCCCTGCCAGAGCTGGCGAGGGAGTGGAGGGAGGTAAAAAGGGAAGGAGAGGAGGGAGGGACTGTTCCAATCTGAGAACTTTGACAAAGATTGAAAGTGATGGTGCTGGGGTGACACTTGGTGTCTCCTGGCTTTGACTCTTGCTTGTGGTGACACTTCCAGCCCTTCCTGCTCTGTGGTGACACTTCCAGCCCCTCCTGCTGCTCCCAGCTCTCCGTGTCTCCCACGTAGGTGAGTATAAATCCATTTATTCTCCCGGCGTTCTCGGTGTTTGTACAAACAGAGGTGATCAGATATTGCTCAAGGACAAGTTCCTTATCTCCCTAAACCCTTGAAACTTCGGCTGACTTTTCTGCAGGAAGAATTCCTGCGTGCTTTGGGTTGGGGGAGTTCTGAGTCACACGGCTGCGCTCCCGATCGGGGCAGGACAAGGGAAGGTGTCCTTCAATCCACATCTTTGCTGCGACCTAAGGAATTATTTTTCCAGCACAACCCTCTTGGCAGAGCTGCTGCAAACCCAGGTTCTGTTTTCAGGGTGGCAATTCCTGTTCCATGTCCCTGGTGGTGCCTTTGGAGCCTTCCCATGCTCGCTTTTTCTCAGGATCATCCTGGAGCTCCACACGTGGCTCTTGTGCCTCAACTCCTGGAAATCTTCCTTTGCCTTGAACAGGGGCCTGAGGCTCGACTGTGTCTCTATTTTTTCCTTTTGGTAAATCTTGGGAAGGATACCTTCAAAGGATCCTTAATATGCTGCTCTCTTCCCGTTTTCCCCACGGAGCCAGGCAGCAGAACAATTCCGAGATCAAAACGTTTGATTTGAAAAATCCCAGCTCTCCCAAGGAATGCCTCAAGTGTTGGGAGGGCTGTGACATTTTTAGCACGTCTCATCTTGACAACTCCCTGCTTTTCCTGACTCTGTGCAGGTTTGCTCCTGATGGAGGAAAAATCTTTGGCTTTTTGGTGCTTTTCTCATCTCTTTATCTGTGTCGTTGGGAATGGGAGGGGGAGGAAGTCCCTCGAATCTCTTGTGCTGGAAATCAGGCTGGGAAGTGCTGTGATTCCTTCTGCTCTTTTTATTTAACAGTGTTACATCTGAGCTTGAGTTTGGGATTGTTTTCCTGGCTGGAATTTTTAATTTTATGGCAGTCCCATGGATATTTCCAGCTGTGGATGACAGCTGAGGGATACAAAGTGCTGTATAAAAACCAGGAGAGAGAAATAGGGATGAGTGGTGGCTTTTCCAAACTCCTTGATCCCACTGATCTTTGAGCACTTGAGGTTTTGTGTTTGTGGGGTGGGTGTGGGATGTGCCCCTGTCCTTCAGGCTCCTGCCCATCACAGATTTGGGATATTGCACCTTGATTCCCATCCCTCAAGGCTCCCGAGCTGTGGGAAGGCAGCACTCGGAGCATCCCTGCTGGATCTCTGCCGTTCCCAGTGTCCTGCCCTGGCCTCAGCATTCCCAGCTCTGTGCTCTGCTGCTGTCTCTAATAAAGAGATTGGACTAAACACTGCCTGGAATCAATCCCTAAGGATTCTCCCAGGAGGATCTGCTGGAATTTAACCTTATTGATCCACAGCAGCTCATAATTGTCCACATCAGCAGTGGCTGCAGGAATTCCTGTTCTCTTTGGTCCTTTTCCCAGGCTGAGATCCACCCAGGAATGCCAGGCTGGGAAACTGCTCCTGGAATTCAGCTGAGTCGATCAAAGGGCCTTGAGTGGTGACTTCCATTGAAGGGTTGATACTTCAGAGAGAATTCCAGGCTGGTTTGGCTTGGAAGGGACCTTAGAGCCCATCCTGTCCCAACCCCTGCCACTTCCACCGTCTCAGGTTGCTCCAAGCCCCATCCAACCTGGCCTTGGATATTTCCAGGGATCCAGGGGCAGCCACAGCTTCTCTGGGCACCCTGTGCCAGGGCCTCACAGGGTGAGATATTCCCAATATCCCATCTAAACCCTCTCTACTCCNCCTGCCATTTCCACTGTCCCAGGTTGCTCCAAGCCCCATCCAACCTGGCCTTGGACATTTCCAGGGATCCAGAGGCAGCCACAGCTTCTCTGGGCACCCTTTGCCAGGGCCTCACAGGGTGAGATATTCCCAATATCCCATCTAAACCCTCTCTACTCCAATGGACACCATAAGCACCAGAGTGAGACATCCAGGGGCTGGATTGACCCTCCCCTTCCAGCAGGATTTCCCAAACCATCCCAATGCCAGGATCCCAATTCCTTGGCAACCCAGCCTCGCTCTCACAGGCCTTGCTGTTAATTAGTTGTGCTTTAAATGTGCAAAAAATTACTGTGAGCTCGTGTTCTCCGTCTCTGTCTGTGCCTGCCCGTGGCTGGAGTTGTGTTCTCCCAGCCTTTTCCTGGGATTTAGCAGCTCTGCACAGGCACAGAGCTCTTCAGGCCAGGGCTGATCCGTGCTGGAGCTGTTTTATCTCTATTAATAGTGATTTCCTCACGGAGGATTTTTCTGCTTCCGTGCACTTAGGGAAGGTTGCTCTCAAATTCTCTCGCTATCACTCCCGATAAATGGTGTGTCAGTTCCAGGATAAACAGGCAGGATGGGGAAAGGCGTCGCCATGGCAACGCAGGGATTTCGGTGATTGGTATCCATGGCGATTGTTGCTAAATTCCGAGAGGTTTTTAAAACGCTTTTTTGGGTTTTTTTTTTTTTTTTTTGGAACACAAGGGGTGCGCTGCTGCCTGCGCCGCCGGGAGCGCAGGCGGGGGCGCGGCCGCACACGTGCCGGGGCTGCTTCCCGCAGGGAATTCAGCAGGCGTGAGCAGGGAGGGGGAGTTTATTTTAAGGCCCTTTGGATGCTGTGTCATGTGCCATCGCCAGCCCTGCGCAGGGGATCCTTCCCCGCCGAGCATCCGACCCCTTGGAAGGGGTGGGAGAGTGTTTGGGAGGCTGGGATGGACACCCAGGGCCGCCTCTGTGGGGTCGTGATGGGAAAGCCTCTGGGTGGCCAAAAGGTTGGGGCATGGTGGCCAAATCTGCCGAGGGAGTTGCCGTGGGATGCGTGTCCTGGTTTGGAATGGGGCTTTCCCAGGTCAGATTTGTCCCTGTGCTCTTTCCGGCTCCTCCTCAAGGAGCGGCCCCGCTGGGAGCTTTCCTGAGGGATGCTCCTGACCTTGTGGGATGGAGCAGGGCTGGGAACGGCAGCCTGATCCTCCATGGGCTCGGTTTGGCACAGGGAACAAATGGGGGGGAAAATCCCGCTGTCTGTGGGAGCTGGGGGAGCCGGGCGGGTGTCCGGGAGGAGCCGGAGCTGGTGCCGCTCCCGGCGCTCTGATGCTGTTGGAAGCGGAGCAGGAACAGGAACAGGAACGGGAACGGGAACGGGAGCGGGAACGGGAGCGGGAGCAGGAACGGGAACGGGAACAGGAGCAGGAACGGGAACGGGAGCAGGAACAGGAGCAGGAACAGGAACAGGAGCAGGAACAGGAGTAGGAGCGGGAACGGGAGCGGGAACGGGAACAGGAACAGGAACAGGAGCAGGAGTAGTAGGAGTAGGAGCAGGAGCAGGAGCGGCCGCTGCTCCCCTCGTTGTCCATCCCGGCTCGGCCCTGGAGAACTCCCGCAGCGAACGCCAGTGAAAGGCCTCTCCCAAAGGATCCCAGCTCAGCCAGGAGCTGGGTTTTATGAGCGGGGCTGGACAGAGTCAGAAACTCTTCCTCAGGGCCCCAGCTGGTGCTGCCTTGGTTTTGCTTTTGGCTCTCCAGGATGCAAATATTTACCCGGCTGCTTGGAAAAGCTCCGTGTGACAGGAGCAAGGGCCAGGGGAGGGGAGATCCCCTGGCTCCATCTGCCAGCCCAACATCCCAGGCTGAGCCCCAAACCTCCCTGTCCCAGCTCAGAGCAGTGCCCCGAGCACACTTCAGGAACAAACCCAGCTTATTTTGGGAAAAGCGCCTGGTGAGAGTGTCCAAGTCAAGGATGAGTTTGGTTTAATAAACGGGAAAATCTTAAATCTCATCCCATTCTACCAGGGACACCTTGCACTCTCCCTTGGTTGCTCCAAGCCCTGTCCAGCCTGGCCTTGGACACTTCCAGGGATTCAGGGGCAGCCAGAGCTTCTCTGGGCAACCTGTCCCGGGTCTTGCCACCCTCCCAGGGAAGGATTCCTTCCCAATATCCCATCTAACTCCCCTCTCTTTCAGCCATTCCAGTTCCTGATGAAATTCCCTCTCCATCTCCCTTGTACCCCCTTCAGATACCAGAAGCTGCTGTGAGGTCTCCCCTTCCCTTCTCCAGAAGCTTTTTACCTCTGGAGAATTTCCTTCGCTTTTCAGCGTGGTTGTGCCAGGGATGAAAAATCCTGCTGATGCTCGGCCTGGGGTTTGATGCCCTGACTCATTCCCTGCTCCTTTGCTGCATTTTCCACCCCAAATCTCTGTCTGGGGGTATTTTGAGGGCGTCCTGTGCTGACCTCACCCCGGAGGCGAGATCGCTCCCGGCTCCACGGCTTCCCAGGGAGCTGGCGGCTGATGAGACACCAGGGATGGAATCTGTGCCTGAACAAAACCCGCCGAGCCTCGCTGGGCCCCGTTAGTGCTGCCTCGGTGACAGCGCCGGGGTCACTCCGGGGGCAGCCCCCACCCGGGGCCGTGTCCCCCACCTTGTGCAGATGTGGAATCCCCAGACCTTGGCTCCAATCTCGCTGCCCAAAAACGCCTCGGCTGCTCCGAGGGAAGGGATCCGCCGCATTCCCGGGGCAGATTGCTGAGCCTGGCTCGTGCCGCTGGGAGAACGCAGAATTCTCCAGCTTTTCCCTGGCAGAGCTGCTTTTCCTTGGGAATCCAGCAGCCAGGCGTCGCTGGGGGCTGAGGGATGCAGCGTGTGCTGCTGATCACGGCAGCGGGCTTGGGAAAGCAGCTCTGGGCGAGCTGATCCGCACAATTCCCTTTCCGAGCTCCCAGCCACGAGAAAACGCTGCCGTCCCGGCTGTCACGGGGATAATTGGTCTGCAATATGAGTCAGGGAAGTGGCTTCCCCCCTGGAATTTTCTGCTGACACTTGATTTAATTCCTCCTGACATCCCGGCCGTTGCACCGCCTCGCCCTCCGCAGCCCGATCCGCGTGCTGGGAGTAGGGACCAACAGGTTACTCGAGGAGTAAAGTGCTTGTCAGCAGGAGCCTTTGCTCTCTGCAAAAGGAAAAAAAATCCTTCTTGGAGGAGCTGGAAGTTGGGAGGAAGCAGCTCAGACCTGCAGGCATGAGGGGAGGGAGCTGTGGTACCCACAGGATGGGATGGATGGGGATGGGACAGGGAGGGAAAGGGGTTGGTGGTTGTTTTATCCGGCTGTGCTGGGTGTCCCTGTGATTTCACATTCCCAAAACAAGGCACGGTGCTCTCTGCACGCCACACAATCCCTGGGATCCTCCTGGCACACCCTTGGAATGGTCCTGGGGGGACGTGCAGTCCCTGAGGCAGGGAGAGTGAGGATGGGGATGGGATCAGCTCCTCTCCTGGATTAAATCCTGGGTGGTAGCAGTGCCATGGACCAGCACATCCAAGGGCTGGGAATGTGCCAGGACAGGGTTTGGATTCCCAGAGTTTTAACGAGCTTTGTGGAGGGCCCTGAACACACTGGGGGCTCTGGGAGGCAGGAGAACCCCTGGAGCCCCTCAGCCACTCCTGATGCTTCTATTTTGGCATGTTGGGATTTCCAGTAATATTCCCAGCTGGTGCTGGGATCTGCTGCTCCAGTGGGTCCCAGGCTCCCTCCTCCCCTCCCACAAACGGGTAATTAGTGCCAGTGTGGGATCCTATTAATTGCAGCCGTTCTCATGTCTGGATTTATGGGATAATTGCTGATATCTGGTGTAATGTTCTCCCTCGTGGCCAGTTCTGATCACAGGAATTAACCTCCTCCGAGGGCACCAGAGCTCAGCGCTGCCTTCTCCAGGAGAGATCCTGCTGGGATGGTGCTGCTGGGTGGGAATTCCCTGCAGCGCGTCCCCTCCACACATTTATCCAGCAAATCCTCGGGAAGCTCGGGAAAAGCTCAGGCTGTGCTGCTTTGCCTTGGAACCAGCAAAGCCGCTGCCAGTGATCCGTGGGTTTGGGAAGAGCTTGGATCCACGGGTCACTGCAGCTGGATGTGCATCCTTGGGTGCCCTCCCGAGGGCTGAGTCACCTCTGGAGGCTTCATCCAACCTTGTCACACCCCGGCTCCAGAGCCTCCGTGTCCCTGAGCACCAGACCTGATGTGATCCGTCCTTGGTGCTCCTCTCTGCCGCTTTTTCCTGCAGGAGGGGCAGCGGGGGAGGACGCGGACGGCCACAGCCTGGAGATGAACCAGAAGATCCCGTGTGAGCGGAGAACTCTCCAGGGAGGTGTAACGGGAGCCTGGGGCTCTGCCAGAGGCTGGCTGTGCTTTGGGAATGTGGTGGGAAGGAGATGAGTCCCTGGGCCAGCGGGAGATGCTGGCACTGAGGTGTCCCTGAGGGAATTGTTGACGGGCAGGAATCAATCCTGGTTTAGGAGAGGTCTCTGGAGCAGGAATCGGTGTCTGGGCAGAGAGGAGGAGAGGACACGGCTGCATCGGCACGGGAATGCTGGAGCGTCCCTGCGCTCCCAGACCTCGCAAACCCGAGGTGCCGCTGAGCTGCCAGGATGAATTCCCTGTCCTGTCACGGCTCCGGGAGCCGGGAACGCCGCCGAGCCCCGCGCTGCTGTGCCCAGAGGTGACATTGCAGCAGCGCCCGGCTCGGGCTGTCCTGTTCTGTCCCCTGCTCTGTCCCCTGCTCTGTCCCCTCGTCCCTGCGGAGGCGCAGGAGCACGGGCTGGATGCCGAGGGCTCGGAGCCGGGGCAAGCAGGGATTTTTCCGCTCGCCCTGCCGGGACGTGAGGGGTGTGCAGAGCAGGAAGGAGCCCCTGCCTGCCCACAGCCCCGGAGCTGCTGCTTTTCCTCCCTGTGCTGCTCTTCCCGTCCCCCTGCGAGCAATCCTGGCTCTGGGATGCTCCTTGCGCTCGATCCCTGTTTCCCAGGCGGCGGCGTTGGCAGCATCTCTGCCCCTGTGTCGCTCCCAACCTGGATCCATCCCAATTCCCAGCTCTTCCTTTCTCACATTGTCCTAATAAGTGATTTCTTTTTTTTTTTTTTCATTTTTCTTTTTTGGCTGCCTGTTGCAGAGCTCGCTGCTGATTTCCCAGGAGAGGAATAAAAGCCAGAGCACAAACCCAGGCTGGAAAATCACCGCCAGCGGGCAGATCCAGGGATGGAGCCCGGATTGGAGCCGCAGGGACCATCGATATCCCAAACTGGATGCGTGTGTCCATCCAGACAGGGTGCAAGGAGAAGGAACCTCCAGCTCTGATTCCCCAGATCTTCCCCCGTTCTCCCTCTGTGTCAAGGAGTTTTTCACCCCTTAGCTTTGGTGCTACCCAGCTCTCGTTATTCCAGGAGCTGTAATTCCAGGATGCTGTTCCCACCAGCATCCATTCCCTGGAATTTGGGAAGCAGCTGCTTGGAGCTTTAACAGCTTTTGCTGGTGGCTTCCAGGCTGTTCCAGCTCCTCCGTCCAAATATCACCCTCAGTCAAACCAAACGCCCCAAACTCGTTTGGGGATCTCAGGGAAAGCTGGGATAATGAAATCTGCTTTTCCCAAACGTGTCCTGATTGGCACTAATTAAATCCCACTCCTTCATTAAGCGAGTCCTGTTTCAGATCTTGCCTTGGTTTTGCCTGGCGTCAATGTCAGCCCAACAGCTCGGATTGTTCGAATCCACAAGGAAATAAATAACCCCACTGGAATTCAAAGTGGGCTTTTTAAAAGGACTTTAAAAAGCAGGAATAAAAATTAAAATAGTATCTAGAAATAACTTTTTGGCCAACGCTTGCAAACCTCTTCAATTCAATTGCTCCAGATCTTGCTGATTTTTGAGAAATTTGGCATCAATAATCTCCATTTATTGGTTTATTTTGGTTTGTTTTGCAACACAAAATATCTCATCACGTTTGGGCACAAAGGCATCATCTCAGTCTCTATCTCTCGTATTAAATAACCCAAATTTCTCTGCATTATCAGCAGCATTTCCAGCACTTCTGTTGGCTCCAGAGCTGGACAGGAACCACGGATTTCTTCCGAGCACCTCTTGCTCTCATTCCTTTTGCTCCCTTTTGAATTAGCAACTATTTTGTCCTGTATATTCTAATTTTTTAAATCAATCTTTTAAAGCCCGATTACAGCTGGGGTTTTATGAATTTGTCTCTGCAGCTTTTACAATCATTAATGGTCCCTGAGCAGTGCCCAGCTCTCCCTGTTTTCCATTCAATCCTTTCTCCAAGCTGCCGCCTCCCGTTTTTGTGTCTCAGCCCTTCTGCAGCAGAGAGAGGAGAGGCTTTGTCAGATCTGCCTTTGTTGTGTCCGAGTGGAACTCACCAAAGCAATTCCAAAGGCAGAATCCTTTGGGATCCCTGTGGGGAGGCTTTGGGTACCTGTCTGCTTCTCTCTTGGCCTTGGGAGAGAGGAGGGAGCTGAGGGACCCAGAGCTGAACTTAAAATAAAACTCCGGGCTTGGACCAACCTGGGACAGTGGGAGCAGCTCCTGCCCGTGGCAGGGGTGGACTGGGGTGACCTTTAAGGTCCTTTCCAACCCAAACCATTCGGGGGCTCTTGGATTCCTTATTTCCCTCTTGGTTTCCTCGGGTTAAATCTGCTTTTGGGAGCTGTTTTGATTCCATGGAGCTGCGTTTGTGAGGACCAGGGGCTGGACCTTGACATCCATTTGGACTTCCCGGAAAGCTGAGGGTTGTGCGGATTTGGGGATGGGGAGCAGCACAGGAACCCAACTTCGATCCCAGAGGATTTTGGGGCGAGCTGCTGCATCCCAATCCCTGATTCCCTGAGCAATCCCAGCGCAGGGTGCGGCGTGGGCGCAGCGGGGGAGCTGCTGACAAACGCATCCCACAAAATCTGCCTCTGGCGAGAGCTTTTATGCCTTCAGATTCTCCTGGTGCCTCTGGAATGCCATTAGCGGATCATTTTCGGGCGTAAAAAGCCCATCTCCTTTGAGAGGCCGCGCTCCATTCCCGGAGGGGCGCCGGGAGAGCTCCGAGCGAAGGGATTTGCTCTCAGATATTCGCTCGGTTTTGTTCCCCGCTTATTTTTCTTTTCTTTCGGAGTGGAAAAAGCAGGAAGAGGAAGGGAGAAATGCCTCAGCCTTGGGGGCGAAGATGCAGAATCCGTGATTGTCCTTGAGGATTTTAATATCCTTTGAATTTCTCTCTGCATCCTCTCTCTTGAAGCCTCCAGTTCTTGGCTCTGTGGGGTGAGAGGTTCCTGGATTTTTGGGAGGCAGCTGGAATAAGGAAAGGAAAAACAGGCTGGAAAAGAGAAAGGGAAGAAGAAAGAATAAACGGGGGAAAAAAATACAGTGAAGAAAAAGGAAGAAAGGNTGGAAAAGAGAAAGGGAGGAAGAAAGAAGAAACGGGGGAAAAAAAGACAGTGAAGAAAAAAGTTCCAAGGAAGGAGGAGAAGAAGAAAGAAAAAAGAAGAAAAAAGAAGAAAGGGAAGAAAGAAAAAAGTAGGGGAAGAAGAATAAAAAATAATATTAAAGAAGAAAGGGAATAATAATAAGAAAGGGAAGCAAATTCGAATCCTATGATCTTAGGAAAGCCTTTTCCAACCTTAATGATTCTACGGAAAAGAACAAAGGGAAGAGAAAGGCGGGGGTGTAAAGGAAAAGTGAAGGGAAAATAGAAGAAGAAAGCGAAGATAAAAGAAAAAAAGGAAGGAAAAGAGAAAAAAGGAAGAAAAAGAAGTATCAGGCAGCAGAAGAACTCGATTTGCTTTCCCCTCTGGCTCCTTGTCTCGTCTTTCTTGATTCTGGAGTATTTCACAGCTTGTTCTGGAATGTATTTTTGGACTCAGTGGGAATTAGGGGAAAAAAAGAGAGGAGAATTCAAAAGGAAAGGAAAGGAAAGGAAAGGAAAGGAAAGGAAAGGAAAGGAAAGGAAAGGAAAGGAAAGGAAAGGAAAGGAAAGGAAAGGAAAGGAAAGGACTGAGCACTGGGATTTATTTCCCTCTTCCCTCCTCCGGGCAACCCCAGTTCCCATTGTGGCATGGGAATTGTGTCCCTGTGGCCGTGCCCCCATCTCTATCCCCATCCCTTCCCATGGCTTGGAAGGAACCCAGTGACCTCTGAAGTCCCCTCCAACCCAAACCATCCTGTGATTCCATGGTTCAGTGACCCCGGCTGGGATTCCCGGGGTCAGCCTTTGAGCTCAGCCCCTTGCCCAGCTGCCGCTGCCATCTGGATGATGGGGAATGCCCATCCCAGTGCCCATCCCAGTGCCCATCCCACCCTCTGGAGCCATCCCAGCTCCACACCGAGCTCAGCCCTGCCCAAGCTGCGGCCCCTTGTCCCCTCCACGCCCCAGCCTTTCCCCAGGGCAGTGTCCTGGAGCTGCCGCTCTCCCTCTTTAGAACACCGGGAAGCGAGGCAGGGATTTTTCCCGCTGCCCGAGGGGATTTTTTCCGTGTGCCCGGCAGCAGAGGAGCAGCGGTGCTGCCGGAGGAAGGGAGGGATCGCTGCGTCACCCCCTTGATTTACTCGATCCCTGCACTGCGGAGCAGATGGAGCCGCTCCGTCCTTTGCTCCGGGGCTGTGCGGAATTCCACAAACCCCTTTGGTTCGGTTTGGTTTTTTTTCCTTAAATCCTTTGGAGCGGGGAAGCTTCAGTGAATGTTAAATAAGCTCTGGAAGCTGTGCATTAAAACCTAACGAGCCAGAATATCAATTATGTCGAGGGAAATGAGGAGTCGCTCCGGGGGAAGGAAATGGTGGCGTTGGGTTGGGGCTGCTGGTGAGAGATCGGGACCCGCTGAGTGACGGGGGCAGAATTAAATCCCAAATCCTTCATTTTCCCACCAGCAGGGTCATGGATGAGCGGGGGGAGCTGGAACAGTTAAACCCCAGAGGGGAGAGGGGGAGATGAAAATTCAGGGAGGAGTTAAAAACTGGATTAGCTGGAGATGCCGGGGTCTCCGGTCCCTTGGGAAGGCAAGGATGTCACTGAGCATCACCCTGCTCCCAAAATTCCCTCGCTGCCTCATTTTCGGCCACCTCAGCCTGTGCCAGCGCCTGTGACTCAGAGAGGATCTGGCTGGGTCTCTGTCCTGCAGGTGAATGCACCAAAATCCTGCTCTGAAGTCTCCATCAGCTCTGATTAGGGAACAAAAGGCGCCAATTTTCCTCTCGAGGCTCCTGCCCGGTGCCAGCTCCTCTGGGATTATTGATGTTCTCTTTGTCCTGGGAGTTTGGGAGCTCAGGAACACTTCACCCCCGAAATTTCAGCCGTGCTCTTTGCTCTGAGCATGATTTTCTGTCTGCTAAGTTTAACTGCGCTGAGGTTTCTCTCCTGGAGCAATTAAACCCCAAAACGTCGAAGCAGGGGGATGCTGGTCACAAACTGCACATGGCACTGTTGGATCCAGCCCTGGCTCTGGAAAATCCTCTGGTTTGGAGTCACCAGGCACTGTTTGGGTGAATTGTTGACAGTTCTGGGAAGGAAATCTCTTTATCAGCCACTTTTGGTAGCACAGGATTGAATCACTGGAAAACAGAAACTCAGGGTGACTGAGTTTAATCCTCAGGCTCGGCTCAGCAGTGAGGGATGTGCTCCAGGATCCAGGACAGCCGGGTTGGTGCAGGGATATCCCCGGTCCAGCTGCGCTCCTCAATCCTTCCTTGGTGCTGGATCCCTCTGGGACCTGTTCCAGGGATGCAGGAGTCATTCCTGGAGTGTGATGCTCATCCCTGTCTGGGGGAGGTGGGATGTCTCCAAAGCCATTTGGATTTCTGCCAGTCTGAGGAGTGGAACAGAGCGTCCCTGTCATGGGAAAATCCCTTGGGAAGAGCTTTGGCACCTCCCAGCAGCACCTGCCCTGGCTGTCATCACCCCTTCGCTGCTCCGCGGCTGAGTGGACGGGACGAGCTCGCTCAGCTCCTGGGAGATGTCACAGAGGGGCCCTGCCGCCCTCTCCAGGGCAATTCCAGGCGTGGGGACCACCAGGAACGGCGACATGCCAGCACCTTCAAGGCTTTCCCAGCATGGAATCTGCCGTGCCACTGGAGGATCCACTCAGCACCCCACAAAAGTGGGAAGGAAAATCTGTGGGAACACAAGTTCTCCCAGGAAAACCCCAAAATTAGGAGAGGAGTGGGGCTGACCTCTGGGGAAGTCACTGCTGGAGATGTCACAGGGGGAAAACTCAACTGGGAGGGTGGGAAGAAAAAGGAAAATGTGTGTTTAATCCACTTTGGGGGATGAGCTGAGGCAGGAGAAGCACGATGTGGGTGGGAGAGGCCCAGCAGCGCATCCTGGCTGTCAGAAATTGCATTTTCCAACCCAGCCCAAAGTTTTGTGTCAGTTAATTCGGTGCCCGACTCTGCAGCGGATAAATCCAGGGCAGGTTTGTAAATGCTGCATTGCTGGCAGCCAAAACACAAATACAACCTGAACGGCTGCCAAATGGGAAAAAGCAGGTGCTTTTCGTCTCTNAAGATGCAACGTGACATTTCCAGGTCACAGAGACGATGTGGAATTCAGGCAGAGGAAAAAGAAGGAGGAAAAAAAAAAAAAAAGCTCTGTGTCAGGATTTACAGCCCTGGAAAAGAACAGGCTCAGCTTGGGTGGCTGGGAAGGGGCTGGCACCACTCCTGATTTCCCTCCTGGGGCAGAGATTTGGGAAAAAGAGAAAGAGAACCTGTTTTCAGGCTGTCTGGAGCTCTGGAAAGAGTCCTGGGAAGGGATTTGAGTGGGTTTTAGGTCCCTGGGATGCTGCAGGCTCAGGGAAAAGTACATTTGGGAAAGTGGTGGGGTAAAAAATGGTGTAAAATTCTGGTTGTGGTGCAGAATTGATGATTTCTGTTCTGGCTG
>VYXF01003650.1:110407-122886 GCA_013397295.1 Polioptila caerulea | reverse complement strand
AAAAAAAAAAAAAAGGTAACACAAGGCTTCCAAACACGGCCAGTTGGCTCCAGGGATGCAGAGATGAGAACAGATGAACCATTTGCTTTAATTACTGGTATCAAAAGCCCAGGCTGCAGCTTAGCCTGAAAATAAATATTGTTAATGTTGTGACACTGGGCTCTATTTGATGATGCATCATTCATCCGGGAGGGATTGAGCGAGCTGCTGCTGGAGGGCTGACTCAGATCTGCCTCAGGGATTCCGTGGGGAGGGCTCAGCCTGGGGGACGCGGAGCCGCGGGGCTGAGCCCCACACGCGGCGCCGGGAATCGCTGTCGCATCCCGTGGGCGCTTCTCCGGGCATCCCGCGGGAGGGGAGCGCTGGGTGGGCGCTGCTCGCCCGCAGCAGCCTCGGGCAGCGCTGTGGCACCGCCGGGCGATGCGGGGGGAGCCGTTCGCCGCCACCCGCAGGGTGGGAATCCAGCGAATGCCGGCCCCGCCGCCCCTGCTCGGAGCCCCCGCCCGGGTGCAAACCCCGGCTCCGCTTCCTGCTCCTTCACACACTTCCCATAGAGCTGCCCTGGCTGCTGCCGGCTGTGGGAAAAGCACATTTTTGGTGTGGAGCACCCTCTGTGAGCGAGGGTGACAGCCCGGAGCCCGTTGTGGGGCTCTGCGTGGGGGGAAACATTCCCAGCTTTGGAAAGGGAAAACCGCTGCGGGAGGGTGAGGGGGCCTCAGCCTCGCTGTGTGCGCAAGTTTGGAGGGACTTAGCGTGGGGGGTGACAATGATCCGGCTCCCCGCGCCCCCAGCGGGTCCCGGGGCTGTGGTGGCAGCCGTGACCCCGGTGGCAGCTCGCTGTTGGCCCCGGCTCGGTGCCCTCCTGCCGCCCGCAGCCCGCTGACGCTGTCACTGCAGTCACTGCCAATTAGCGCTGGTAGTAATGAACCGCTCCAGGTGGTCCCAGCCGAGCGCTCAAGGGCTGGGAAAGGAAGGAAAGGAGGAAGGGAGGGAGGGGGCTCAGCTTCCCAAGGCCGGGCTGATGAATCCCCCCGCCTTCCCCGGGCCGGGGAGGGGCTGGGGGCGAGGCCGCGCTGGTTTATAAAGGTGCGGGCAGCAATTCCCTGCTCCAGCCCTGGGAGGTTTGGATGCAGCTCTCCGGTTCGGATCTGCGGTGCCGGTGATGGGGGCACGTCCGGCTCCGTGAAGGTATTGAGGGGGCTGTGGGGAGGAGAGGAACTGGGCAAACTGGGAGCCCGCGGTGTCCCAGGCTGGTGGCCGAGTGCTCCCCCCTGCCCGTGGCCCTCGGGGACGGTCGCAGGACCCCTCCGCACGGGCCTGGCCCTGCGTGGCTCCTCTGCCCCGGCCTGCGGATGCCACCCCCGCTATTGCTCCTGTGGGGTGGCACCGCAGCCCTCCGCCATCCCTGGGGCACCTTGTGGGGACTGTCACCCTGCCCTGGCAGCGAGCCGGACCTGCCACCTCCGGCTCACCTGGCTGCTGCTTCCCAGGCTTTTCCCACCGCCAAACCTCCCGCGGCCGCTGTCGCCGGATCCCAGCGGGAATTCGGGTGGCTCTGGCCGTGCCCCCTGGCCCTGGCATCGAGGGTGCGACGCCGGGTCCCCTTGCCCGAGCCCTGCAGAGCTCTCGCCGTTGCTAAGCAGCTCCCGAGGAGCGATGGCAGCGCTGCTGCCCTGCTCGGGAGCACCGGGTGGGCTCGGGGTGTGCTCAGACCTCACCTGGATCTGCCCCTCCGGCAGCCCCGGGTGAGTCGGATACACCCAGGAGTGCGTTATTTATTTATTTATTTATTTTTGCCATTGTCTTTCCTGTAATTAATCAAGGGGAGTAAATCCTTTTGACAGCATCCTAACGGTGTTTGGTTTGGGAGGGAGCTGCTGGAGGAAATGTCAACGTGGTGCTTAAATAAAATTGACTGAGCTGATGCTCAGCTGCCTTGGGATGCAGCTTTGTCTGGAGGATGGCGGGGAGCTGGGAATTCAGGGGGAGTGGAATAAAGGCAGTTCTCAGCACCTTGTGGGAATTTAAAGGCAGCAGTGGCATTAGCCAAGCCAGAAGGAATTGGTGTCACCAAAGACTCCCAGTGGCTGTGGCATGGATTTAACTGGAGGGCAGCGCAGGCATTGCTTTGCTTTTCCTGTCTCGGGTCTGTCACTGTCACCTGTGGACTGTGGCTGTCACATTGAGCTTTAATTAACTAATTAGTGCCACACTGACTTGGGAAGTTGTGGGGCTGCTGTTCCCTGCAAGAGTTTGGTGTGGGGCTGAAGGATGAGGTGAGCCCAGGGCTGGCTCGGGGTCTTTCCCAAAAGCTGCATTCCCAGGACCCCTCAGCTGCCGTGGGGCCGTGGAGGGTCTGATCCCACCCCGTGGCTGTTGGAGGATGTGGGAACACACAGCGTGTGCTGCCACGGCTGTGTCTGTGTCACCTGGTGCTCCCTCTGGGATTGTCCTGTCCCTTGCCCAGGTGTCCAGGAGCAGCTCCAGCCCCAGCAGCTCCCTGCCAGCTGAGCTCTGCCTCCCTCCTTCCTGCCTGAAAGGAAAGCCTGGGCCGTGGGCTGCTCCCTGAGCACCATCCTTTGGGCAGCTTGCCCAGTTTTGCCCCAACTTTCTAAAAGGATTTGCACGTGGGATGAGACAAATGACGGAATGTCGGGGCTTGAGGGAGTTTGGGTGTGTGGGACCCTACGGGGCTGGGCTGCCCTCCTGCCCCTCCCTGTGACCTGCTGATCATCTTGCAGTGTTACACAGCTGCTCCTGCAGATATTTTGGGGGATATTTTCCCTTTTCCCTCTCCTCTTCAGGTAAATCCAGCAGCACCAAGTCCTGCCTGGAGCCAGAGGACGGTGAGGAGCTGCTGCCTGCCCCTATAGCCGTGAATGTGTTCCATAGAGAATGGTGTGAGGTGTGCAGGGGGCAAACTCCTTTTCCTGGGAAAGGATGAGCCTGGATGTTGGGAGATGCTCAGGGCACAGCTGGATGTGGGGTGGTGTCTGGGCAGGATTTGGAATTCCCTGTGGTTTGCAGCCCTTCCTGGGTGCCGGGCATGGAGCAGGGCAGGATTTGGTCCCTATGGACTGGGGAGAGGCTGGAAATGCCCCCAGGAGCTGGGAGAGGTTTCCAGCCAAACTCGGTGTTTTGGGAAGTGTGCCCTGAGTGGTGAGGAGACAATTCCATCCTGGCTCATCCCAGCCTTGGCATTTTCTCCTCACACTGCTCATGTGGGGGGGGTCTCAGCGGGTCCTTGTCACCCCAAAATGAGCCCCATCAGGCGAGTCCATCCTCATCCCCTATTTTTCCATCCCTGGCTCCAGCTGTGGAGCACAAACCCGCTCCAGTGCCAACGTGCAACCCCCACCATCCCAGCAGAGAGTCAGTTTGGATCCATTCCACTTCCAAACCTCCTGCCTGGTGATGACACCCAATGATCTCCCACTTGGCATTGGAGCAGCAGCTTGGGTTGGTTACTTGGGGTCTGGCTGCTGCCGCTGCTCCGTGTTCCAGGTGAGTGGATGATCCCCCAAAATCTGCATTTTTCCACCCGGATTAATCACATCAGGCTTTGTCAATGGAAAAATTACCTCATCATTGGCACTGGCAGGTGGTGAGAGCAGCAGACTTATTCAATATTTAAGAAAGCTGCATTGCAGAGCTCAGGAGGCTGGAGGGAGAAATAGGTTGCCTGTGTCAGTGTCTGCTGCTGGAGACAATCTCTGCAGGCATCGGCTGGCAAGTGTGGAGCTCGCTGGGAAAACCTCACCCTTGCTCTGGGAGCTTGGAAAAGATGGAATTTTCTCTCCTCTTCCCTGGTTTGGCATTCCCAGGTGGTTCAAGGAGTGCCTTGGGGGTGCTGGGCTCTCTGCAGGCGTTCACTTGTGGGTGGCTCTGGGGTGGGATGGGCTCATTCCACAGGGATCCCGCTGCCTTTCCAGCCCTCCCATGGCTGCTGGAGGGTGAATGGCACCTGCCAGCTCCTGGCACTCCACCTGCCAGATTTTGGGTGCTGGAGGTGGGCCCGTGAGTCGGCAGCTCCTGGCACCAACAGCTCCTGGAGAGGGATCCACAGCCGGCGCTCAACCCCGCTTTATTAAAGCATGACCAAATCCACGGGCTCCGTCACACAGAAGTAATGGAGCGGCGTGATTGGAGTCATGTGGCCCTTCCTTAAGGCCAGAAATTAAGACCTCACTGCTATTCCTGGCTCTGCCCGGGACGTGCCGCGTTGGCGCTGGCGGGAGCTGCCGGCATCCGCCGGAAAACCTCGGGATGAGACAGCACCTCACATCCCCACCGACACCAGGGCAGCAGATCCGGGACCCTCCGGGGTCAGCCAAACCCTGGAAGGTCTTGGCACCCTCTTGGGTTGGGATATTCCCATTTCATTAAGGAATCGCTGCTGCATCCCCTCGATCCCCGCTTGGGTGGCCACATCCTGGTGCTCGGGAGCCAGGATTTGGTGGGGAAGGGGGGGAAAGCCACCCTGAGCTGTTATTTTGTTCTTTCCCATGCGCTAAAAACGCCGGAGGAAACATTAGGGCAAGCGGGGGTAGTTGCTGGAAGTAATGCAAAGTAGATTTTCCAAATCTATTATTTATAGGAGGAGAAAGGGATTGTGTATTCCTTCAGGAACCGGCCCCGGGCTCGGCTCCATCCGCAGCAAAGCGGAACGCTCGCGGCCTCGCTGTCATTAGCAGAAAGTTCCAGCTGGGGAGAAGAGTTTTCCTTCCCGATCCCTCTTTGCTGGGAAAAACCAGGGATTTCCCCCTCTTTTCCCCAGTTGCAGGGTTGGGGTGGACATTCCTGTCCCGGGTGACCTTGGGAGAGTCCCTTATCCACCTGCATCTCCCCAAAAATGGGTGGTGGCACCGTGGGGAGCTGCCCTTGCTCCCTGTGCCATCTGTGCCCACCCTGGGACCCCCCGGCTGTGCCAGGACGTTTCATTCCCAGCGGGAATTCGCTGCTGCAGTGCGGATTGTGGAGGTGGCGGTGGGGACTTAAATGAACAATTTGCTTCGTTAAGTGACCTTGTTAATCGGAGCCTTCTGGTTTGGCACGGGAACAGGCGCTGTGTGAACCAGCAGAGCACTAATTACCCACGTGCTTCACTTCTCCTGCTTTTCCAAAAATACTTTCTTACATCCCGAAGTTTTGCATGAAGCCAAGGTGAGCCTCAAGCCTTCACTGACTCCTCAGGGAGCGATGAGAAACTCCTGCAATACTGCAGAGCGTTTTTTCCACTCTTTTTTGGGAAAGTTGGGTGTTTTTTCCTGGCTTGGAGCCGGTGATTTCAGTGGGGCGGTTTTGCAAACTCCCCTTTTCCATCTTTTCCTTGGTATAATCTCCCCAGTTTCTCTGCTGGAGTTGCTTCGTGCCCTGCAAAGGTTTGGCAGTTTGGGCAGAGCTCTGGTCCTGCTGGGATGCTGGAGTTGGGACCTGGTGGGATGAGGGGAACTGAGAGGTCCCTTCCAGGCAGGAAGGAACCCAAGGCAGCATCATCCCAGGGCGGCAGGATGGGAAGGTGAATGATCCATGGGCTGGGAGCAGCCTTGTTGTCCATGGCTGGGCTCTGCAGAGCATTTTTTGTGATTTTTTTAGCTCTTCTGCAGGCAAATTTATCAAATCCCTGGTTTTCCCTCAGAAGAGGTGACAGGTGAATGGATCCATCCATCCCCACGCCCCTGCAGTGAGTAGGAGCAGTGGGTGGAGGGGCAAAACCCCTCCAAAAAATGGGAATAAAACAACATTCAGGCTACAGATTTGACATCCATAGGTATTTTAAGGAGAAGGGTTTGAAGAACCCTCTCTGAATGAACCTTGGGGGAGGAGTGGACAGATCCTCCTGTTTGAGTCCTGGTGCTGTGCTTTCCCTCCTGGATCCACTTGGCAAAAATTTCAGTAAACTAGAATGGGAAAGGAGGAATTTGTTGGTTTTTTTTCCAGAGGGAATGTGATTCGGGAATGGACAGCGAGGCATGCTGCAATCTGGGGAGAAAGTTTCCTTGTTTGTAGTTGTCTCTCTGGAATGGATCCCCCTCTTCCCTCCTGGCCCTGAACTCTCATAATTAACGTGAGGTTGGGGATTCATTAATTACATCCAGGCTATGCTGCCCTCCTGGGAAGGAGGTGACTGGAGGCTCCTGCATTTCAATATCCAATCACTAAAGCGACATTCCTGCTCCAAACCCTCTGAACCCCACAAACAAAGCCTTTCCCAGCGTGATTTTCAGGGATTTTTTGTTTGTTTGTTTCTTTTTCCCTGCAGCCCGGCTGGAAGCTCCATTTCTTCATTGTCACCTGGGAGCAAAGCGCTTGAAGTCCCGGCTGTGGCGGGTTGGTGACGGTCAGCAGGGCACTGGTGTCCCAAACTGGTGGCCGGGGTGGCCGGCGATGACCGACGCGGTGCTGGGCGGCTCCTCTGACCGGTGGATGTGCCCCAGTGACAGGACCATGTCCCTCCGAGCCAGGTGAGAGCAGGGCACAGGGACAGCGCCCAGGGTGGCAGGTGACACAGCTTCATCCCGTGGGGACACCAGGAATTGGTGCAGTGCTCTCGGGTGGGGACGTTTTGCTGCGTTTGCTCCTAAAGCCCCCGGGCGAGGTGGTGGGGACAGAGCCGGGGTGTGCGGGGGCCTGGTGCTGTTCCTCTGTCCTATCACCCTGCAGGTGATGCCACGTCCACTCTGGAGCACATCTCCAGCCCCAGTGGGAGCTGGGTTTGGTGCCTGGAGGTTTGGAGTGGCTCTCTGGGAGCAGGAGTTGGGGACTGTCACCCTGAGGTGGCAGGTGTCACTGGCTGTGCCAGGCTGGGCCCTCCTCATCCCTGCTCTCACCTAATCCTTATTTCCTCTCTTTCCCTGTGCTTCCCAGCAGTGAGAAGGAGCAGTAAGTATCTCCCTTGCTTTTGTTTTTCACTTATTCCTCTTTTCCTGCTGCTTTGAGGGTCTGAGAACAGGAAAAAACTGGGTTTGGATGCAAAAAAAAATTAAGTTTGGGAAGTGTTGCACAGGGCCTTAATGAACTTAAGGCTCCAGACCGTGTGGGTCTGCTCAATCCAGAGGGGAAAAGAGCCAGGAAAGGTTTTTGGATGAGCAGGAAGGTGAGGAATGTTTGCCTTTTGCACCCCTGAGTGGCAGACGTTACCCTGTCACCAGGTTAGCACTGCCTGACGCCCAGGCTGGGAAAGAGGATCTTTGGGAACGATGTTAGAGGGAGAAACACTCCCATGTTTGGAGAAACGCTCCCAAAAAAAAAGCCACCCACTCCTGCGCCAGCGCCCCGGTCCCGCGGCTGCCAGGCAAACCTGGTGTTCCAGGGCGCCGAGGGAAATGTGGAAATAACGGGAATATTTCTGAAAAGGAGCTTTCCTTCCAATGTTTCCATATGAAACCCCCTAAAACCGCGGGTCAGCGCTCCCAGCCGTGGGCTCGCTGCGGGCTGGATGCGATCTGGAGGACGGGGGGTGGGCTGTGTTTGGGGTTTGGGGAGCGGAGCCCGGGCACAGGCCGGGGTGGGAATCGATCCTCGGCTGGATCCCTGTCCCCGCTGTCTCCGCAGGCTCCCGGCGGGCTGGGCAGCGCAGCCCGACCGGCAGCGCAAGGGCGAGGAGCTGACGGATGAGGAGAAGGAAATCATCAACCGGGTGATCGCCCGCGCCGAGAAGATGGAGGAGATGGAGCAGGAGCGCATCGGGTAAGGCGGCGCTGGTGACACCGAGGGACACGGACAGGGACGGAGGGACCCCGGGGCCGCGGGAGGAGGCTCTGCTTGGCTGCTTTCCTGGGCAGCAGCCTCTGCACTGCGGTGCTTCTCCCGAAAGGAGCCTGCGGGGGATCTTTGGGCCGCGGCCAGGAGGAACCTGCGTGCAGGGGAAGGAGCGGCTCCGGCCGCCGCTGGCGCTCCGTGTGCCTCGGGGGGCTGCAGCCAGGCGTTCTGCTCTCATCCCGGGCGTTTCTTTCAGTCGAAAAGGGAGCATTGACAGCAGCTCACTGCTTGCCCAGTGCTGAGCCAGAGCACGGAGGAGTTTGAGAACGCGGTTGGAGGGATGATGGATCTCTGCCGGTGGTGAATCCCACTCTGGAGGGAGCTGTGTGGGAGGCTCAGGAGGGCTGAGCCCAGGGCTGCTGAGGGACCTGGGTTTTTCACCGGGGGCATTCTCGGTGCCCGTGCAGAGGATGGGAAGTGCCCGTGTTTCCTTCCCTGCAGGGTGAAAGGAGCTAATGCCGAGGTATCCATCCCCTGGCTCTGCCTGGAGTGGTTTTCCAGAAGGGATCTCCAGAATCCCGCTGGGATCACTCTGGTTTTCCTAACAGAAGAGCAGTTTCTTCTTGCCGAGTTTTAAGCATCCATCGTTCCTCTTGTCTTTTCCTAGCAGGGAAAATACTCAGGCCCAGGCAGGAGCCACACTCCCCGCTGCTTTGGGGAGTGCCAAATTCCCTCTTATGGCTCAGGAGCAGTTTGCTGTCCCTTAAATATTGGAGTGCAACGCAGCCACGGGGTGCTCTGGCTGCGGAGAAGTGCTGGATTTATCCCCTCGGTCTTTCAGAAATCCTTGCTTAGGATGATCCGTGACCATCCCGGGGAGGTTTTGCCTCTCCAGGGGCTGTTCTCCCTGCCTGGGCTCGCCTCGTGCCCCACGGATGTGCTGCTCCCTCGGGCTGGAGGTGCCTCCGGGGCTGGGCATCACTTCCCAACAGGCAGCAGCGCTTCCCTCTGGCGGCGTTTTGGCCGCAGCCAGGTGAGAGTGACTCTGAGTGGCGGTGATTCATGCCCGAGAATCGCTCACAAGCAGCTTTCCCCAGCGCTGCCCTCTTTGCAGCCCGGTAAGAATTCCTTCCCAACGCGATGCTCCTTGGATGAGGCGTAAATCATCTCGGGGGAAGAGATTTATTCTGTGCAGCTGTTTTCCAGCTCTTCCCTTTCTCCTTCTTCGCCCAGCCGGAGGAGGTTTTGCTCATCCTCATTCATGAAAAGCCGGGCGGAGGGGCTGGGAGCCGGGAATTCTGGCGGATGTGCAGCCGCAGCTGATTCCCCTCCTGCGTGGAGGCGTAGCGGGAGCCGTGCCAGCCCCTTTGTGTTTGTTGGCTTGCACAACAAGAGCCGTAGGATGTTCAGCCCCGGGAATGTGGGACAGTGGCTGGATCAGCCTCGTACGGAATCATCCGGCCGGGAGCGGCTCGGGCGTTATCCGGGATAGCTCCTTCTATTACAGAATAATCCGGGTTTGCCAGGCTGGCCCCTGGCAGGGAGGCAGAGCTGGTGGCTGGCCCTCAGTTGGCCAGGCTGCTTTGGCGAGCTGCTCCTGGAATCTCCAGGGATTTTCTGGGATTTTTCTGTTCCTGTGAAGGGAGGAATAAATCCATTAAAACTCATCCAGAGGAGCTGTGGCTGTGCCATCCCTGGAAGTGTCCAAGGCTATGTTGGAGCAACCTGGGATAGTGGGAGGTGTCCCTGCCCATGGCAGGGGGTCCTTTCCAACCCAAACCATTCTATTATTCCATGGAAACACTGTTTTTGGTTAATATAAGGAATAGCTCACATGGAGTGAGATTCCAGATGGGGAATATGCAGTGAATACTTGGAGTCGCCTCAATAATTGGAGGTGTTTGAGGGATTCGTTTGAGCTTTACACCCAATCCTTGAGGAATCCTGAATCCCACGACCAGGCCTGTGCATGAACCTCCTCGTGCCTCAAATCCTTCCCAATTCTTTTGCCCTCCATCTCCTGTATCCTCCACCCCACCTGCCCCTTGTCTTGGGAACAAATCGATGCCTCTTGTTGAGCGTTTGTTTGTGGAACTGCACTTGGTGTCAAACCCAGCTCAAATTAATCCCATGAGGGAGTATTTTTAGCTCTGAGGGTGGATGGATCCTGTGGGATACGTGAGCTGGATGCTGATGAGGGCTGGAGGACAGGGACACTTCGTGTGGGGAGGATTTTTTTGGCTCGTGGCTCAGAGAAGGACGAGAGGAGCTGGAATCATCCTGGACAGGACACAGCCAGAGCATGTCGGGCTGGAGCAGCTGGAATTCAGAGCTGCTGGATGATCAGGATCATCCTTTGGCATGAGGGACACAGGGCTGGAAGTTTTAGGGGAAAGGGATTATCCATGTGGGCAGGGATGGGTCCATGCTTGTCCTGCCTCGCTCTGTGCTTGGGGGTTGGCTCTGGTGACACTCTGGTGACACTCTGGTGACAGTGCTGCTATTCCAGCTGCAATCCAGGAGGATCCTGTTTCCCAGCTGCCACGGGAGCACCTGCAGGCACTAATTGACTCCGTTCTGCATCTCTAATTGGGGGCCATCAATAACCCAGCCAGGCTGCTCTGCTGCCTAATGAGTTCCAGCACGCTCCTGGCATTGAGGGAAGGATCTGAAACCATCCCAAGGTAGAAATGGGTATTTCTGGAGAGCACGGAGCTGGCTCTCCCAGAGGGAAGGTGACAGCTGGCTCCTGGCCCTGTGGTCCCCTCTCAAAGTGCAGTGGCCTGGCTGTGTCCCCGTGGGTCCCACCTTTGCTCCAGGAGGAGCAGCGGGATTGGATTTTAATTCAGCTGCTCATGGCTGGGATGACACAGGGATAATGCAGGAGCAGATGGAAGTCCCTGGGGATTAAGTCATTAACCTCAGGGGCAGGGAAGCTGTCTGGGGACCTCAGGCTGCCATCTTCATCCCTGTCTGCAGACAGCACAACAATAAAATCCGGGCTCAAGGCAGGGAGGTTACTGGAGGCAGCTGGGAATATGTCCTGGGATGCCAATTCCTGGAAGCGATGAGGTTCAGCCATGACCAGGGGACAGCTTGTGCTGCTTGAGATTTTTGGGGGTTTGGTTGAGCTTTTCCCTCAAAAAGCCCCCTCCCCTCTTATTTCCAAGACTGCAAAAGTTGCCACCCTGCTGCAGCACATTCAGCAAGCACCTGTATGAGCATGGAATGGGATACTTGGAAAAACTGTGGGAATCATCCCTCCGTGGGTGAGGGCTCAGCCTGGAAAAGCCCCAGTGGTGCTTTACCTTTAGCTCCCTGCCCAGCTGGAGGGGAGGAAAATTACTTCTCATTTCTCATCCCAATTTTAATTACGTTTCCCTTAATCTCTGCTGCTTTTCTTGTCCCTTTTCCACCAGGAAAATGAGCTTTAATTTAAAATTCAACCCTTTAAGGTACGTGATTTCCCCACGGAGATGAGGCCAGGCTTCATTCTGGAGGCTCTTGGTGACCTCCTTTGTGTTTCACTGGAATTTTTTGGCCAAGGATGTGGTGGCTGAGCCCATCCCTGCTGCTTCCTGCACGGCACTGAGGAGCACGTGGATTGTGGTGGCCTGGATCAGGTCCTTCCTCGTGGATCAGGTCCTCTCCCACCCTTTTTGCTGCATTAAAAGTCTTCCCTGCCACAATTTAAAGCCCATTAAGGACATCTTGGCCATTCATTTCTGCAGTGCTGATGAATATTTAAACACAGCAAACTCCTGCTCCGTTGTTAAGTCTCATTTCCTGGGATCATCAGCACTTCACTCCGGTCACTCTGTCCCTCTTTCCATCCCTCTTCTCCTGCTGCAGTGCTGGGAGTCCCATGGAATCACTGAGCTTGGAAAAGACTTCTAAAATCCAAGCCTAAACCCAGCTCTGGGTTTGGTTCTGTCCCATCCAGGATTGAACCCAGCCCACGGTGATCCCTCATCCCTGTTGGATCCTTTTCCTGCTGTAGATGATGGGCAATGGTTGGATGTGCCCGTGAGCCCTTCCCTGCCTGCCCCAGGGAATTGGGGCAGGAACACCCAGGGGTGTCCCCCACTGCCCTGGGGCCGCTCGCCTTCCCCCTTCCAAACCACATTCCTGGGACTGGCCTGATTCCCATCACCAGGGCCCTGTTCCATGTCCATCTCAGGTGCACGTGGAACATTCCAGATAAAGCTCCCCTTGTCTCTCTCCCATCAGGGCCTAATCCCTGTTTCCCTGGCAGGTGAGGGATGCTCTCCCCATCCCCAGGGCTGGGCTGAGCCAGCTCCCTGCCACCAATGACTGCACTCCCAGATTTTCCCCCCTCTTTTAACAACTGGAAGGATATTTCCTGCTGCTTGAAGTCTGTCTGGCCAGAGTGATGGGCAGCTGAAGTGTGGATAATGGGGAGGAAGATGCTGCTGGAGCCTGGAAGGGAGAGGGATGAGCTGGAGTGCTGGTTATGTGTGATAAAAGTGAAATGATATCCAGGGGAGAGGAAAGATTTTGGGAAGGCAGAAATCTCATCCCTGGTAAGGGCAGGGCTTCCCTTGGTTATTAATGGGAGGATGGGATGGATTTGGATCTCTGGAGATGCTGGATGGAGCTGGGCTCTTATTCTCCCAGTTACTGCCTTAATCAGGAGCTTCCCAGCCCAGGGCTCTGGGCACAGCCCCCCCTTTCCCAGGGCTCTTCCTGCCAGGTTCACACCAGGACTTCAAATTGAACTTTTTCCACAGTTCTCTCCCAGCAGTGTTTGAGTCATT
>VYXF01003650.1:67240-78750 GCA_013397295.1 Polioptila caerulea | reverse complement strand
AAAAAAAAAAAAAAAAAGCCTCTGTTCTTCCTGGGGGATCTTTTTCCCATGGAAAGCTGGGCCAGCCCTCAGCAGCCCCAGGCTCCCATCCAGAGTCACAATTCCCGTGGCAGAGGCAGGATCCATTCTCCCTGTGTGAGATGCAGCCTCCAGGAGTGCTCAGCACCATTCCCAGCTCAGTCCTGATCCCGGGAAAAGCTCTGCCTCTCCCAACCCCCTTGGACTGGCAGGGACTCCATCACTCCGAGCGGTGCAGGGAGCTCTGGGGTGGGAATTTGTGCTTCCCCATGTTTTGGCTCTCTCTGGAGCCGGGAGCTCCTCCTGGGACTGTGGAAGGAGCGCGGGACAGGAGGATGTGCCCTGTGCTGAGGGATGAGCCTGCAGCATCCATGGGAATGGCAGATCCCTTCCCCAGCCCTCGTGCAGCAGGATGCAGGGAAAGGAAGGAATCAGCTCTCCCGGGAAAGGAGGTTTGGAGGGAAGTGTTGCACGAAATCCTCCTTCTCACTCCATTAATGTCCGTGGGCTGCGCGAGGCATTGTCTGCTGCTGGAAAAGCTCGTTAGTTAATTGCCCCAGTGCTGCTGTAATCCCAGATTAACGGGGGCTGAGGCAAATCTCCGTGGAGCAGGACCCGAGCGTGGGATTTGTGGGGAGATTGGATTCGGCTCTTCCCCACCTGGGGAGTCCAGGGGGGCTGAATGTGCCGGCTGCTCCCACGGGAAGAGGTTTCTGTGGGGCTGAGCCGCACCCATGGGGAGGGTCACACTTCCCAAATCCCCCCTGATGGTCCCCATGGATCCCACCGTGGCCTCGGTGGGATTTAGGCTGCTCTGAGCGCCATGAGGCGAGGTCCTGGTGGGGTGTGCCTGGATTTCCCTTAGGACAATCTCCCTTTGGTGTTCCTCATCTCCTCCCGTGAATCCTGGAGCCAGGACCGGGCTCTGGTGCTCAAAACCTCGGGGTAAATCCCTTTGGCTGCTGCGGGGTTTGTTCCTGGCTGTTAAGCACAAGGAGAAAAACAGCAGCGTCCTGGCTTTCCCTGGAATAAGGAGCTGCAGCTGCGGTTCAGGAATGCTTTTCCACAGTGCAGGTATCCCTGGATGGAGTGTCCAGAGGATTTGGGGAGGATGAGCAGCACAGGGAGGGCCGTGCATCCCCCAGGGGTGGCTGCCAGCCCCGGTATTGCCTCTGGAAAAGTCCGTCCCGTGTATCTTAAACCTCCTTCTCCTCCGGGATTCAGGCAGCTCCGTCTGTGGGGGGAAGCTTTGCTGAGCCAGCAGCTGGCTGGGATCCAGCTGTGCTTCCCTGGGGAACAGCCCCGGCCTTCCTCCCGCCCTCCTCCTCCTCCTGGCTCCGGGTGGGAGCGCATCCCCTGGGATGCACATCCCGGCTGCCGAAGTCTGATTGAAAACCGTAACTGGATTTTGCAGACTGGGCATGAAACCCCTCGAACGTGAGACATTAAAACTCCTTAGGTTAAACCCTGTCACAGACACTCAGCGTCCTCTGAAGGAATTACATCACCTTTTCCAAGGGCTTTAAGTGTCGGGAGGGTGGGAAGGAACGGGAGAGGGAGTCTGGGAGCATCCCTCAGTGTCACTGAGACCCAGCAATCCGGGCTGGCCTCTCCCAAATATCGCTGTGTGTCACCAAAAAAATCCAAAAAAGGGGAATTAAGGGGGAAATGGAGTTTTCTCGGCCTTGAATGCAGGGATGGGGCTGATGCCAGCAGCAGGAATGCTCAGGGAGGGATGCTGGAAGCCGGCAGGGATGTGGTGGGGGAAGGTTGGGATTCTGCTCCCCAGCACCCAAATTCAGCGGCCTTGATCCCAAAGGAGGGAGATTCCCGCTCCTTGCACAGCCCCACCCGAAGTACCCCGGGCAGATGGGATAATGCTGCTGGGGAGAAAGAACTCCATCACCCAGACCCCTGGGGGTTGCTGCAGATTAATTAATTAATGAAAATGCTAACGACCCTGGGATGGGAACACCGAGTTCCACAGCTGGATCCCCGCTGTGCCACCTCATTTCCATCATCCCGCAATTCCCTGGACCCTTTCCCTGCCTGAATCCCCTCAATCCACGGTTATTTCCTTCCCTGTTTCCTTCCCTGCCTTCGGCAGCAGCGCCGGGTGCTTTTTAAATGATTCATGGCTTAAACCATTTTTCTTTATGAGCTGCTTTTCACACTTGTGAGGAGAATTCAGCCTCCGAGAACCTGGAACGGGCTTTGATGGAATTGTGGGTGGAGGAGTAGAGGGTGGTGAAGTAAAAACTCCCCATTTTCAGCTCTACTTGGGCCATTGTGGAGCAGAATACCCAGGGAAAGGAGCAGAGCCATGGAGATGGGATTACCTGGGAATTAGTGGCCTGGAGGCGACGGCATTTCTTTGCTTCTGGAGGCTGGAGCAGCCTGCTCATCCCAGCTTGGATTGGTTTTGGGAGCCTTTCACCTGTCCCAAAGCAAATTCCCACCACCACCGTGGTGATCCCACCCACGGCTGTGGGGTTTGGGAGGGGAGGAGCATCCCTTGGGCAGGAATGAGCATCCCTTAGGCTGGAGATCTGGGCCATCAGTGGGAATTTGCAATGCCAGGCAGCTCGATGTCGTAATTAAAAATGGGGTTAAATTTCCTTAAATCAGCTTCATTAAACAAAATTGCCCTCCTGGGCCAGGCTGCAGCCCCTGGGCTCGTGCAGCACTGTCCAGTTACTGGAATAAGCCAGGGCAGGATCCATCCTGGTGTTCCTGGATTTATTTATAGCTCAGCCCTGGCAGAAACGGGGCTGGTGCCCTGTGGGCTCTGTCCTCTGGAGAGCACTACAGGAGGTTGTGCAATTAGCTCGACCTCATTTCAGGGGAGCCTTTTAGAGACCTTAATCAATCAGTTTGGGGTGGCCCTGAATGGATCCTGGATCCTTCTGGATCTGGATCCCTCTGGACCTCGGTGCCTCATGCTCTGGGAAAGTGCTGAGGCCACCGACAAATCCCCAGAATATTTCAAAATCAGTTTTAATCCATAACCAAAATCAGCTCCCTAATTCCAGCCCAGACTCCTCCACGGACTCCCAGCAAGGAGGAAGATTTGCAAACCCCACAGAATGCTTGGAAATCCCGCACAAAAATCCACCAGCAGATGGGCAAATCCTGCCCTGGATTTTTAAATTGAGCCAATAAACCCCAAAGGAGAGGCTTTTCCTTTGCATCCCGTGCTGGTTTGGCCTCTGGAAGGGATTTAATGGCTCTGCAGGGAAGCCCAGGCCTGGGAAGTGTCTCAGCCTTGAGGATGAGGGTCTGATCCTGATGCAGCTTCCTGGGATGAGTCTGGCAGCTGCTGAGTCAGCTGCTTTTAAGGCTTCCCCAGTGGAGAGGAGGCACAAATCCATTTCTCAGCAAAATGAAGGCAGAGAGAAGCTGAATAAATAAAAACCAGGCTTTGATTTGATGGTGCCTGACAGCTCCCTGTGCTCGGCTGGCCCCTGGGAGAGGCACTGGAAGGTGCTGGATGCTCCAAGTGCGCCCTGCTGGGATGGAATAATCCTGGTTTATCTCGGTTTCATTCCCAGCCATAATGGTGTTTAAATTCAGCCCCTTGCATCTCATTTGCTGCTTCCTCAAAGAGTGGGAAAGGCTGAAAATCCATTTCCATGGGGCTGGGAAAGAGGATGGCAGCTCCAACTGGGAGCTTGGGCTGCCCAGCCTCTGCCTGGGCAGCAGTTCCAGAATTCCACTGCAGGACAGTCCTAGGGATGGAGGTGGAGGGGTTTGAGGGATGGCAGCACTGAGGGTTCCCAGTGTCACTGGGGGTTTGTACTGGTGTCACTGGGGTTGTACTGGTGTCACTGGTTGGTGCTGGGGAGGATGGGAAGCTGCAGGAACTGCTCTGGCATGGAGGGACACGGGGCTTTCTGGTGGTCCCTGCACCTGAGTGGGTGGCTTTTGGTGACAGCAGGTCCAGGGCACCTCCCTGCACTGGGGTCTGTGTCCCGTGACTCCTGCACCCCATGGATTGGGATCTTTCACATCATCCCCCGGGTCCTTCAGGTCGCTGCATTTCCAGGCTCGGCAGAATCATTCCAGCACTCCCCAGGGTGCCCGGAGTGGTGCCAGAACCTGCTGTCCCCATGTCCTGTGGCGTGGCACTGAGGTCGGTCCCTGCGTCACGGCCCTGCCGTGGGGTCACCCCAGTGATGTCACCACCCCTCTGCTTCCCAGCCCTGTCCTTTCCCCGTCCCTGTGATAAGAAATGTTAATGAGGGGATGAAATTGGATATTCCCGTCGCCTTCTCCTCCTAATGGAATTCTGGGGGGGGTTAATTTGCTGGTTTTAATGGGCCCATTGTTCCCCCGGGCTGGGGCAGCCACGTGAGGGTGTTTGGCCCTGCTCAGATGGGAGGTGGTGCCTGAAGACAAGTGAACCTTGGGGCTCAATAATTGCGGAGCAATTTGAAGACAAGCCCCAAATCCATAATTAATGGGCCCTTCATTCATGCCGCTCCCGCCGCTCCCAGACCTGTTCCCGCCTCTCCACGCACAGAGAGATGGATAAACCTGGATAAAGCCTGAATTATCGAGGATTTCCTTGGCCTGGGGACAGCTGACACCACTCAGGGAGGTGGGTTTGGTGTGGAGTGATGCTCCGCAGGGTATCCCGGTGCTGGGGTGAGGATTTCGGCTCCTGGCGGGGGTGTGGTGATGGAGTTTTGGGTATCCCGGTGCTGAGATGAGGATGTTGGCTCCTGGTGGGATTATACTGATGCAGAGCTGGATATGCCATTGATGGGATGAGGATTTTGACTCCTGGTGGGGGGGTGGTGATGGAGTTTTGGGTATCCCGGTGCTGAGATGAGGATTTTGGCTCCTGGTGGGAGTGTGGTGATGGAGTTTTGGGTATCCCGGTGCTGAGATGAGGATGTTGGCTCCTGGTGGGACTGTGGTGCTGGATGTAGGCAGGGAACCACTCCCCAATCCCGGCTGGCCCCACAGCCGGGGAAATGCCCCCTCTGGGCTCCGCTGTGCTTTGGCTCTGGGTGCCAGCGGGTCTGGGGGAGCAGGGAGGGATTCCCCAACCCTGGCACTGCCCCGGGGGGATTTTTTCCAACACTGCAGCCCCCAGGGCTGGATCCCTGCCCTGGGATGCGAGCAGGGGGATGGATCACAGCGGGTCAGAGCCGAGCGCGGGCTGGCCGATAATTCCCTCCTTTCCCTGCTGTCCCAGCCGTTTTCCAAGCGGAAGGCCGTGCTGAGGGCGCTGCATTGCGCTGGCCGGGGACTGTCCCCGTTTGCTTCATTAGTTTGGATGACAAAGTGTGTCACCGCTGTCCCCCGGCCGCGCCGCGGGCTGGGCTGGCACCGGCGCTGGGATGCGGGCAGAGGGGTTGGGGGGAAGGATGGAACCCCTGGGGACACCGCGGCGGGTGATGGTGGCCCCGGGGACCAGGGGGGGCTGGTCCTTCACCCCGGCGCTGCTGCACGGCGGGGAGGATCCATCCTTACAGCGCAGGGAGCGCTGGTGGGATGCAGGGAATGGCGCTCTCGGATTGCATCCGTCAGCTCCCGCTATCCCCAGCCCCTGCTGATACTGGGAGCGCTGGTGGCCGTACTGGGAGCACTGGTGCCGGCCCTCTGTGCCGCCCTCGCCGCCTGTGACCCCCCCCTGGCAGCCGGTAGCCCGGAGCCGAGCCCATTATCTGCTCGAGACAATTAGCAGAAGCATTAATGGAATATATGCAAATGCGCAGTAATTGACCTGTGACTCCGCAGTTCATGATGGAGAAGGATGAGCTCCAGATGGCTTAATGAGAGTAATTTAAGCCCCTTCTTTATATTCTGTGCCGGAGCCTGGCAGGGCCAAGCAGGGGAGGGGAGGAGGAGGGGTGGCACTGGGGACACTGGGGAGCAGGGACAGCCCTGGGGACATTCCATATGCTCCGTAAGCCACCTCGTATCCAACTCCCATCTTAACCCCGGGAAGGTGGATTTGTTCTGGATAAGGGAATGCCAGAAAATCCTGGTCAGGACGCACGGGAGAGCAGCCAAGCACCCCCAGGTCCCACCACCGGGCTGGGGGCTGCTCTCCCAGCACGGCCCCCCCTCTCCTGGTGCCACCTGCACCTCCCCTGCCACATCCTGCGCATAGAAAACCCCAAACTCTGCTACTCCGAGGTTACTCAGCCTTTACTCCAGCTGTGTTGGGTCCCAACCAGGCTGGGGAGGGCTGGCTTGGGGTTGTGCCCTTCCACTGCTCTCTCCCAGCCTGTCCAGCCCTGAGCTCCATAAAATTCCCGCGGCAGAGCCGGAGGCATCTGAATAACCACTCTGGGAAACCGAATTAAAATATTGATGTATAATTCATGCCATATGTTCCACCAATATTTTTTATTTAATCAACTGAAGACAGATGGCAGGAACATAGAGACCATTAAACTAATGGCACTTTGTCTTCCCATTTATTTCCGTCTCCTTTCCTAAAATAAGATGAGACCGTGACAGGCAGCACACCCTGGGCACGAGACCATTCCCAGCACTTGGATGTGTCAGCCAGGGGCATTTCCCACGTGGTTTTCCCAGGAAAGGCTGGAGCAGATCTTCCATAGCTGGGAGGATTTGAAGGAGGAATCCCATGAGGGAAGTCCAGCCTGGTGGAGCTGGAGGGGACTGTCCCTTCTCTGCCATTCCCATGCCAAGAGCCACCAGGGATGGTCCTGCTGTCCTGGGTCAACACCATCCTGGTGCAGGGTGGGAATGGGGACGCTCCTGGCTGGAGGATAAAGGACAGGAGGGACTGGAGAGACACGCAGGGATGTGCTCCTGGCCCTGTGGGATGCTGGACTATCCACCGACAGCACCCTGCTGCCCATGCACGGATTTCACTTGGGATCCGCTGGAGCAGAGATGTTTGGATGCGGGGGTGAGATGTGTTGATGCAGAGTTTGTGTGTACAGCCCATCCCCCTGCGGGTGAAACTGGGTGAAACTGGAAATTTTCCACATCTCAGAGCCATCCTGGAGCACCTCTCCCGCACCACGAGGCAGAGACGCGCAGGCTCTGGGATTTGGGCTCCCTCCACCAGCATCGCTCCCAGTGCTCCCAGTTACCCGCCTGGGAGAGGCGGGACTGCCCCTCTCCAGGGCTGGAAGGCGATGGAGACCGCGGCTGTCCTTCCTCACCCCCTGGAGGGACAGGGCCGCCATCCTGCCGGGTCCTGGGACGCGTTCCTGAGTGTGCCTCTCTCTTTGACTTGCAGGTGGAGATTTCTTGCCCTGGGAGTGAGCTGAGAGGGGTTCCCTTAGACAAAGGGTCCCAGGCAGCATTCCAGGCTCCAGGCGCGTCCAGAGACCTTTCATTCTTTGTCTGAAAGGGCAGCGGTGCCGTTCCCATTCGAGCGATGCCTGACGGAGCCGGTGCCGCCGGGAGCGAGGAGCTGCGGCAGCCGATCGGCTTTCAAATCACCTTCAAACCTCGATTTCCTTAACATGATCCCTCCATCAGCGCAGTCCCCGGGGCACAACCGCGGGGCTTTGCCGGCAGGAGAATAAACCGGGGCTGGAGGTGACAGCCAGCACCGGAATACCCCGGCCACGAGGCGGGGACTTCAAAATTCACCTTCCCCAGCACTCCAGGACTTTTTAGGGTCAGGCAACAGCTTTGCACGACCCCGCCCTGCAGCCGTCACCCCATCTGCTCGCCGGGATTCACCTCCAATCCAGGCGGGATAATCCCCTCCTGGGAGCATCCCTGGAGGCGCAGAGCAGCTTCCCCGCGGCGCCGGCTGCCGGGGAAGGGATGAAGACGCTATGGCCAAGCTTTTGCTAAAACTCCAGCGGTATTTTCGGCGCAAGCCCGTGCGTTTCTTCACGCTGCTGGCTCTCTACCTGGCGGCCGGCAGCTTGGTTTTCCTGCATTCCGGCTTCTCCGGAGAGCCCACGGTGCCGGGGAGCCCGCGCAGCCCCGCGGCCGCCGAGGGGCCGGGGCTGCCCTACCTGGGGGTGATGCAGCTCAGCCGCGGCTTCAAGGCGGCAGCGACGATGCCGGCGGGGGGCAGACGACACGGCCCCTGGTTCAAAAGCACCTCCAAGGAGCCGTCGGACAGGGGAAAATCCCGGGATAACGGCGGCCCCCGGAGCCGGGCGCTCCGGAGCAGGAGCGGCCGCGAGAAGGAGGAGGACAGAGGTGAGGGCTGGGGACAGGCGCCGAGGGGAGGGAGTCCCGCCTTTGTCTCTCCCAGGGGGACACCACGAGTTGGTGCAGTGATCTCTGAGCTAGTTTAGGGTCGCACATCCCTGCCAGGAACACACACACCCCCAGGAAATGTGTCTTTGTTTGTTAATTTGTTTATTTATAAACCACGTGCTGCTGGAGCACCGAGGTTTTCTTCCCTCGTCCCGCGGGAACGCTCTGGGGAGCAGCACCCCACTCTGGAGAACATCAGTCCAGAGGATATTTCCAGAAGGATCTTCCCTCTCTTTCTCCCCTCCTTTCTCTCCTCCCCCCACCATATTTTTCCATCTTCACTCTTTCCCCCTGGTGCATCACCGAGCTCTGGGTCCCCCCTTGCTGTTACAGGCGATTTTGGGGGTGGCAGCTGGGGGGATGCTGTGCCCCATCTTCCTCCCACCCTTTGGCTCTGCCAGGTGCCACGTTCAGTTTTCATTTTGTTGTCCTGAATCAACACAAAATCCAGGTTTGTGTGGGTGTTGTGTCGAGGCAGGGGATGGCTGTGATTCCCATGGAAGTACAGACAGGGTTGGGCTGTGGCCTCTGGAGCCAGGAGATCCCTGCCCAGCTGGGGTCTTGTCAAGTGGGTCCATTATTAATGATCAAGGATAAGAAAAAGGAATAGTTCCTATCGATTTTCTAAATGCCACCTATTTATCCAAATTATCTATTTATCCCTGCACGTGCTGTGGGATTTGGGTGGCTGGACTCCAGCAGGAACCCCCAACCCCACAGCAAACTGGGGCTTTCCCCGGAGTCCAGGCTTGATCTCCCCAACCTGGGCTTCTCCCAGAGCACGGAGGGCTCCTCCAGTAGGATGTGGCTGCGTCCATTCCAGGAAAGATGCTGAGAGGTCCAGGCATGGAAGCCAAAGGAAAAGTGCTGCTTATGGGATTTTGCCCTGCTAAAAGGAGCTGAAGGGGTTCCCCCCTTCCAACCCCACTCCGAGGGGTGTCTGGGGTGTTTTGGTGGCCACATCTCTCCATTAATGCCAAGTGACTTTAGTGCAGCCTCAGCAGATGGTCCCGGAGCCCAGGCTGTCTGTCCCCATAAAGACCCCAAGCGGTGCCCATGTCGCGGGCCATATGTCCCGTGTGCTCCAAGATTAACCTCACCCAGCACTGCCAGCAGGGATGGGATGCTGGGCTTGGGATTTGTGGGTTTATCTGCTCCCAGGCGGTCTGGGAATATCATTTTCCCCTTGGAGCATCTTAGCAGCTCCTGAGCGTGATGGTGTGGGGAAATTCAGCAGCCTGAGAAATGCCACGTGCCCCGTGTTCCTGGTGTGGCTGGTGGAGCCTTGGAGCTCCCCCTCGCTTCCCTGCTCCTCTGGAGCACCGGGATATCTGGCAGGAGCAGGCGGATTTAATGGCGCTGGTAATTAAGTGGGGACAGCTTAACGAGGCGGCTGCAGAGGCTCTGCCACGTGAAATCGTTCCAGAGGGAATACTGCTCCAAAAATCAGCTCTGGTTTAGAGCGTGATGTGCAGCTCCCTCTTCCTCCTCTTCCTCCTCCTCCCTCCCCCAGCAGTGTCAGGTGAAGGTGTGGGTGGAGAGCAGCCCTGTCTGCCAGGGAACGGCCTCATCCCCGTGGGAATGCAAATCCCCGTGGGAAGGGGCATCTCCTGCCTCCAGCCAGGGAGGGGTTTTAGGTGGTGAAGGCAAGGGAAGCAGGAACAGACCCCAGCTCTCAGCCACATCCATCTCTGGTGCCTTCCTGGACAAGTCCAGCCCTTCCCATGCGTGATACACAACCAAACAATTCCCTGAGGATGGAGGGACCAGCCAGACAGCTGGAGCCATTCCTGTATCCCTAGCTCTGGGAAAAATGGGGTGCTTGGGGAAGTTAATGACAATCATTGGGTGGATTTGTGTGTCTGCTCACAGCCACGCTTCCAACGGGCTCCAAAATTCCTCCTGGAGAGGATCCCCTCTCCCTACAAACTGCCAATCCCACCCTGCCCCCTCTCAGTATCTCCCCCTTCTCTTCTGTCCTCATCTCTCCCGGATTATTCCGCCTGGCCTCCCAATAAGTGGCAGCACGCAGATGTCAGGAGCACTGGGTTGAAGGTAATGCTCATCAGGCACCAGCTCCCTGCGAGTGTCTGGAGCCATCCCACACCCGCTGGATCCGGCACGGCTGGAATCCACTGACCTGCCAGGACCTGCTCAGCCCCGTGGGAATGTCCTGTGGCATAACTGGGAGTTATGGCTCGGGTGGTTGGAGTTATCCGGCACATTTCCATCCATCTCCCTCCTCTGCTGGCCAGGGAAGGTGACACCAGCACTGTGCTGGGATAATCGGGAATGGGGGGGTCTGTGCATGGAGCACACCATGGATGGGATGGGCTGAGCTGGGTCGGCCCAAGGAAAGCAGGGAGGAGGTGAGAGGTGTTATCCCAGAGTGTGGTTTGGAATTGGAGGGACAGAATGAAAGAAATTCCTTCCTGTGAGGGTGGAGAGGCCCCAACACAGGGACAAGCTGTGGCTGGCAGTGTCCAAGGCCAGGTTGGACAGGGCTTGGAGCAACCTGGCATAGTGGAAGGTGGCTCTGCCTGGTTTGGACCCAGAGTTTCCAAAGCAAACAAACAGGGAATGCTGCTGCACGTCCCTGTTTCGGGAAAAATCAAGAGGGGTGGGATCAGTGGGTTGTGAGCCCCTGTCCTCTCTGTGTCCCCAGCCCGGTACCTCGGCTGCTACGAGGACAACACCCGGCAGAGGACCCTGCGCGGGATGTCCTTCTTCGACTACAAGAAGATGACGGTGTTCCGTTGCCAGGACAACTGTGCCGAGCGGTAGGGACGGTGACAGGGGCTCCATGAATCCCGGCACACTCCATCAATCCCTGCACATTCCATCAATCCCTGCACGCCGGCCCCGTCAATCCCTGCACGCCACCTCCATCAATCCTTTCCCACCTTCTCCATGAATCCCTGTGCGCTGTCTCCATCAATCTTTTCCCACAGGATGGGATAGGATAGGAAAGGAATATATTATATTAATTATATCATATCATCTCTCATATTGGATAGGACAGGAAAATAGGGTAGGATAGGAGGTAGGATGGGATAGGATGGAATGGAGTAATAGGACAGAACAGACCAGAAAAGAATAAGGATAGGATAGGAAAGAATTGCAGAATGGGATGGAAGAATGGATAGGATAGGATATAGGAGAGGATAGGATAGGATCTGATATTTTCAGTTGGAAGTGCCCTACAAGGCTCACCAGCCCCAAAATGAATCCCTGGGATTCACTGCTGATCCCAGCACTGGCCATAAGCAGGAATG
>VYXF01003650.1:50564-67198 GCA_013397295.1 Polioptila caerulea | reverse complement strand
ATAGGATATAGGATAGGATATAGGATAGGAGAGAGGAGAGTAGAGGATAGGATAGGATAGGATAGGATAGGATAGGATAGGATAGGATAGGATAGGATAGGATAGGATAGGATAGGATAGGATAGGATATTTTCAGTTGGAAGTGCCCTACAAGGATCACCAGCCCCAAAATGAATCCCTGGGATGCACTGCTGATCCCAGCACTGGCCATAAGCAGGAATGCTCCTTCCAAACCCCCTGGAGCAGGGGGGCATGCTGAGGATGTGCTGAGATCCCTTGTCCCTCTCGACAGGGGGTACCTGTACGCTGGGCTGGAATTCGGGGCCGAGTGCTACTGTGGGCACAAGATCCAGGCATCCAACGCCAGCGAATCCGAGTGCAACATGGAATGCAAGGGAGAGCGGAGCAACACCTGCGGCGGGATCAACCGGCTCTCCATCTACCGCCTGGAGCTGGCCCAGGAATCCGCCCGGAGGTGTAAGTCAGGGCCATCCATGTGGATCTGGAATGGGGGGACTTCTCTCGGTGCTGGAGGGGTGATCCTGGTATTCCTGAGCCAGGCCGTGGCTATGTGGATGTTCTGGGATAGCAGTTGGAATGAGGAGCCTCAAGGACTCCTGCTGGAATTCAGGGAGTTTTGGGATGGAGATTTCTTTCTCAATGCCCAATCAGGACCATCAAGGTCTCCTGTGCGTGCTGTAGGATGAAGGATGTGAGGCAATTCCAGACAGGGCTGAGGGTGCTGCCTCGTTTGGCTCCCAATTAGGCAGCTCGATAATTACCCTGATTCCCTGCTCACCTTTCCTCATATCCAAAGAATGGGAAAGGGGATGGCAACAACCAGGAATGCACAGGGGCTGAGGATGCCAAGGACCCGGGATGGGATTCCAGTGCTGGGAAAGACCTGACCAAACCCAGCTCTCCTCCCTGGCTCCATCCCTGCTCCATCCCTGGCATCACCGAGCTGATAAAAACAGCCAGGAAAAAAAAAATATCCCTGACTTTGCTGCCGGGGCTTTGCTCTGATTTTGCTCCATCAGCAGCTGGATGAGCATCATCCAATGTGGCTGCACTGCTGGAGGGGCCGGGAGCCGCTGGAGCGGTCGGGAATGCCGTGTCACAGTGTGTGTGTCACTCTGTGTCACACGGAGTGGCAGCGGTGTCACTTTCGGGGTGTCACTTTCGGGGTGTCACTGGGGCCTCTCTCTCTCTCCTTTCCCCAGATGGAAGCGCGATATTCCGGGGTTGCTTCCGCCGGCCGGAGAACGTCTCCATCGCCCTGCCCGCCAGCCAGCTCATGCTCAACATGTCAGTGGATAAATGTGTGGATTTCTGCACAGAGAAGGTACTGGGATAAATTCACTCCTTCATCTTGGTTTCCATCATCGTCATCGGAGTCACACCAGGAGATCTGAACCCAGTTTAGGGACAACATTTTTGTGTATCCAAACGGCAAAGGGATAAATGGATTTGTGTCCCTGCCACGGGAGGGACTGCAGCCAGCAGCAGCCCTGGGAAAGTTTGGGAAGGAGCATCCCAGAATTATAGTTTAGGTTGGAAGGGATATTTAAAGGAGCCACCATGGGGGGCCTGCTCTGGTCCAGAGGTCTCGTGCTGGGGCATGGTGCCTCCGAGCAGGGAGGGGAGAGGTTGGCAGTGGGAACTGATGGAGGGTGGATGCTGGAATGGGCTGGAAGGATGCTGGAAATAAGCTGGAAGATGCTGGAATTGGAATGATGTTGGGATGGGCTGGAAGGAGGCTGGAATGGAAGGATGATGCAATGGTCTGGAAGGATGTTGGAAAGATATTAGAAATAAGGTGTAAAGGTGCTGGAATTGGAAGGATATAGGAATGGTCTGGAATGGTGCTGGAATGGTGCTGGAATTGGAAGGATGATGGAATGGTCTGGAATAGTGTTGGAAATGGTCTGGAAGGATGCTGGAATTGGAAGGATGATGGAATGGTCTGGAAGGATGCTGGAATTGGAAGGATGATGGAAGGGTCTGGAATGGTGTTGGAAATGGTCTGGAAGGATGCTGGAACTGGAAGGATGATGGAAGGGTCTGGAATGGTGTTGGAAATGGTCTGGAAGGATGCTGGAATTGGAAGGATGATGGAAGGGTCTGGAATGGTGCTGGAATTTGAGGGATGTAGGAATGGTCTGAAATGGTCTGGAAGGATGCTGGAATTGGAAGGATGATGGAAGGGTCTGGAATAGTGTTGGAAATGGTCTGGAAGGATGCTGGAATTGGAAGGATGTAGGAATGTTCTGGAAGGATGCTACCAACCACCCCACACTGCCCAGCGAGGGCGGGTGCGGGGATCCAAGGCTCCGCCACTCTGGGGAGGGCGGTGCCAGTGCCATTCCCTCCGGCCATCCCTGCAGGAATTCCCGCTGGCGGCGCTGGCGGGCACCACGTGCCGCTGCGGCTTTCCCAGCACGCTGTTCCCGCTGCACGAGCGCGAGGACGAGCAGCTCTGCGCCCACAAATGCGCCGCCGAGGAGTTCGAGAGCTGCGGCTCCGCTGAGTTCCTGCTGGTCTACCAGACACAAGTGCAGGGTGAGCTTCTCCCAGCCCTTCCCCCCGGGAATGCCCGCGGGGAATGTGAGCATCCCGTTAAAAACGGGATTTCCTCTATTCCCCCGGGAGATCGGCGCTCTCCCGCGAGCTGTGGTGGGTGCCTGACTCAGCTGCAGGGCACGGCGGATTCCGGCTGCCTCTGGCTGGATTCCTCCTTCCCAGGGCATCTCCCGCCTCTCCATGATCCCATGGGAGTCTGCTATCCAGCTCCAGGGAAAAATGTGGGGTGGAAAGACAGGCTGTGAGCAGGCAGAACATTCCCAAGAGGATTCCTGTCCTCCAGGAGGGAGCCAGGGAAGCGCTGGGAGAAAGGAGAACTGTTCCTGGAAGAGGGAAGGGCTGAAGGGAGCAAGTGAGGACCCAAATTCAGGTGGTTTTGGGTCAATCTTGTCACGGTCCTTTGGTGTTTGGGGCCATGCTGGAAACGCTGTTCATTGATCCATAAGAAAAGCAGGAGCGTTGCTTGGCACGGGAATCCCTGTTAGTCACTCTTCCCTAAGCACACAGCTGGGAATGGCATACAATTCTTTGGAAAAATCCTCTTAGGACTTTTCAGGTGTTTAGGACTCTTGGAGGTGTCCAGGACCCTTTGGGATGTCCCTCCAAGCCTTTCCCTGCCCAGCCGTGCCACCCCCCTGCCCCTTCCCCAGCATTTTCCTGGGAGCAGCAGCGTTTCCTGCGGTATCCCTGTGGGAAAAGCAGGTTTTCCACGCCACATTCCTGCTGTCTCTCCCTGCAGACAACCGCTGCATGGACAGGAGGTTCCTGCCCAGCCGTGCCAAGCAGTTGGTGGCCCTGGCCAGCTTCCCTGGAGCCGGGAACACCTGGGCCCGCCACCTGATCGAGTTGGCCACCGGCTTCTACACCGGCAGCTACTACTTCGATGGCTCCCTCTACAACAAAGGTGAGGGGAGGGAGCTCCAGGGGCCCCAGCCCAGCTGGGGACAGTCCTGGTGACATCCCGGGGGCTGCAGGAAGGGCGGAGCAGGGCTGGGTGTGACCGCCATGGGGTGGTTTGGGATGGAGCGTCCTGGTGCGGGAATTCCTCCCTGGGAGGGCGGAGAGGCCTGGCAGAGGTTGCCTGGAAAAGTTGTGGCTGCTCCATCCTTGGGAGTGTCCAAGGTTGGACAGGGCTTGGAGCAGCCTGGGACAGTGGAGGGTGTCCCTTTCCAAGGGGGTTGGAATGAGATGAGCTTTAAGATCCCCTCCAACCCAAAGCGTTTTGGGATTGTGGTTCTGCTAACCCACCCCATTCCCCGTTNCTTTAAGATCCCCTCCAACCCAAAGCGTTTTGGGATTGTGGTTCTGATAACCCACCCCATTCCCAAGTTCCCCCAGTGTAGAACCACTCACAACAGTTTTGTCTGGACACCTGGAAGGTTTCTCCTGCTATTCCTTCACTTTTTGTGGCTTTGAGAGGAAGTTCTCCCTTCCCCCTCAGCTGTGGTGGAGTTGAGACCTGTAACCAGGGTATTCCCTAAATCCCCATTTTCCCGACACCACAGGCAGCACATTCCTTCCCAATTCCTGCCAAATCCAGCCTTGCAGAGGGGGAGATGCTCAGTGAGGGAGCACTGTCCCAGCCCCCAGGGTGCAGCAGCATCCCAGGGAAGGGAGCAGCAGTGGGAAAAGCCTTGGCTGGGTTTTGCTGAGCCACCTGAGCGTGGGCTCCGTGTTCGTTCCCTGTCGGAGGGGACAGGAGGTATCCAGGCAACCGGCAGATTTATCCTCTGCTGAGAGCCAATTACACCTCTCTAATTACTGAGATACAGCTCCTTCCAGCTTATCCCCCACTCCAGGTGCATTCCAGGGGCTGGGGTTGATGCTGGCTCAGCCCCATGCTCAGGGTCCCCTCTCTGGACCCCCATGGCATCACCCCCAGCTTGGGCTGATTTGCTTCCCCATGGGGAGAAGGATTTCCCTTCATTTATTTATGACTGGGAGAGTTTCAGCTGTGCTCAGGGAGGTTAAAGCCATAAAATCTGCCCTTGACCCCTCAAAACAGGCACAAGAGCCGAGTGTGGCCAGGGAGATGTCACCCTGAGGGGCCCCTGTGCCTGTGAGCCACCCACTCATGAATTTTATGAGACTTATAACTTGGGAAAATAAATTATTTCCATCTGGGAGAGATATACAAATCCTCCTTCACGCCCCAGCTGCTTTCATCATCCAACTGGGTTTTGCAACCTGATATCCCTGTGATGTTCCCTTTCATGGAACCATGGGATCGTTTGGGTTGGAAAAGGCCTGAGACTGAATCCAACTGTTCCCCCAGCACTGCCCAGGCCACCACGTCCCCAAGTGCCACATCTACACAGCTTTTAAATCCCTCCAGGGACAGGAATTCCATCACTGCCCTGGGCAGCTGTGCCAGGGATTGATCACCTTCTGGGTGCAGATATTTTCCCTTACACCCCATTTAAACCTCCCCAGCACAACTTGAGGCCATTTCCTTTAATCCTGTCTGGTTTGCCCTGGGAACAGAGCCTGACTCCCCCCAGCTGCCCCCTCCTGTCAGGGAGCTGTGCAGAGCCAGAAGGGCTCCCCTGAGCCTCCTTTTCCCCAGGCTGACCCCCTTTCCCAGCTCCCCGTTCATCCCAGCTCTGTCTGCGCAGGATTCAAGGGTGAGCGGGATCACTGGAGGAGCGGGAGGACCATTTGCATCAAGACCCACGAGAGTGGGCAGAAGGAGATCGAGTCCTTCGACTCGGCCATCCTGCTCATCCGCAACCCCTACAAGGCCCTGATGGCCGAGTTCAACCGCAAGTACGGGGGACACATCGGCTTCGCCGCCCACGCCCACTGGAAGGGCAAAGGTAGGGCAGGGGATCCGCTGGGAGAGCTCCAGCCCGGCTGCTGGAGCTGGGAATTGCTTGGGAAAGCCCAACAGACCCCGAGTTGGGTGTCCATGGGGGGATCTTGGGCTGTGCCACCACTTTGGGGACATCTCTTGGTGCGAGCTTGGGTGGTCACGGGCTCCCGTGTTGGGTGGGATGGGAAGGGACAAGCTGGGAAGGGGTGGAACAGGATGGCAGGATCGCTCTGCCCCACTGGCCCAGGCAAGCCCAGGCATTTGCTGTCCCCAGTGTGACCACAGGCAGTGGTGGCAGCCCCCAGCCCATCCCTGTGGTATCCAGGTGTTTTTTCCCTGTGTCCGGCTGCTCCCGAGCCAGCACAGGCGTGCGCCGGAGGCTGCTTAATTACAACAATTTCCAAATTGCTGTTGTGGGATTGACTTCATTGGAAAGAGTTAAAATGTTTAGCTTGATTGAACATCTGCTACCCTTAATTCCGAGTTTATTTAAGGGGAGCTTTGGCTGCTGTGGCTGGGATGTGCCTGGATTTCATTATCTCCATGTGCTCCCAGTGCTGAGGGACAGCCCAGCCCTGCTTTCCCCATCCCATAAAACCAGCAGGATGTGGTGTCCCCAACTTCCTCAGCCTGGTGTCCCTGGGCTGGCACATCTTGGTTGATTTTTCTCCCTGTCCCTCTGTGGACAGAGCCAGGATTGGTATCCCAGCACCACAGGGAGCCTCCTGAGCCTTCCCAATCCCAACCCCCATCCCCAGCCTGTCCCAGGCCTTGTGTCTCTGAGGGCAGGGAGATCCAGAGGGGACCATTCCCTCCACGCCAGCACAGCCTTCTTTGGATGCACTTCAAAATACATCACCAGATTCTTTCCAGAGGACGTGTGGAGTAATTAGCTTAATTGTCAGGTTAATTAACCATTGCTGGGAAAGATGGAGTTTTTCCATTGCATGGTCGGTGACCCAAATCCCAGATGGAGAGGCCCCTGAACATGGAGCATGAGGGTCCCATTCCCAGTCTTCCCTGCAGCCCAGCTCTCCAAATTATTTTCTTCTCCCAAGAACTAATTTGGGAAAAAAAGTCCCCAGGGCCTCTCCCCAGCCTCACCCCCAGTGCTGAGGAGGTGTCTTCCCATTTCCCCAGCCCATTCCCAGCCCTGCAGAGGCCAAACCCCTGTTTGGTTCCGTGGCATTAATTTTACGAGGTCCCTGGAGCGGCTCCAAAGCAAAGTTTTATGTGCTGTGATTACACAAGGTGAATTGTCCTGGATCTGTTTAATGGAACACATCCTGTGGTTAACGATTCCTCAGGGAAGCAAACCCAGTCCAGCTGTTAATCAGGCCTTGGTTTTGTGGGGAGTACAGGAGGAAGAGGGCGAAGCCTGGAGCTTTAACGCAGCACTGGTGTTCCATCACCCCTTTTACCACCTGACTCAAACGGCATGATCAATTAGCCAGAAGGTTAATTATGAGCTTCCAGCGAGGATAGGAGAGGACACATCCACTCACACCCTCTGCTTTTCTGCCCCAGAGTGGCCGGAGTTTGTGGCCAACTACGCGCCGTGGTGGGCGACCCACACGCTGGACTGGCTGCGCTACGGCAAGAAGGTGCTGGTGGTGCACTTTGAGGACCTCAAACGGGACCTGTTCGTGCAGCTGCAGAGGATGGTGGCACTGCTGGGCGTCACGGCCTGCGAGGACAGGCTGCTGTGCGTGGAGGGACAGAAGGACGGCAACTTCAAGCGCTCGGGCCTGAGGAAGCTGGAGTACGACCCCTACACCCCCGAGATGAGGAAGACGATCAGCGGCTACATCCGAACCGTGGACGCGGCGCTGAAGCTCCGCAACCTCTCGGGGGTGCCCGAGGATTATTACCCCAGATGATGGTGACCACGGCGGGGCCAGGGGTGCCTCAGGTCCTCCCGGCTTCTGCCTAATTCCACCCAGTGGGTGGCTCCTCTTTTAACCCTCCGTGTGCTGCTGTAGCTGTTGGTCACTCCCTGCATGAGCCACCACAGGTCCCCAGCCGCCGCTGAGCTTTTTTGGCCAACCTGGGGACACGGGTGCCTTCCCTGCCCTGGGGTCCCTGCTCCTGTTCTGGCTGCCCCAGCCCTCCTGGGAAGTGCAGTGGGATGTCTGTGTCCTCCATCAGGCCGTGCCTGATGCTCCCACAGCTGAGCTCCCTGGGGTGGGTGTCCCCCAAAATCCCAGCCCTGGAAGGATTCCACTTGTCCTTGGATGGAATCTTCAACCTTCCCAAGGGAGGATGGACCAAGGGTGTGGAACCGTGTGGGCAATGTTCCTGTGGGATCCATGCTGTGCAGTGTCCCCAGATGTGGTGGCTGTGGTCCCTTGAACCATCCCATGGCTCTCTGTGAATTCCCTGGAATTCCCCAGCCACACCACCAGGCAAAGCTGCTGCTCCAGCCCTTGGAGTGGGGGTGGCCCTGAGCCCCACCAGCATGGCTACAGGTGGAAGCCCCCCTTTCCCTGTGGATGCTGCTCCAGAGGGGGACTTTTTCCCTGGACAGAGGAGCTGGTGGCACCCACGAGCTCATCCAGGCCTCATTTCAGAGCCCACGAGCCAGAACTGCCCCCTAGGAGCATTTTTGGGGGTCCAGAAGCAGTTTGGGGGGATCAGGAGCAGGGTCCACACTGCAACCCAGCTGCACCCAACCCCTGTGGTGGGGAGCAAACCCTGGGGCTGAGCTTTGGGGTGTCCCAAAGCCGAACCAAAGGATCCCACACACCGGGAATGTGCCGATTTCCGGGCTGGCTTTGTGCACAGCTGCATGTGGTCCCTGGCTGTCCCCTCATCCCACGCCGCCCTCCCCATCCTGGCTTTGCCCCAAATGAGCCCCTCAAAGCTCCCAATCCGCAAGATCCCCTTGGATGTAGGTGCAAAAGCCATATATTGTAGGCAGCCTTTTCTAGAGTTAGAGATTCACCAGTTGGCTTTTAACTCTTGATCCTGATAGAAATGCAGGCACAGGTCGAAGCCAGACACCCTGCTTGGTCTCTATTCCAAGAGAGAAGAAAACTCCCTGGATAAAAAAGGAGAATTTCAATAAAAATCTATTTTTCTAAGGTGTCTGTGGAGCAGAGCTGGGCTGGGGGGGCTCCTGCTCCTCGGTTTTTTTTTTTGAGGGAGATGGGGGATTGTGTGCAGAGGGAGCAGCTGCCTCGTTTTTAACTCTTTCCTTGACAAATAGCTGCAGGCTTTTTGGAATTCATGGCAGAGGGAATAGAGCTGAGCTCCTTTGCTCATGGCAGCCCTGGGGTTGTCTGTCAGTCAGAACAATCCCTCAGGGCAATCCAGCAATTAAAAGAGAGGTTCTGTTGCTGCTCTGCCTCCCCGTGTGTTTGTGGGGCCACCTGAGCACCCCCCACCCATCCCAGACCAGGGATGTGGGAGCAAAGGGAGAACAGCTCCTCTCCTCTTTAATCCCATTAATTCATTTCTGTATTTAAACCCATAAATGGGTATTTAAATCCCATTAATGTCATTTCTGTGTTGACAACGAAACCAAAGCAGCTCGTTTTTGGGAGCTTTAGCACCTGGAGAGCGTCCTTCCAGACAGATTTAATGGCATGTGTGGTAGGAAGGGGGAGATTCACTGCAGGATTTATTCCTGACCTTCCTCGGTATCAGAGCGAGAGCTGGGTGCAATTTATCCCTTATTTCTAATCTGGACTTGGTGAAATTCCCCCTTTTTTTAAATTTTTTTTTAATTTTTTTTAAGCAGGGATGAAGCCTCACATCGGCCTTGATTTGTTCTGACAGGCCCCGGCCGCCAAAGGGGCAGCGCTCCCTCCCGCCCCTCGGAAGTAATTAACCCCTCAAAGCCAATTAATGGCCGAGATAAAACAATTAAGGGATGACCTCGCGTGCGGCGCTCGGAGCCTGGGCTGCAGCTTGGGAGGAGGGAGGGGACCCCACATCTGCACCTCCACAAACCCCCTCCCACAAAAAAAATCCTGGGAATCTCCCCAGCCTCCAGCAGTATCAATTCACCTCTTCTTTTTTTTTATTTTCCCCTGCTTTTATTGCACCACAATTACTTTTTAAAAATTTTTTTAAAGTTAATTTGCCCCGAAATGGAGCAGTTGGAAGATATTATGACCGTGTCAGGGTGTGCTGCACATCTGGCTGCACCTCTGGATTATGGGACCCCCCTTCCCCTCATCCCACTGACGCAGGAGCAGCTTCCCCCTCCTGCCAGGAGCTGCTGGCCCCGCACGCACAGCCCGAGCTGGAGCTTCCTACCCCGATTTTTTATTTATTTTTTAAACGCTGGGCTGTATTTTAACCACGTGCCACTGGTACTCAAGTATAAAACCCCTGTTCCCCCTGGGAAAAAAGGAGACAATCACCCTTCCCGCATGGTTTTCCTGGGAAAAGCTCTCGACATTTCATCTCCTGCTCGGCTGCCTCCGTGGAGCCTGGGGGAGGCAGCACTCAGCCTCTCCATGAGGATTTGAAAAGCTGGGAATCTTTCCGCTTGGCTCAGCCTGAGCATCCCTGGGTGGGCACAGTTCGCCCTGCCCTGGTGTGGGGGGACCATGATCCCTCCTCCCTGGATTCCTGCAGGAAGAATCGTAATTTTTTTTGGCAATCTCGCATGGCTGGGAGCGTTTTCCTGCCTCCCGGTCCTGCCGCAGCATTCCTCCCTCCGGGGCTGGATGGGTTTCTCAGCTGTTGCCGTGGCAACGGCGTCTGCACCAAAAGCTCCCGCATTTCCCCCAAATCCGGGTGGGTTTTGTGCTCCCTGGACGCGGCTCGGCTCCGGGATGCCTTCCTGGCAAAGGGAGCGGGTGCTCCTTTGGGGTGGATTCAGGGGATTTTGGGCAATGCCCCCAGGGATGCAAACGATGCTGAGAGGGCTCAGAGAGAAGGAGTTTCCCTTCTTCCCGAATTTAATCCCGTGAAGTTCCAGCTCTGTTTGAATAAAGGGAAATCCTCCCTCCCTCGGCGACAGCACTTCCACAAAAACCTCGGAATGGGGAGATGGGCCATAAATCTGAGAGCAGCCATCTCCATCCCTGACAAAACCAACAGGTTTATGTATCAGCTTGGCTATTCCCCCTAAAATTTACAGCTGAACACAGCAGGGATAATTTAAACCTGGCTCCAACCTGCCTGGCTCCGAGCAAAGGGAGAGAGGAACACGTTCAGTCCTTTTTTTTATTTTTTTCTTAATTTTAAATTTCATTCCAATTTGGAATAAAGGCAGGGATTTATGGGAGAGGGAAAGCACGGCTTTATTTTAGGGCTGTGACAGCCAAGTGAAAAAGAGCTGTCATTAAGGATGGTAACACATTCCACAGGAACGGGGTTTGTTGTATTCCAGGGTAATTTCTCCCAGGAAATGAGGATTTGCTTTGGGCTTGGGGTGGAGAGGAGGGAAATCCAGGGAAGCAGCAGAGGGAAGAGGGCAGGTTTGGGATGTGCTGGGTGGGGACCAGTCCTGCCACAGCTCCCAGTGGGCTGCAACAACATCCCTGGGGTCTGTGGGTGCTGAATCCCACAGCATAGTGGGGAATGGGGATAGGAGGGATGGTTGGGAGCAGGATTTGGGACTGGGGGTCCCAAGGTTGTGGACTGGGGATTCTGGGCTGAGGGTGAGAGTCACAGGAGGTGGATGGGGGTCCTGGGCTCAAGGTTGGGGTCCCAGGGTTTGGGATAAGGGTCCTGGACAGGGGCTGGGGCTCCAAGGCTGGGGATGGTGGTCCTGGGATGGGGGGTTTGTGCCCCAGCTCCAAAACCTGCTGTTCTTCTTTACCACAAGCCCTGACCTAAAATCCTGATCCCCGTGACCACCCTGATTCCAGACATCATGGGGATGGTCGTGGTTCTGCATCCCATTCTTCCCTTGACTCTGATGCAGCTGCATCTCGATTTCACCGATTTCTGCCCTAAAAGGAGCAGCAGATCACAGCACATCCAGCCCTGGAGCTGCAGCTCCCACCCAGCCCTTTCCCTGGATGCTGATTCCAGTTTGTGCATGCTCCCCTGGAGCTGCCCGTGGTCATTAACCTCCTGCTGCCGTTAATCAGGAGGACTTTGTTAATTAACAGCTGAGGATGTCTCCAGCTGAGCAGCGCAGGGGTGGGATCGGGGTCACCGGGATGCATCCAAGGATCCTTGATTTAATATATTGGAGCTTCCCAACACGCTGGGGGAGTGCAGCCCCCTTCCCTCCATGAACAGAATATGCAGCACTACAAAAACCCCAAGGAATTCTGGCAGGATGCATCCTCAGCACCCCGGGAGATTCCAGAGCTGCAGCTCCTGCAGTATTTTGGGAATATCAGAGGAACTGGGGCAATACTGAGCTGCATTTCTTTGCCACCCCACCAAAAAGGGAAGAAAAACCTGGCTGAGGAGGCTGAAGTTTTCTGAGGAATGTTTTTTTTTCCCCCTGCTTCCATTTTATAGACATATAAAAGTGTGCATTTTTAATGCTGCCTGGGTGAGCTGTTTGCTGCCTGTCTCAGTGGGTGACACGGGAACAGAAATCACTGATATTCCTTGGGGATGTTAATTCAAAGCTAACAGGGTCCAGCATGAAAAACTCCGTGGATTTTTCCCTTCTCTTCTCCATCCTCATCCCAAACCCTGTCAGGATGAGGAGAATCAGGAACAAGAGGGGACAGAACAGCAGCACTGGTGTCTGAATGGATTTTGGGGTGGAGCACTTGGATCACCCATGGGAGATCTCCAAAGGCCCATCCAAGAGGCTCAGATCCCACCTCAGTCACTCAAATCCCATCCCTCTGCTCCTGAGCTCTCTCTACAATTCCCAATCCGACACCAAGGGATCAGGAGCACACACAGGGAAGCGACTGCTCAATAAAAAACCCTGGGATCCTTCCCACTCCACTCATCGAGGTATTTGCCTGGAAAACAGAGGTTTTATTAAATAAGCAAACAGCTACAAAAATGGACTCAAACATTTGGGAAATTTGGGATTCCCAAGCTGCCATTACAATGATAACCCCAGGGTAAGTACCAAGGCACTGCTCTTTTTTCTTTTTTTTTTGGAAGCTGGAGTAACAACAGATGGGCTGGGTAAAAACAGACACCAGAATTAATGAGGAGCATCCTGAATCCATTGTGAACATCCCAGCACCAACCTGAGGGGCAGTGGGATGGCATCCAGCCCTTGAGGCTTCATCCCACTGTTCCCACAGCCGTGGCTTCTCCAAACCCTGAGCCCAAAAAGCCCCAGAAGCTGCTGGCTCTGGGTACATCCCGTTCCCACTGTTCCCTGGACAGATCCTCTGCAAGTTCTGTGTGTCCCTGTCACCGCCCTGTCTGTCCATCTGTCCCATCCCACTCCTAATAGGATGCCAGCAACCTTCCAGCAGTATTAATTAAATCCTGGGGAAAATGAGCAAGAGGAGCCTCCTCCCACCAGCAGAGAGGCCCTGCAGCCTCCTCAGGCACTGAATCTTCCATGGGTACAGATCCAGCATGGGTTTTGGGGGAAAAATCTCTGTGGATCAGGGCTGGCAGTAGCCCTGGGCTTGGCCATGGGACGTGGTGTGGTGCAGGGATGTGGCAGTGCTCCCCAGGAGATACAGAGAAATTCCAGATGCTGAGTGCCCCATCACACGAAGGAGGTGATGCAGATCCAGGTGGAGCAGCAAGGCAGCACCGGGGTGGAGACAATGCCATATAATCCCTCTGAAATCCTGAAATCCCACTGCAGCATCCGCTCTGATCCGCGACATTCCTGAGGCTCAGTTACTGGGGCTTTACCTGTACCTGTGGCTGGCACAATCTGCTGCCTGGAAATGGCTCCCTGGCATTTCCTGGGAGCTGCCTCTCCATGTTTCCCTTTTCTGATTTCCAAGGGAAGCTGTAAATAAATATTTCAGCTTTTGGTGGGTGCCTGGGAGCAGACTCTCAACTGCCAACGTGTCAAGCCCGGCACAAAGCTCCCCAAGGGACCTCCTGAAATGTCCCCAGGGCCACTGGGGGCTGCCCAAACCCAGCTCCAGGGATTCCTCTCTGTCCTGGGAGTGACACATAAATGAGGGTGACACCGTGACTGTGGTGAAGGAGCCCTAATGGAGAAGGAGTTCCCAAATTAATGGGGTGTGAAATTGGATGGAAGTGGCGGCTTGGCCCACCCTTCACTGCAGAGATCCGTGTGTGGCAGCGGAGTCTCCCATGAGATTTCCCAGAGTCTCCCAAGATGGGAGAGAAAGAAATCATCCCATAGATCTGACTGGTCCCACCAGGAGCAGCTGGCAGCAGAGCCAGTCCCCCCTGGATGTGGGAGGGCACAGCAGGTCCTCCTCAGAAGCTCATGGGCCTGTTCCTGGCCCCAAACATCCACCTTCTCTGCAGGATGTACCGTGTGGAATGTGCCCAACAAAAGGAGGCTTAAAAACACATTTCAAATTGACCTTTCCCTCTTTTTTCTCCCAGTTTTCCATGCTGGTGACCCTGTGCATGAGCCAAACCTCCACGCTGGCAGCTGGCCCTGGGTCTGGATCATTTGGAAGACATTTGAGCCTTCCCAGTTCTTTGAGGTGGGATATTCCAACCCCTCATAAGGACACTTGGCAAAAAAGTCACAAACACCGCGTTCTGGTACCAAAACACCTCAAGAATTTACCATGAGGAGCCACACACAGACATGGGACAGACGACTGTCACCAATTTGGCCATGGCAGGGATCACCCATGGCACGGGAGATGCATTCCTGATATCCTGCACCCCACCACGGTGCCTCTGGAAACACCAGGAAAGCCCTTCCCGTGTCAGGCAATGCAAAGATTGGACGGGAACGTCCCGAAATGTTTCCTTAGTTTGGTGCAGGGATTTTTGCAATCCCACACAAGATCAAGGGTGGCTGTGTCTTCTCCATACCTTGAGGGGTCTCCATCTCCCGTCAGCCCCCAGGCAGCAACACCAGTCACAAATGGGCTGTAGGACAACGCTTGACCCTCACCAGGGCCACCACAGGGGTGGTGACCGACACAGTGCCAACACCAGGGGACTCTGTCCCTCCTGCAGGCTGGGTTTAGACAACTGTTGTCTCTTTCTCAGTCACGGAGGAGATCTTGGAGAAGCTCCTGTGCACGATGCTGGAGTGTCCTGTCTCCTCGCTGAGGGCGTTCACCAGCCTGGAAAGGAGGGTCACCTTGAACTTCTTGAAGTCCTGGCCCATGAAGACGTAGAGGACGGGGTTCATGCAGCTGTTGGAGGCTGCCAGAGCCGTGGTGAGCGGGATGAAGATCTCAAACACAGACCAGGGGACTGTGTCGGGCACCGTCTCCAGCAGGTTCAGCAGGTGGTAGGGACTCCAACAGAGGAAGAAGGTGACAATGATGGTGACAATGATCTTGAAGGGCTTCTTGGACTTGGCCAGGCGGTTCCGGCGCAGGTTGAAGACGATGGCCACGTAGCAGAAGGTGATGATGGTGATGGGGAGGATGTACCCGGCCAGGAACCGGGTGACATTCACGGTGCGGTGCCTCACCAGAGCCAGCCCTTCGTAGGATTTATTCCTGGAGAGGGAGAAGTTGCTGAAACAAATCACGGAGCTGCGGGTCTGCGCCGTGTCCCGGAAGACGAGCGAGGGGCAGCTCATGATGATTCCCACGGTCCAGATGATCACGCAGACCCCGTAGGCCAGGTTGGTGGAGCGGTGGTTCTGGGACCACACCGGGAACACCACGGACACGTAGCGGTCAAAGCTGATGGTGGTGAGCAGCAGGACGCTCGTGTACATGTTGAGGATGAGCAGGAAGGAGTTGAGCTTGCACATGACGGTCCCGAAGATCCAGTGGTAGCTCATGGCCGTGTAGGCGATGTTGATGGGCAGGAAGATGTTGAAGAGGAAGTCGGCCACGGCCAGGTTGAGGAACCAGACGGCGTTGACCGACTTCTTCATCTTCAGGGTGATGATGGCGATGACGAGGCCGTTGCCCAGGATGCCCAGCACGCAGGACACGCTGTAGATGATCACGGACAGGATCCTGGTGATGTCCTTGGGGTCGTGGGCCGGGCCTGCCCACACGCCCGTGTCCTCGTAGGTGTAGTCCTGGTAGTCGCTGTAGTTATTGAGGCCATCCAAGTAATCAGAGAGGTTGGGGAGCGCCATGGTCCGTGTGAACGGCAGCTGATCCACGTGATTCCAGGGATCTGGGATGCTGGGAGCTGCAGCCAGTGATTCTTCCCTGCTGAGCAAGTGCTTGGTGTTAATTGCAGTGAGGAGAGCGGGAGGGGAAAATGTGCGGGAACTGGGGACAGGGGGCAAAGGGACAAACACACAGGAATGGGGGAACCCGTGAGATGGTCCCAAACAAGACGTTCCCGCAGCTCCTCCCTGATTTCCACCCCCATCCATGAGACATCAGGACATGATTCAGTCCCTCATCTCCACCAGGATGTGGCTGCAGCCTCATCCTGCAAAAAGCGTTGATTACCCGCCTACTTCCAGAGGAAAAACCGAGATAATGCTCATTAACAGCTCATCAACAGCTCTGACCTTCCAATCTGCAACATATTATGGCTCCTCTCCTTTTTGCTGTACTGAATTGGACTGAAGACCCAAAGGAAGCTCCCCACACACCCCACTGACACCAGGCACCTCTCACCTCTCTCCTCTCTGTCGGGATGGGGACAGGTGGCAGTTCAGAGTCCCGGGGCACAACAGCAGCTCCCTCCACACCGGCCTAAGGCATGAGCTGTAACATTAAAGCCAGGATCAAAGAAAAGCCACTGACCTCCGGTTGTGGGTTTAAAGGAGGAAGCCCATTCTGGGTGTGGAAATAATTAACCCTGTGCAGCTTCCCTCGGGGGGCTGTGCTGGCCTGGGGACTCTCCTCGCCTCCAGTCTGGGGAAGGCGGGGTCCTGCCATGATCCCAGCATCTTTTTGGGATAACCCCGGACAGAAATTCCAACCTTTACTCTCTGTACAAGCACCCAACACGAGCAGCACCCTCAGGTGCACACAAAGAACCCAACAATCAACCAGAGGTTACTAATAATTAATAATAAATAATTCAAGGTATAAATGAGGCGCACATTATCTGAATGAGCTATTTCATAGCCTGGATTCTCACAGGGTTATTTTCCTGATTCAGTTGGTGCCCTGTATGTTTAAATATGTTAATTGCTGTAAACCAACAGCATCATTTACCATTGTCAGACTCTGGGCTGCAGAGCCTGGATTGAGGGGGTTCAACCTCTCCAGTGTGGGTCAGGGGAGGTTAAAACCAA
>VYXF01003650.1:31875-48472 GCA_013397295.1 Polioptila caerulea | reverse complement strand
AAAAAAAAAAAAAAGCCACATAATACTAAGAGTGTTTCATTGCTCCTCTCCGGGCTGCAAATTCCCTGCTCGAGCCAAAACCACTGTTCTCCCTTCAATCTATTCATCTTTGTCCTCCTACCTCAACAAAAACGAGCGGAGGATTTACCCAAAATAGCTTTTTCTCCGTCATTCCCGCAGCTGTGTTTGTCTTGGTACCCAGGGAAGGCCGGGTGGGATTCCCGACGGGCGGCTCGCGCACCGGCAGCATCCCGGCACATACCGGGGGAGGATGAGGTCAGGGATGTTGTTCTTGGGAAGGCAACAGGAAACCGAGAGAACAGCAGAAAAATGTTCAAATCCAGCTTTTCTGGGCGAAAATACTCTGCCCTGGCCAAGGCAGACGGGCGGGGGACGGATGTGACCGGGGAAACGCGGCGGGATCCGCGTCCCGGGGACACGGGGAGGGCAGGGGATGCTTGGGCCCCTGGCAGCGGATCCCGGCGGGCAGGGCGGTGCCCGAGCCCTGCTCCAGGAGTTTTATAGGGACGGGCAGGCTGCCAGCACCGCCTCCTGCCTGCCCAGCGCCCGCCGGCCAGGCTTTTACTGGAGGCACTGGGACAGGTTGAGGAGAACTGATAGAACCTAATCAAATCAAATTAAATCAAATCAAACCATCAGAGCAGCTATTGAGCTCATCAGATCCTGCCTGAGCTGTCAAAGTGCATCACGTTTTCATCCACATCGTGAAATGAATCCGGGCTGGGACCTGCCAGGGCTGGGTCTGCAGCACTGGGGAACCTGGGGGAGCCCTTGGGTTGGCGCTTTTCCCCCCTGGAAAACGCTTGTCCCCGGCACGGGACACCCCGGACAGGACAAACAAATCCCCTGGGAACAGCCGGGTCCGTGCCCTGCAGCTGCTCTGCCTTTCCCCCCTCGGAGCTCTTCCCTCCCCTCTTTCCATCGGCAGTTTCCGAGCTCCCAGCGCACCCCAAACCCCAACCCGCTTCCTCCGGGCGTGGGAGGCGCGGGCAGCTCCCCCGCAGCTCCGGCACAGCTTCCCGGGAGAGGGGAACTGCCGGCAGATGTTTGGAGCTCAGCTTTGGGAAGGGCTCGGGGTAAAACAGGATCTCCACGCCCCTCTGGACCTGCTGGCAGCGGACCACAGCGAGCCCCGCCACAGTCCTGGATGTCCCTGGAGGGCAGGGATGTCCCTGGAGGGCAGGGATGTCCCTGGGGACATGTGGCAGGTGCGGGTCTCAGTTTCGTGGGGGTTCATAGTTCTGGCTGAGCTTGAGTCGCACCGTGCGGGCTGGATCCCGAGCATCCCTGAGAATTCCATGGCGTCTCATGCCCAAGGGAAGGCGGATGCAAACCCCATCCCAAACTGGCACCCGAGGCCACGCCATCAATCCCTCTGGCACCCACGTATTTCCAGCCCAGGGTTACATAGGAGGGACGTCCCTGCAGGGATCCAGCTCCCAGGAATCTCAGGGAGCAAGGCACCAAATGGGAAAGCAGCTCTGCATACCCAGCTCCAATTCCCCTTTATTTCAGCCGGTGACTGCCATGGCAACTGATGCCACAGGGATGATGCTGCTCAGCATCCCACTCCCCACCGGGATACCCGGGATGAAGCCCCCATTCCTCAGTGTAAATCGACCACCAGCCTATCAAGAGGGAGTTCAGACCTCCAAACCCTGAGCTCCAGCCGGCCCAAAAGCTGCTCCTGGCTGTGATTCCAGCCCTGCCACCACCCCTGACCCCTCTGTCCCGCTCCAGCAGGCTGCAAAGGGGACAGGGATGTGGGGTGCCATGGGAGCAGCAGCAGCCGGCTGAGGATGAGCTCCTGCCAGCCAGGATCCCAAACCTCCCCCAGCAGCTGGAGACCCCTCAGGGCAAAGGGAGGAGGCACAGCCACAGGGGAAACTGAGGCACAGAGCTCTGCTCCAAGGGCAGTGGGAAGCTTAATTCCTACCTGCATCCACTCAGACACATCCCAGTTCTCCATCACGGATCCAGGACCCCCGCACCCGGCAGCCTCTGGCATCCCCAGCCTCTCCCTGCATCCTGGATGAGGCTGCACACCCAGCCCGTGTGAACAGCGCAGGAAAAAGGGAATAGCTGGAAAAGGCAGCCTTAAAAAAGCTGCTGTGCCCAGGGTGGGACAGAAAAACATGAGTCAGTGTTTATCTGGGCAGAGCCTGCCGGGCTGCTCGGGACGGGTCGGGATAGGATGGGATGGATCCCACGGATCCGCCTGGCTACAGTGTGGGGTCACTTCCCTAGGGAAAGCACCCCAATCCTGCCAGAAAGTGGGGTTTAACCTCGAAATTTGGGTAATGAAAGGCCCCTCCCAGGGTGGAACTCCGGCAGAGGAACCCTGCCTTCCCTGGCACAAAGTGTTGAAAGAGCCACCCCATTCGTAAAATCCCGGCCTTTTGCTCCATTTGTTCTGTTCTTGGGAATGTTTGAGGATTAAAGGGGAAAATTTTGGGCGTTTGCACCTACACAGGCAAAGATTTCCTTTAAAAAGGGCAGTTTGTACTTCTGAGCTGCTCAAAATGACTCGGCTTCCAAGATAATAAAAGTTCTTTCATCTCCTCTGCTCTCTTCTTTTCTAATAATCCAAGGTTTTCTCCTGGCACTTCTCAGGCAATAAAAAGACAAAATAAAATCCCTTTTTCAGAGCATCCTCTCTGCTACATCCCAGCAGTCCAGTGATGCCGTCCCTAACTATAACTTGGACTTTGTCAGGGCTCCTTGGGGACAAAACCTTGGGGACATCCCTCCAGATTTGGGTCGTACGAAGGGAAAGAAACTCAAGGAAACAGAAATAAGGCTGCGGGAGGGACGTGACCCCACAGGGGATGTGGCATGGCTGGGGACAGCAGACTCAGCCCCCCCTCGAGCGAGGAAGTCACCCCGGATCCGCGGGAGCATCCTCCCAGCTGTGCTCTGTGTCCCCAGCTGAATGCTGATCAGCACGGCAAAGAAAAGCCACCCTGTTCTCCCTGGCCCCAGCGAGGGGACACTGCCACACTGTCAGGGCATCAACCCCCCCAAATTCACTGCCAGCTCCTCTCCCTTCCGCGCTGTTTTCCCACCCCACAGGCTGCAGAGCCCAGCTCCAAAAGAGGTTGGGATTTTAGGGAAAATTAGGGGGTTTGGGGTGAAGGACAGTGGGGATGCCAGAGGCTCCAAACCCACTGTATAACAACAGGGGAGCAAAAAACCTCATCTGGTTGCAAATCTCCAACAAACTCTTCCTCCCAAATCCCTATTAAAAATATAAATTTACAAATATGTATAAATCCAGAGGTGTTTACCTGAGCTGGATAAATCCCCAAGGAATTTTCAGCATTTATAGGCTGGATTAGACATCTTTGCTTCTCCTACAGCCCCGATAGGGCTGGCATGGGAACGACCCGGGGCTTGTGGCTTTGGCATCCAGCTGGAGCTGACACGGATATTGCCGAGGCTTCTCATCCCGAGGAGACACACATGGGATGGGAGGATGAGGAAAATAAATGCAGCCCGTGGAATAAACCAGCTGCTGGCCTCAGCAGAGCTGGAAGGGGAAGCTCGGGAGAGGATGTTGTGGGGTTTAGCCAGACACAGAAGGGGATGTGGCAGCAGTGACGTGCCCCCTCCACCACGGATCCTGTGTTGCCTACAGCGGCTTGGGAATCTCCTGGGAGCCTTTGGGAAGGGTTTGGGTATCCCTCACTGTGAGCACAGCCAAAGGGTTCACTCAGGCTCCTCCATCCCAGCTGCCCCTCATCCCTGTTCTCCAGGCCCCCCAAATCCATGCTCTGCTCCTGGGATGCTCCTGGCCTCGCACACACAGGAGAGGGGTAACCCAAAGCCATTCCTGGCATGCAGGGAAGAAGAGAAGCTGCTCTTCAGGTCCTGCCCGTTCCCAGTGAGGAAATCAGCCTGTCCTGGTTTATACTGGGACTCCAAGGAGAGGGTCACCAGCCAAGGGCCATCCCAACCTCGACCTTGTGCCTGCCAGGAGCTGGAAATTGCCAGTGGCATCCACGGTGCAGCCGGTGATCTGGCTCAAGCTGAGCCTGGATGGGCACAAATTCCAGGACACAAATCCCTGCCCTGAGCCAGGATAGCTCATCCAGAGGGAGATGCAAAACACCTGGAGCAAAAGCTGCACCGTGCTGTGACAGAGCGTCCCCTCCCACCAGAGACCCCACCCGCTCTCCATCATCAAAATCCATGAGTTTGCCAGCTCTCAGCTTCAGCCCCACACAAGGACAAATCCCAATTTCCTCAGAGCTGGGAAACCACCACCCAAGAGTGACCAGGGGCGGGGGGTGATGCCAGCAGGGAGTGCTGGCAGGAGGGAGTGAGCTCAAGGCCACCATGTCCCGTCAGGTGGGGACATTGACCCTGCCCCACGCGGATGAGCTCCTGTGAGAGCCGAAAAAGAGGAATCGGAGCCGCTGCCAGCTTTGCACAACCCTGTGTCGCAAGATCCCCGAGCTGAATCAGGGCTGGAAAAATGCTGATGTGCCGGCTTGTGGGGCTGCTACGGGGAAAGGAGAAGCCCCAGAAAGCCCCGAAGCGTGAACCGGGCAGGGATGTGCCAATCCCCCTGTGGAACCAGGCTGGAGGGCTTGTGACCGGCTCCCTGGTGTCCCTCTCTCCCAGGGGCCCGAGCTCCGGGATATTCCACACTGGTGGCACCTGCGGCACGTCCCCAGCAGGGTGCAGAGGCGCGGTGCCCCAGGGCAGCGGGAAATGCAGCCCAAAATTATACAAACCGTGAGAAACACGGACCCGGCTGGGGAGTGGCACAGGCTGGATCTGCCCCATCGCTCTGCCACCACATCCTGTCTCATCTTCTCCAGTAGTAACACCCTCCAGTGCTCCCATAACACCCCCCAGTGCTCCCAGTAACACCCCCCAGTATCGCCCACCAAGCCCTCTAGTGACCTTCCCCAATACCTCGTGCGGTGCCAACGCTGTCCCGCTGCTCCGTGCTGGGCAGGACGAGCTCGATGTGCCCTGGGTGCCAGCGAGATCCCATTCCCAGGCGGCTCCCGGCGCGCCGGGAGCAGGCACAGGCACGCTGCCGCTCCCCGCCGGTTTTAAGGGAGTGGGGAGGGAGTTGCATCCATCACCAAGGTTTTCTTGGCAGCGCGATGCTCGGGAGCAACAGCTGGGAGAGGGTGTGACGCCGGGAGCTGGGAACGCTGGCCTGGATCACAACCCAGCGTGAGGAAGCAACAAGCTGCTTCCCAAGGGGCCTCCTTTCCTGTGCCGCCCCCCGGCCCGGAGCACACCGTCCCACGGAGGGATAATGGAGCACAGAGCGCTCCACAGGGATGCTGCTCCAGCCGCGAGCACAAGGGGAGGCAGGTGGCTGCCAGCCCCCCTGGCTGTGCTGTCCCCACCCTGGGTCAACCGCTGTCCTCTGCTCCCCCCACGGCCCCCAACTCCTTCCAAGACGTTGAGTCACTTCCCTTCAGGCAAATCTGGCTCCCAAACGCCGCTCCTGATGCTCAGGGGCTGCTTCTCCCGATGGATTTCATTACCACCAGGATGCTGCAGCTGCTTCCAGGCAGCCCCTCAGCCCGCAGAGGCTCTGTGGTGGCAGCTCTGTCACCCCCGGCTCCTTTAACACCTGCAATAAAAGTTCTTTGGGGGCCACAGAGGGGCTGGGAGAGGCTCCAGGGTTCCCCAGGTAGGAGGAATGGGAAAGGCTGGATGCAGCGATGGGGTTCAGGGAGACAAACAAGAGGTTTTTGGAGCAGCCCCCCAGTTTGGGAGCACGGAGCAGCGCAGCCCCCACCCACACAGAGCAGGAGGTTTGGATCATCCCAGGCTTGATGTGGCACCGGGAAAATTCCTTCCCTCCCCACGCAGCTCCCGCGCTCCCAAGCCTCAGCCATCCCAGCCCCAGCATCCATTCCAGCGGGATAAGAGCCAGTGCAGGGCTTGGGAGCAAAGGCAGCACAGGGAAACACAAGAAAATTTGGCAGTGATGCCCCCTCAGCCTCCTCCAACCTGAAAAAGGATCAGGATTTGCCCCGCTGGGACACTCTAGCACCAACTCAAGCAAAGCCCAGGGTTTGCCAGCAGCCATTCCAACCCTCTCCCCAGCACAAAGGAAGTTCATCTACCACAGGAGATTAATTAAGGTTAATTAATTCCCCTCAGCTGTAAAGACAGGGCAAAAGACATCCTGAATCCAGCCAGCAAGGGAGAAAACCAACCACAAACTGCTGGGATTTCCTTTTGTGTGTCCGGAGTCAAACGGTGCCACCAAGAGATGCTCAGCCCAGTCAGCTCCGGGTGGCACCAGCTGAGAGCTGTGGGCTTCCCAAAACCACCCCAGGGCCTGGTGGGGCTGGGAATGCTCAGCCATGGATGCTCCTGCACGTGGCCTTGCCAAGGGCTGACCTCGAGTCTCCGCACTGGAGCAGTGACCGAAATCCCGGCAGCTCCGAGGGGTCCAGAGCCAAGCCCTGGCACAACCCCAGTGTTCCCAGCAAGGCCGAGCTCTGCAGCCCCATAGAACCAACCCATCCCTTGGCACTGCCTCCTTTCCCAGGCACCTGCCACTTCCCCAGGCCCAGGCAGGATGCAGGATGCTGGTCTCACACTGATCCCTGTGTTTAGCAAGACGAAGGGAAAACACGCTGACTTGGGATATGATTTCCCATCTCGAGCGTTTGTGGGTTGGGGTTTCCCTCCGGGGCACTCGGCATCGCCTGATCAGCAAAGCCCTGCCAGCAGCAGCGCCTCCGGAAGGACAAATCCCAGTTCCCAGGGCTGGTGATGGAGCAGGATCCGTGCAGGAGCAGCCGTCGGGAACAGCAATTCCAGGCGCCGCAGCCAGCGCAGCCTTTGGCAGTTGTCATGTCCTTGGCAAGCGCCGAGTGCCACCCACACCGAGCAAAGCAATTAAAGCTCTAAATTGATTTAGGCTGATTAAACGCCCTGGAGCAGCTCCCTGCCGAGCCGGGATGCGCGGATGAGGCCGGGATGCGCGGATGGGGCCGGGATGCGCGGATGGAGCCGGGATGCGCGGATGGAGCCGGGATGCGCGGATGGAGCCGGGATGCGCGGATGGAGCCGGGATGCGCGGATGGAGCCGGGATGCGCGGATGGAGCCGGGATGCGCGGATGGAGCCGGGATGCGCGGATGGAGCCGGGATGCGCGGATGGAGCCGGGATGCGCGGATGGAGCCGGGATGCGCGGATGGAGCCGGGATGCGCGGATGGAGCCGGGATGCGCGGATGGAGCCGGGATGCGCGGATGGAGCCGGGATGCGCGGATGGAGCCGGGATGCGCGGATGGAGCCGGGATGCGCGGATGGAGCCGGGATGCGCGGATGGAGCCGGGATGCGCGGATGGAGCCCGGCAGGTCTGACCCGTCCGGCCCTCGCCCTTCTTCCCTCCCACACAGGCGCTGGGAACCCGCCTGACTCATCCCGAAACAGATGTCACGGTCAATGGGGAAGAAATTGGAGGAAGTTTTCCCTCTCCGGAGGAGGTTTCTCCGGCATCCAGCAGCACTTTCCCTCGCCCCGGGCAGAGCCGTGGGGATAAACGGGAATGGCTGGAAAAGGAGCTGGGCTCAGCTACGAGGACAAGACAGGAGGCTCCCATTTGGAGCATATCCCAGCTCTAAATCCCGGGCTTTAGAGCTGGGTTTATGCCCATGGATAACTCTGCCCTGCCTTTCCCTCAGAGAGCTCATCCCTGGCTCCACACCCGCTGTGGTCCCGAGCTCCGGATCCCGTCACTGCCTCCCGATCCAAGTGCAAACTCCCTGCACAAATAAAGAAGCCACAGACAGGATGTTCAAGAGACAGCTCCCGTTCCCTTTTTTCGCTGATTTGATACAACCACGGAAAAAATGCCCCAGTCCCAACCTTGTGCAACTCGAGTTTATAAATAGCCCCACAAACACAGCAGGGGTGGGACAGGGTGGCCAAACCCCGCTGTGCTCCTAAGGCTGGCACCATATCCCGCTGCATCCCGCCCCTGGGATGGGCAGGTCAGGGATCTCCACGTGGTTCAGCCCCCAAACACCCTCACAGAGCCTCCATTTGCCTCCAACCTTCCATCCTTTCCCCCATTTTCCCACGGGCTCCCCTCAGCGCTGTGCCAGGGGCTGGATCCGAGCGATGCACACCTGCAGGCTGGGGGACAATTCCGAGTTCTCAGCTCCCAAACCCCACCCTTGGCAGTGAAGGATTGATGGGAACATTCCCAGGGCCCAGCTGGGCCCTGTTCCATGGATTCCCCCACCCGTGGCATCACCCGCCTGCTCCCATCCCCTTCCTGCAGTGACAGCTCCCCCAGGAGTGATGGAAGTGCCACATCGGGAGATTTATCCACAATTTCCAATTCCTGCTGGAGCTGTCAAAGGCCACTGACAGCTCGTGGAGCAGGGATGAGGAATGGCTGGGCATGGACACTTTGTTCTTGCCTTGGAGCCCCTCAGCAGGTGACAGACAGGATGTCACCTGCCCAGGGATTTATGAGCAGAGGTGCCTTCAAATCCTGGAATGGCTGGGTGTGGAAAAACCTTAAACTCATCCCATTCCATTACCTGCCATGGACAGGGACACCTTCCACAAACCAGGCTGCTCCAAGCCCCATCCAATCTGGCCTTGGAATAAGAAATTCCACTCATAAAATTCCTACAGGGCTCCAGGTTTGGATGCTGTGCATCCCATTGGAAAATCCAATTGGAGACCCTGACAGGTTTCAATTCCTTGTGTTTGGAACAGCTGGAGCTGAATTCAGGCTCATCTTTCACCTTGAGCTCCTTCAGTATCATCCTAAAATCCTCAGGATGTGCTTTTCCAGCTGCTGGTGTGCCAAGCATGGATAGAGGGGAGTATTCCTTGAATCTCCTAGCAAAAATCAGTGGGATCTGGCTGATAAAACCCCTCAGGAAACTCCCAATTCTTTAAAGCACCAGCTGGAATTGTCTTCATAACTATAGATTCCTTCAAATTCCCAAACATCCATAAGGAAACCTGCTTTCTTTATGAGTTTTTAATTAATAAACCCAGTTTTCCTTGCAATCAACACCTGGGAACTCACCATTCCATGGAGCAGAGCTTTGCAGGGACACACATTTTTGAAGCTGACTTTGCCAAGGGCCCCATCCTTCTTGCCATCCCTGGGATGGGCACAGGGACTGCCCAGTTCTGGGCTGGGAAGCAGCTCCTTGCGGGAAGGTTCAGCATTCCTGCCAGCTCTGAGCAATCCATGCCTTTTTCGGGATTTTTTTGGCTGGGGGGTGGCCATGGTGCAGGTTCCCTGGGTTCCAACTGCCCTGGAATTCGTAAAAACAACAGCAAAATATGTTTTATTCCTGACTGCTTGCCAGGCTGGGATTATTTCTGGAATGAGGGAGTTGCTTGGTGGTGCCAGGGCAATGTGGGGGTACCTGTGGCCTCATTGGGGTCCCCCACAGCATCTTCCTTGGATGGATCTGGATCTTTGATCCCAATATCCAGAGCTCAGCTCCGTGCTGGGTACAATCCTCTCCCACACAGGAGCCCAGTCCCAAAATCCAGCTGTTATCTAAGAATTATTTAAATAGATCCAGAAATGTAGGGATCTATCCAGAGGGTGCTGTTCATGGAAGCCAGATCCACTAACGCTAAGGAATTCCTGATTTTCATTCCCTAAACTGTGCAGAGGGAATCCCTGTTATCCATGGCCTGGATTGGATGCAGAAAGTTCCCAGCACTGTTCCTGGCTGATGGAGAATAGAGCTCACATCCAGCTGCTCCCAGAAGGATTCAGACCTTGGGAATATCTCATAAATCAATAGGGATAAATTGAATATTTGGGCAGGACTCCAAATAATTCACTCACTCAACCTTAAAAGACTTTTTTTGGGAAAAAAAATAGGTTGGGAAAAGGGAATTTGGGGCACCTTGGCTGGATGCAGCTTCCCTGGCACATCTGGCTGGGGAGAGGATGCCCAAGGAATTAATTCTATGTGGAGATCATTGGAATGTCAGGAGACCTCTGATTTATCCCCGGCCTTCAAGAGCAGGAATTAATTCTGGCCACAGAATTCCCACCACTTCCAATGCCAGCAGAAGCTGCCTTCAAGGAGCCATAATTCCCAGGGGCAAGCTAAGGAATTTCCCTGGATATCCCACCTGGAATGTGGATGCACTGGGGTATCCCTCACCCTCAGCCTGGCATCTTCCCAACCCCACAAATCCCTGGCACCGCCGGTGAGGAGCTCCTGCAAAACCATTTCCCTGTGGGAAACAGGGAGCTAATGGGATTTAGGGGAAGAGGAATGAGAGGCTGGATGCAAGAAACCCAATTAGTGGATGGGTCAATTAAGAGAGAGGGGATGGGATATTGGAGATCCCAAATCCCTGAGCACAGCACAGCATTGGGAATGGGCACTCCTCGTGCCCATTGCTCGTCTCCCATTTGTTGCTCCTGGAAAATTCCACCATGAAGGATTTAAACGAGTCATTTATCAATTAAATGTGCGCTCTGGCAAATTGAAATCTGTCCTCTTGTTTAATTAATAGGGCAGCTTTATAGTCGACAAATTAGGGAGCCTCTTGATGAGCTAATTTGTTAATTAATGGAAGCCTGGAGGCTCTTCCTTCATTAGATGTTGGCACATCCTTGAATCCAAAGTGCAGCTCCTCCTTCAGGACCCCTGGGCTCAGACTTGGAACAGCCCTGGCAGTGGATTTGCCACGGGAGAGCTCTTGGCATGGCTCCTGGCATTCCTGGGATTTATGGCAGCAGCACATTCCCATTCCCCTTCCCCTTCCTTTGGGAAAATTTACGTCCCTTGCCAAGGAAAAGTGTGAGATCCTGCGGCCGAGCTGCTGCAAAACAGAGCTCAGAGCTGCTCCAGGATGGAAAGAGGGAGAGAAATTGATAAAAAATGGGAAGAAAGCTTCAGGCCCTGTCCAGGGATCTGTGTTGGGTGGGAATCAGTGCTGTGGGTGGAGGATGAGGAGCTCATCCCAGCAGATCCAAGGATTCCTGGGTGTCTCCAACACCCGAATCACTCCCACAGGGAAAATGAACCCCCCAGGTATATCCAGGCTCAGGGATCAGCCCTTTCCCCCATCCCAGATGGTCACAGCCAACCCCTCCCAGTGTTTCCAGTACAAACCAGTCCCAGGATGGTGCTGGGGCCGTGTGGGCTCCATGAGCTGCTCTGAATGGTGCCACAGAAAGAGGGATCACAGCAATCCCAGGACAGGGATCCAAAAAGGAGTGTTGGAGTCAAATCCCACTCCACGTTAAAAACCAGGAATGCAGATTCCCAAAATTGCACTAAGGACCATTCCCCTCCCAACCAGACTGCCCCAAATCCCATGGAGCAGCTCCCTCATTTGTTTTTAGCCACCAGTGTCTGCTGCAGTCACCAGTTATCAAATAAACCAGGAGTGGCACCCAGAGACTTCCTTATCTGTGTTTTCCATGGACTGGCGGTTCCTGGGATGTGTTTACACTCAGCCTTTAAAAAGCAGCCCCAGGTTCACTTTCTACCACAGGAGTTTGCCAAGTTTCCAGCTTTCCCTGGATCTTATCCCACCCAGGCAGGTCTCTCTGGAGAGAGGGCACAGCTCGCTCAGACCCCAAAGCTGCAATAAAAAATCACAGTGAAAGGCAAATTCTTGATGGATTTTCCACAAACACTGGACCAAAAAAATAATGTTGCTATCAAAGCTGACCTTATTTGGGTGCCTTTTTCCAGGAGGACACCAATGGTTTGTGCTCTGACTCTGGCTCCTGATCCATTTTCCAGGAATGCCAGGCACAGGGAAGTCAGCTGGTGCTGGGACACCTCCCCAATTCCTGCTGGAATGTGACCCTCAAACACTTTTCCCAGGGCTGATGCATCTCCCATTCCTGCCCTGTGCATTCACAGCCTCCCTGCTGACACGAGGGATGCATTCCCACCCTCTGCTGTGATTCCCAGCACATTTGGTGCTCCAGTCCTTCAGAGAAATCTCAATTTCAACACCTCCAAGAGTCTCTCCACAAGAAAAGGCAATTCCAGAGCTGTGTCTTTATCCCATTTCAGCAGCAGGTTGTGCTGGAAGTGGAAGAGACAGAAGCAGAGGCTTTTCCCTTGTGGTTTTCCTGATGCATTTCTCCTTACACTGCCTAACACACCTAAAAAGAAGGAGAAAAACCCTTGGAATAATATTTACAAGCTAATTAGGCAGAGAATTGCTCATCACTGTGACACCAGAAAAACGTCAGCTGAGCTGGGAAGGCTTGGACTGGTTTTCCATGGAAATTAAAATTGCCACAGGCAGCTGGAGGCAGGAGTTGGAGCCATTCCCTGGGAGGTCTGAGCCCCTTCCCAACCCCAGCAGCCTCATGGAATCTCCTGGTTTATCTCCAACTTGTAAAATGACTGTGAGAGGTGAAGGAAAGGGAATCTTCCTACCCAAGAGGAGAGCAGGATTTGAATTTCCTGCACCATGGGATTAGGGAGAAATCCAAGATATGCTGGGAAGAAACACCAATTCCTTTTGATGCCTCTTTAGCAGCACTGCCTTGCCAAAATTCCAGTTTCTATATTCCAACAGATTCCACACCAGAGAAGCACAACATGGAATTGCTTCTCCTTCCTGCCTTGCCAGACCTCAGCCCTGCACTTCCAGGGCTCCCAGGAGCAGGGATGGAGGCACCTCTGGAGCCCCTGCAGGTCTCTCCTGATTTATCTGTGCCATTATCCCAGTGATCCATCAGGCAGCAGCTCTGTTTGCAGCACTGCTCCCCTGTCTCCCAGGAATTATGGATCTACCCAGCAAAGGCACAGGGAAATAATTGTTTGTTTGCTGCTCAGGCCTCTGAAATTCCAGGAGAAAATGAGATTTCTCTTGCTTGCTCTAGATCCTGGGGTTTCCCCCCTCCTTGGCTGGGTTTGTTTCCAAATTCCTACTGCTCCTGTTCAGCTGCCAAACACAAGCAGGGGCCTGCCAGTGGCATTTCTTTGGGGAAGGGACAGGGAGCCTGGCACTGCCCCCTCCCAGTGCTCAGGGAGATTCACACCCAGCTCCTGTTCCAGCTCAGCCTCTTCCTGTGGAAAGCAATTCCCAACTGGGGGAATTTCACATTCCAGCACCAAAGGAATTAAATCCAGCCTAAAAAGGGAAACATCCCCCAACTCCAAAGTTTTTGCAGAGTGCTGGAACCACCTGATAACCACGGAGTTCCACAAACAGGGACTGTTCCCTGCTGACAGGGGAGAGGGGAGGTTTTAATTTAGAGGAATTTCACAGGATCCATGTTATCCAGCAGCACACAGGAAAATGAACAGAGCACCCTGGAAAGCTGGGAATAACACAGGCTCCATCTCCGTATTTCCAAGGGGACTCTCTGAGCTCTGCTGAACAGCACAGGTTTGCAAATCCATTTCTTCCATTTGCAAATCCTTTTTTTTTTCCAATTCCTGCCCTGTTCCCAAGTGTACATGCTGAGGAAAGAGTGGTGCAGAATTCCAAGGCCAGATCTCCTCAAGGTCACCAACCACAGAGGGGCTTTAGGATTCCTAAAGGATCATCCACCTGCTTTGGTCCCCATTTGTCACCATCAGCACATACCAAGAGTGATCTCCATCCCAAGCTCTGGAAGCCTTTGGAAACTTGGATCCATGGAGAAGCAAAATGTCAGTGACAGGTGGTTTCTGAGGCCTCTGCTCCAGAGATCCTGTTTCTCTTCCTAGGATTTAGGAATTTAAATAGCTTTTGAATTTCAGAAATATTCCCATTTTCAAATCCTGCTTGGGGCATCCAGAGCTCTCCCAGGTAGCCCACAAAGCCTGAAATGTTGGAATTCAGCCTGGGATCAGGACAGGAGATGTCCAGCAGGTCCCCAACACCTCTGCCAGGTGTCCCCAGCATCCCTGCACTGCCGTTGCCATGGAGACCCAGCATCATCCCCTCTCCTGCCACCTTTAAGGAAAAATGTCCCTCCATGGCACAGGGCTGTCCCCAGAGCACTCCCAGATGGCCTCTCCTCAGCCTCATCCTGCCCCCAGCACATCCCACAGGACACCCTGGCCCCTCAGGACATGAATTTCCATGAGGAATTTCCTGCTGGAAAATTCCTGGAGCTGACCATCACCAAAGGGGAAAAAAATCCAGGAAGATTCAGTCATTCCCACACCTAAACAGGCAGGGTTTGAAGTAAAATCCAAGCAGGGAAGAGCTTGAGGCCGTAGAGGATCTTTGAGCATAGAAAAGCTTGGGGCCACCACTGTCCCCATGGCTGGTGGCACAGGCAGCACCAGGGAACCCCCAGGCAGTGCCACCCCCGAGTGTGCCAAGCTGCTTCCATGCCCTCCCAAATCTCCCTGGGACACCTGCTGAGCTCTGACAGCTGTCAGGACCTGAGCAGAGGGCGAGCTGAGAAGCTTAAAGGAAAAATAGCTCCTTTTGTAATCTGCTCCCACAGCACTCCCACCCTCCTGCCCGTTTTAGTCCTCCCTGTCCTACATTGGAGCCCTGGAGATGGGAAATGGGTGGAATTGTCGCTGTTTGAGGATGCATCACGGGGGGATGTCCCCTCTACGTGTGGCTGTGGCAGGAGGGGTGTCCACCCTGACCCCACTGCTCCTCTGGCACCTGGGGAACACCATGGATGGAATCATGGAATGGTTTGGGTGGGAAGGGACCTTCCAGATGATCTCATTCCCTGCCATGGGCAGGGCACCTTCCCCATCCCAGGTCACTCCAACTCGGCAAAACAAACAACACTGATGTATGTGCCTGATCACATCTTCTAAATTGATGCCAGGGAAGATTATCCCAAGGATCAGCCTCACAGGCAGAGCACCGTGCTAGTTTTGGGAAGCACAAGCTCTGTGCCTCAGCTGCTGTTACACTCGGGATCCCAGGAATCTCCGAGCGTGCAGACAAGGGAATTTTGTCTTAGCACAAACAGTTCCAGAAGGAAGCCAGGGCCTTACTCAATCTCCAAACATGTTTTCCAGGATCAGTGCCTCCAAAGGCAGAAGGTGGGAAGTCCTGGAGAGGGAACGCGGCAGGCTGGGATGTTTCCATGGAGCAGCGAGATGAGTCAGTGCCATCTGCCGGCTGCAGCGACCCGGCCGCTCCCAAATCCATCGGATCCGGCCTCGGAGAGAGAGGAACAAACTCCAGCCTCATACTAAAGCTTCCAGGGTCCCTCTGGAACGCTGCTCTAGATGCAAATTCTCCCAAGGCACAGCCGTGTCCAACTCCCAGGATGACCCAGCAGGACTGGGAGTTCTTCATGTACCCAGGCTGCAACTCCAGCATCCCACAGCTCTTCTCCTCCCCACCTTTGGGATCTCCCTTTGCTATTCTTGACAGAGTCCTACATGGAAATCCTTCAGCTGGCCCGGATCCGTGCTGAGGAAGAGCTGTGAGAATGCCAAGGACCTGCAGTGTCCTGAGGGACAACGTGGCATCATCAGCTTCTACCTCAGCTTGGACCATCCAAGGGTACCCAGAGGCATCAAAGCTGGGATGAGACACCAGGCACTCCTGGCTACCCCTGTTATCCCATTCTGCTGGAGTAGATTTAATCAGGGAATAGATTCTAGGCGTGTTTCTCACCATTTTTAAAAGGAAAACTCATCCCTGCTCTGTAGTTATCCCAGAATTATGATTAGGTGCCGGATCCCTGGCACTGAGGAAAACACACTTTTGTGTCACAGCTTCCTCTTGGAGAGGAGAGGGATTTGCTCGTCCTTCCAGTGCTGATTATCCCCCAAAGCTCTCTGTAGGCATCACCAGGCTGTGGCTGGAGGAGGGTTTGGAGCTGCAGGGATGGCCTGAGGCTCCGTGCACAGCCGTGTCCCCAGAGCTGGTCCCGTCAGGCTGGGTTAGGGATGATGGCTGTGCCAAGCTCATCCAGCTGCTTCTGTCAATGGCAGTAAAACCAGCGAACATGTGAGGGAACAGCAGCTCCAACAGAGCAGATCCTGCTTTTCCTGCTGGAAACAAGCCCCCAAAGGGGGGAAAAACTCCATTTGCTGAGGAAGCAGGATGGAGCAGGGGAAGCACGAAGCTAACGGGGATTGGGATGCTGGGCCGGGCACATCTATGGAGGTCTCTCCTCAGCTTCCTCTGAAATGCAGTTTAAATATCCTGAATTTATTCTGTCTAACCAGGTTGTTTTTCCCTCCTGGTGCTGATCTGCATCTGGTAGAAAACCACCTTATCACCTGGCTAGACACTGATTCTGAGGGCGTTTCCTTAAAACAATCTCTTTGACTTTTTTCCAATCTCTTCCTGTTCCTGGCCTTCATCGGAGGGAGAGGCACAGGTGTGGAACACCAAGGTGCACTGCTACTTAAGGCCAAAAATAAAGAGCGTTTTTCCAGAAGGGCCACGGATTGGCGACGGAAACTCCGCGCCACCAGAAAGAGGTGATTTTCCATGGAAATGGCCATAAATTAAAGGTGATGGAATTAAACCTTCACCGAGCCCCAAGCAGGGCCTGCCGCGCTCCGGTCGCCTAGCAACAGGCCGCCATGCCCTTATACGGCGACGGCGCCCGCCCACTCCCCATTCTCCTCTCTCATTGGCTGAGCTCACATGATTGACGTACACACTCGCCAGTGCTCACCCT
>VYXF01003650.1:12041-31674 GCA_013397295.1 Polioptila caerulea | reverse complement strand
GGGAGGCGGGGTGCTGGGGGGATTCCGAGTGGGGTTCAAGCTCGAGGAAGGGGCACTGGGGAGGGAGCGGATGGCTGAAGGAGAAGCCGAGGTTGGGGAGGGATTCCAGGGCGGTTCAGGAACCTCTCGTTTGGAGAGGGGGAATGAGGGCGGGAAGCTCCGTGATCTCTGCAGAACCGGCTGGCAGAGCCTGGTGCCCACGCTGCTCCTGGGCATCCACGGCTCCTCCTGCTGCTGCTGTCACGGGAACGCACAGCACATCCCATCCCATGCGGTGCTTGGGGGTGGCAGGGAAGGGGGCGTCCGAGACAGCCCCCAGTGGCTGTGACAAACCCGGAGCACGTGTGCTCAAAGCCACTCTTACCCCGCGACACGGAGCTCTGGCTAAAGCTGTGTGTTCCCAGGTGGGAGCTGCGGCAAAGGAGATGCTCCAGGTGTTTATGCTGGAAGCAGGATGAATCTCGTGGCGATGGCGACCGACCCCGAGCTCCAGTGGGTGTCCCTGTGGCTCCGTGTCCGCTGGGCAGCCGTGCTCGTGCTGCTCCTGAGCTCCCTGGTGATGCTGCTGCTGCCGCTGGCTGCCGTGGACAACCAGTGCCACGCTGTGCTCAAGGGCCTGTCCTTCCTGAAGAGTAAACTGGGCTCCTCGGGAATCACCAGGTTCACAGGACAGAGCACGGAGCTGAGCGTGACCTCCAAGGGGCTGGAGCTGCTGGTGCTGAAGGGAAAAGCCTCCCCAGGTGAGAGGGTCCTGGGTGGGCACAGCTGAGTTCCTCAGGTCATGGAGCTGCTGGAGAGGGTCCAGCAGATGCCACAAGGATAATGAGGGATCTGGCACATCTCTGTGATGAGGAGAGAGTGAGGGAGCTGGGCCTGGTCAGCCTGGAGAAGGGAAGGCTGAGAGGGAATCTCATCAATCCACACAAACATCTCCAATCGTGTTCCAAGAGGATGGTGCCAGGCTCTGTTCAGTGGTGCCCGCTGACAAGGAGCAGTAAGCACAACAAGTTCCACCTCAACATGAGGAAGAAGCTCTTTCCATGAGGGTGGCAGAGCACTCATGCCCAGGGAGTTGTGGAATCTCCCTCCATGGAGACATTCCAAACCCACCTGGACACCTTCCTGCTCCAGGTGACCCTGCCTTGCCAGGGGCTTGGACTGGGTGATTTCCAGAGGGCCCTTCCAACCCTGACACCAACCCAGAGATCTTCACCCCCTTCCTGCCCATATCCTATACCCCTGATGGGAGTGACACTGTACCCTGATGGTAACAAACTGCAATTAACTGCAATTAACACTGGCTGTAAATGCCCCTGACATCAGGCAGGCTCTCACCAGCTCTTTGACTGCATTCCAGGGCCCTGTGCTGGCACTGCTCCACCTTTCCAAAGTTTTTCCTCGTGTTTTCAGTACTGGTAACTTCTGTGGAGGTAACTGGAACACAGAGAGGTGGTTTAATGTACAGAAACCTGGGCTACACAGCGTTAATCCCAAAATCCTGGCTGGCACAAAACAGCCTTTCAGGCAATGGGAGGCTCTGGCCGTGGCCTGTGTCAGCCAGGACGTTAATTTGGAAAACACTTAAAGGAATTATTATGATTCCAGCACTCTTATCTTTGTTTGCATTAAAGCTCTTACTGCAGGGAAAACTTTGGATAGTTCAGTGGAAAAACAGAAGTGCTGTTGGCAGCTGACATAATAATGTTTACATTACAATTTCACCTACAAGAATGTGTTTAAAACACTGTTTCCTCCCACATGAAGCAGTTTGGTGGCCACCTGTGGCCACCTTGGGCCTGCTGCCTGCAGGTCCTGCCTCCCCACACTTCCTGCCAGCAATGGCTCATACTCAGCCTGGAAACGTGGCATAAACCTCTGGGATTGTAACCTGGAAAAAGCTGGAACACAAATTCTGTTCCAGTTCTTCGGGACTGGTTTTGTTTAATTCTTATATCAGCTAACAGTGACAGTCATAGAATATCCTGAGTGGGAGGGGAGGCACGAGGATCATGGAGTCCAGAGTTCCAGAGGTTTCCAGTAAAACTCACCAGCCTTTATCTGTTACCATTTCATTCCAGCAGTGAAGCTGGAAGCCCGGGCAGCTCTGAATCAAGCCCTGGAGATGAAGCGCCAAGGGAAGCGGGAGAAGGCGCACAAACTCTTCCTGTACGCCCTCAAGATGGACCCGGATTATGTGGATGCCCTGAACGAGTTTGGGATCTTTTCTGAGGAGGAAAAAGACATCCTCCAGGCCGACTACCTGTACTCCAAAGCCCTGACCATCTCCCCCCACAACGAGAAGGCTCTCAGCAACCGGGGCCGGACGCTGCCCTTGGTGGAGGAGATCGACCAGAGGTATTTCGGCATCATCGACAGCAAGGTCAAGAAGGTGATGGCCATTCCCAAAGGGAATTCCGCCCTGCGCCGGGTGATGGAGGAATCCTACTACCACCACATCTACCACACGGTGGCCATCGAGGGGAACACGCTGACGCTGTCCGAGATCCGGCACATCATCGAGACCAGGTACGCCGTTCCCGGGAAGAGCCTGGCGGAGCAGAACGAGGTGATCGGGATGCACGCGGCCCTCAAGTTCGTCAACACCACGCTGGTGTCGCGCATCGGCTCCGTCACCAGCAGGGACATCCTGGACATCCACCGGCGCGTGCTGGGCTACGCCGACCCCGTGGAGGCCGGGCGGTTCCGAGCCACGCAGGTCTTCGTGGGCCACCACATCCCGCCCCACCCGCAGGACGTGGAGAAGCAGATGGAGGAGTTTGTGCAGTGGATGAACTCGGAGGACGCCATGAGCCTGCACCCCGTGGAGTTCGCGGCGCTGGCGCACTACAAGCTGGTTTACATCCACCCCTTCGTGGACGGCAACGGCCGCACCTCGCGGCTGCTGATGAACCTGATCCTGATGCAGGCGGGGTATCCGCCCATCACCATCCGCAAGGAGCAGCGGGCGGAGTATTACCACGTCCTGGAGGTGGCCAACGAGGGCGACGTGCGGCCCTTCATCCGCTTCATCGCCAAGTGCACCGAGACCACGCTGGACATGCTGCTCATCGCCACCACCGAGTACTCCGTGGGCCTGCCCGAGGCGGGCTGCAAACAAACCATCCCCGTCAAGACCTGAGGGTTTGGGGGCAACTCGAGAGCTGGTGAAGCCGTGGGAGGGCAGAACTCCAAGCCACTCAGTGTTCCTGCTGGGAAATGACTGGACAGGAGGTGTCGCTGGAGCGTTTCGTTTATTTAAAGTGTCTTACATTTGATTAAATTAATATAATTTATTTATATACATGATGCCAAACGGAACTGGGGATGGCGGCTTTGCACTGGAAGGAGGTGGGAGAGGTGCCAGAGGGCTCATAAAGATGAACTAAAATTTAATTTCTCCTTAAAATTAAGCTTTGAGGGGCTGCTTCAATCACAGCCCTTCACCCAGGCAGTCAGCTCTTACCATCTGACCTCAGCAAAGTCTAAACTGAGTAAGTTTTGTTTTGCCTCTTCCCTGTAGCTCCAAAACACATCCCTGAAGGAACAGCACTCTCCCAGCTGTGTCCATCAGACACTTTGGTGTCAGTTACACAGGTATTGAGCAGGAAGGAGGCTGAACTCCAGCCCAAAGGCATCTCTCCCCTCCCATTTCTGTTTCTGTGGCACTTTGCATGTTTACTTTCAGCTGCCTTTCCTGGGGTGAGTTTTGTACAAGTGGGAAGTGTTTGGTTTGGGATTACAGGTGATAGGAGTGGAACAAGAGGGGAAAAGCTCTGACTTACTTGAGGGAGAAAGACTCAGAAAACACCTCAGCCAACAGGAGCCCTGGGAAAGCACAACTGTCCTTAGACATTTCAGTGGAGGGGTTGGGAAGAGCTTGTCTGCAGAACTGTGGGCAGAAAAGGTCATCAGGCAGAGCCAGGAGACACCAGTCGTGCCAATGTGGAAAGAATGTGTACAGGAAGTTTGCCAAAAACTTCATTTTCTTTAGTCTAGGTAAGGGAACTTTCACAATTAATCACTGGTCACGTCAGTACTCTGATAAATGTGTCAAGAACCACTCGAGGCCTCTGTGTGCTGCAGGGGCAGTGCAGTGCCTAGAGCTGCTGAGCAGTTCAAAGAATCACTTTTTCCTTGGTTTTTAAGGTAAAAGTACCCACAGATCTCCCTGCCCCAAACCTGCCAGGTGTGTAACAGCATCACCGATCCCACCACCTCCAAGCTCACAAAACTTCCATTAAAAATCCCAGTTTTAGAGCATTTAACCCCTTGACAAAAGCTGCCAGCTTGTCCCAGACTTAGTTTTCTTCCCTTTTAACTCTCTCTTACCTGACAGGGAGTTTAGGACATGTTTTAGAGAAGCAGAAACCAGGATGAGACTGGGAGTTCTCTGAGCACTGCTGCCAGGGAAAGCAGACAATACAGGAGGAAAGGTGTCCTGTCTTTACAAAGCATGTTATTTTTGTAGTGCAACCTAAGTAGAAACAATGCACTTTAGAGCTCTGTGGGGGGAAAAATGTTATTTTAGTAACAGATTAATAAACTATTTTAATATGAAAGTCTTGGTTTGGAAGAGAGTGTTCTCAGAGCACACTTGGCTGCTAAGTGAACTAAGTGGTTGTGGGGGAGGAAAGGCCATGGCAGAGATCCTGGTTCCCTCAGCAACGTGACAACACGAGCAGAGTCATCATTTCAAAGTAAAGCCAAGTGAAATCAGCACAGAAAATAGTGTTTATTTGCAGCAGTGTTTGTGTGGTCCAAGTGAACTCAGCACTGGGGTCCCCCCTCACATCCACCCCTCTGGGGAGCTGACAAGCAGGGATGTTTCTAGCCAAGATCACACCACTGTTGGAAAGTCTGAGGTGATGACTGAAGTGATTTCGGGATGTTCAGAGCAGATGGAATGAGCTGCTTCAAGGCCTGAGGGACACTGAGCACACCTGAGAGGTGAGGTACATCACTATCACCCAGCTGCCAGAGGAGAAGTGCAGTTCCAACACCCACATTTAAACAAAAGCAACAGTATTTATAGAAAACCTTTGAGAACTTGAGTTTAATAAACCGAGAAACGTCAGCTTGCACTTCACAGTTGTACAAAACCGTACAGAAACCACCTGCAAAAAGACATGAGCTAGCTAGGAAAGACAACCAAAAACAACCAAAAACCTGGTCCTCAGCAGCAGCACGTCCAGCTTCATGGGAAACAAAAATTACCACCTAAGGATCAGCTCCTGACACTTGAAAAAGAATCATCTCAATGTCCTTTACAAATACACCATATAAAAAACAGGTCAACTGGAACAGAACAGGAACTGGATACATATATATGTATATCTGTGTATCTACATATACACACATATGTATAGAAACTCTCCCAATACTAAAAGAGGCCATAGTGGTGAAGTTGGAGCATCTGCTGTTGGATTCTGCTTGGAAGGAGATGACAGTCCCTGCGTGCGTGGGTTTGGGTGGAGAATGGGGCTGTTGGCAGAGAGAATGTCTGCAATCCCAATCTGAGCTGACCAGTGGAGCTTGCTGAGGGTCCTCCCATGGCATCTCATTCGTTAATGAAAGAGAAAATCGTTGGAAAGTACTCCAAAAACTCCATGTGGCATCCGAGCTGTGCAGGAAATGCTTCCCCCCTCGTTACCCTCAATATGAGGGATCACATTAATGCCATTTCACCAGAACAAAAGTGTAACTCTTTGCTCTTAGAGGAAAAAAAAAAAAAAAAAAAAAAAAAAAAAAAAAAAAAGACAAGAAAAACCCACCACCTGGATTTGTGCCATCCTCCACTGATCCCGAGGAATGCAGCAGTCCAGTATTTACAGGGAATTGGGACGGACGTTCTCTCCTTGCAAAGCTTAAGGACACAACATGGCTTCCAGAAAGGCATTTCACATTGGACCAGACCCGCTGAGTGCACACTCCCTGCTCACTTTTTCAGGAGCATCTTGGCAAAATCAGCATTGGACATCTTTTTAGGCTCTGCAGGGGTGTCAGAGGACGCTGCTGGTGAGTTCTGGACCATCCCATTCTCAGCCTTGGCCAAGGGGTTGCTCTGACGCTGCAGCGCCCGGGGCATCATGGACAGCTGTGTCCTTCCCTTCCCTCGCCTGGAAGGGAAAAGATTCCCATTAAAACACTCCTTTAGCTTGGGGGAAACAACAAGGACTTGTTGGCTATGAGGAAGGCACATTTCAGTATTATTCCTGTCATTTGTTTCAGGGATAAAGCTTTCCATGGGTGTCATTGAGTTCTGGCAAAGCTGCCCCACAGTCCCCAGGGCTGGAGCTCTGTTTATTCACAGGGCCTGTATTATCCAATACAGGAATACTAAGAGATGAAGGAGCAGCCTTAATACTCATTAGGAACAATGGCTGCTTCTCCAGAGGGAGAGGATGTGGAGGTTATGAGGGATCAGTGCCAACATCAGATCCAAGGGTGGCCATCCCCAATTCCTGGTCCTCTCGTCACTACAGAGCTGTTTCTGTTGATAGGAGGACAAATCTGCTTTTCCTCATCAACCCAACAACCCATTTTTTATGGTTCAGCACCTTTTAAATGTTCTTTCAGATTCACAGAATCCTACACTGATTTGGGCTGGAAGAGGCCTTGAAGATCACCCAGTTCCACCCTCTGCCATGTGCAGGGACACATTCCACTAGCCCAGCTTGCTCCAAGCCCTGTCCAACCCAGCCTTGGACACTTCCAGGGATCCAGGGGCAGCCACCCTGTGCTAGGGCCTCCCCACCCTCACAGGGAAGGATTCCTCCCCAATATCCCATCCCACCCCACCCTCTGACAGTGGGAAACCATTCCCCCTCGCCCATATAAAAAAACCTCTCTCCCTCATTTCTCTTAGCCCCCCACATCCCAGCTTAAGATTCCTACACTTGAGCACATAAAGAGAGGCAGCATTTCCTTTCCCCTCCCTGACTCACGCTCCATAAATCTGCCGTGGTGCCAGGGGCAGGGAGGCCTTGCTGGGGTCGGGCCGCTCCGGAAGCTTCCGCAGGGGAGGGTTGCTGATCATCACCTTGATGACGTGGTCCTTCACTGTCAGCCCGTCCATCTTGAGCACAGCCTGGGAGGCCTGGGCTTCATTCTCATATTCCACATAAGCCAGGCCCTAAATTAAGGAAGGAAAGGATATAACATGAAGTTTTAGTGGCTCTGTAACAGTTGGTAAGGAATTCCTAAAGGAAGGAAACTCAGCATGGCTCAGTCCCAATGTTCATCACTCCCAGTCTTGATTCTCCTTACAACCTGTGTTTCCAGTCTCTCACTCCTGATGCCCTCATGGGTGGAAAAAAGTATTAAAAAAGGAAAGAACCACCCCAAAACTGCTATTAAAGCAAATATAATGAAGTACCATGCACAGAGAAGGCATCACCTCTTCCTGCTGTTACTTTTTTAAATGACATTCAAAGCCTTAAGCTGCATTTTTTGGATTATCCAGTTTCACAGGAGAGGCATCAGGCTTTACATAACTTTCCCAAAATACATTTATTTGTGATTTACACACAATCCCAGCTCAAACTAAGCTCAGAAGAAGACTTGGGGTTCCCAAGAGCACTCATAACAAGGTGTGCAAACAACAGGGACTGCACCTGAGGTGGTGCAAAGGGCAAGAAAATTCAATTTAAATCCATGTCCACCATTCCCAGGATGTCCCTGTGGACAGGACCCACCACACAGACACAGCCTGGGTGTCAGAGTTCTGGCAGAGCAGCAACTGGTTCAGAATCCCTTATTTAACAAGGAGTCATTTATTCAGGGATGGAAATAATGAACCCTGTTAGAGAGGGGGCTCATTTCTCATTTCTCACTGGCAAATCCCTTCCTGCAGCAGATGTTAGGAACAAAAGCCTCAGGAAATTGAGGAAAGGAGGATGGGAACTGGTTGCACCAGGTAACCCCTGTTTAGGCAGTTATTAAAAAACAAATCCTTTACAGGCTTGCCTGTTTTTACTATACTGAAAGTGCTGTCAACATTTCCACCACCCCGTTTTTCTTGTGCAATTTAAGAAGTATTTTGGAAAAAGTCCTTTTGGTTTTCTGCACAAAGGGCTGTATAAATCCAATCTCCTCCACAAGTATTAATACAAAACCACACTGGCAACTTAATAAACCCCAGTTTTTTGTCTCCAGACTCCATGACAAGCTTCTTTTTGAAGGATTCCTTAAAACCAGGAGTGTGTTCAGGATGCCCACCTTGGGTTTTCCAGCTCTGTTGGTGACCAGTCGAATGTCCTTCACATTCCCATGGGCTTTACACACCTCCTCCAGCTCTTCCTTAGTGCAGGAAAATGGCAAACCAGATATAAAGAGTTTATGTTTCTCCAGGGTAGTGCTGTACCTGAACACCTGGAGGAACAAAAAGGATGTTGGTTCAAATTTCAAAGAAATTCCAAGGATTTCAATCCCACACCCTGGAAGTAATTCCTGTTTGTGGGATCCACAACTGTCTCAAAGCCATGAGTAGTGTTTTGGAAGGTATTTGTATATAAACACCAAGGACTTGCAACTAAAATCTACTAAATCCTTTCCCAATGAGGACAAACACTGAGAATCACAGAATACCCTGAGCTGGAAGAGATCCAGAAGGATCAGAGCCCAATTCCTGTAATAATGTATTTATAATATGGTCTTCTTACTCAGCTGTCACTAGGGGAACATTGAATTTTTCTGAGCAGGAACTCCAGAATGCAGAAATCCCCTGAGCTCTGGTACAGAGCACCTCCAGCCAGGGGACTGGGTGACAAATGCTGACCAAGAAAGTTCTTCAGAGGCTGAACTTGGGTAGGTCCCACTATTAACTGCTCATATCAGCAGATTTCTGCAAATCTGGAGTAAATTATGTCAATCCTGTTGTCTGGCAAAATAACAGAAGATGCAAAAAGTCCCCCAAAAATAAGAGTTGAAAGAAGCACATCATGAACTGATTGGATTTGAGCACCCTGGACACAACACATTCCACCATCTCCCTTCCCCTGCTGCACTCTCAGCCAGCAACCAACAAAACTTTACCTTAAAGTCAGGATTCTTGTTCTTGTCAACACAAGGAGACACAAACATGGGCCTGCCCTCCACAGCCGTGCGATCCAAGGCCAGGGCCTGCCGAGCAGCCTCCTCCTCCCCAAACTGCACGTAGCAGTAACCCCGGAAGGTGCCCTTGTTGTTGAACACTGCTCGGATCTCCACGACCTCCCCACAGCTCCCAAAGAGCTCCCTCAGCTTGGCTTCGGGCTCTGCCATGGTGTAGGAGAGGTTGCTGACAAACACAGTGACTTTATCCTTGCTGCTGTCGTGGAACACTTTGGGCACGTCCCTGCGGCTGGTGGATGGCTTTTCCTTTGGGGCTGCTGGGCCATCTGGCTTCTCACTTCTCCCAAAGAGCCCAGTCTCCACCTCCATGTCCTCTTCAGGGAGCACTCCATCACCCTCTCCCCTGTGCCTCTTGCTGGGCAGCTCTGATTGATGGAATTGAAAGCCTTGTTAGAAAAAAATTATCCCATTTCCTCCCCCCATTGAAACTCCTCTGCCCTCCGTTCCCACTGCAGAGCTTGGAAATGGCACATGGAAGCACAAATACAATGACAGATTGTAAAGGCACCAAATAAAAACCCCCATCAGGTTTTAAAGAACAAATAACAACAGATTATTCCATCAAGACAGCTTTAGATGAAAGCAACTGGAATATTTGGTCCTTTTTTTCAGCCAGTCACAACTGACAGTTGCTGATTCATGTTCTTTTTCTTTGTCTAATGGTTCTTAAAAAAAAAAAATAAATCTAAAAGCTCACAAAAATCCCAGGGGCAACAACCTATTAAAGTCTTCTGTTACCACCTACAAGAAGCTGCTACAATCTTGAATAACCCAATTTAGATACAAGGCTCAGCATCACAGGATGAGTCAGAAACATGACTTTAAAGGAAAACTAGGAGAAAAAAAAAAACAAATCACAATATCCCTCCTAAATAAGAAACACCAAGAAAACTCTGGAAGTTCTTATAAACCTGTTTTTCTGTTGGTATAAAACCACTCAGCCTTGTTTGCATTTCACTCCCACACTGAAGACTTCCAAGGAGAAAGCAGCCCTGGAAAGACACCAGTGCTGGCAATTCCTCAGCTCCCTCAACCACAAGACAACCAACAGCCCCATTGCCAGAGCTCTGCAGTTTTAATTTAATTCTATTTTTACCTTCTTCTTGTCCCCATTCACCCTCGTCATCCTCGTCCGCTTTGCGCTTGTCCCCAGTTCTGGTTTTTTTTGCTTTTTTGGAAGCTTTCTTCTCTGCCCTCGCCTGCTTCCTCTGCTCAGCTCTCTCCTCCTCCTGCTTTGCCAGAGCAGCTTCTTTCTCAGCAGCCTGAAACACAGAAGATTTATTTCTTTTTTTTCCCCCACTGGCTGCAGATTGCAGAGCATTTTCCAGAGCGCTGAGCCCAGAGGGTTTTCTCCTAATCCCAGCACTATCAGGGACATCATTTAAAGCACATCCCAATTCTTTGCTCTCACAGCTTTCCTGGAGGGCACATCACTCTTGTGACCATCCAAGGGGCAAAAGGAGAATGATAAAAAGCAGCAAGAGGTTGTTAATCATAGTTTTTAGGTAAAAATCAATAGTTCTAAGGCTTGAAGGCATTTCAGGCTTATCTGGGGGGAAGCCATATTAGAAATGTGACATTCAGAGAAGCATGGACTTAAATGAAGTGTATAAAATGCTTTGGTAGCTCACACAAAGTTCTGACCTTTGCTCTTTGTTCATTCACTCGAGCCAATCTGTTCTCAGTTTTCTGAACAGCTGCATCCCAGTCTTCTAGTGTTCCTAAAGGATAAAATCAAAATAATTATTAAAATCCTTTTATTTAGCTTTTCCGTAATTCAAAGATACAATTCTGGAAAAATAAGAGTCACTGAGTTCATGGCACTCACTCTTCATATTAAACATTACACATGAAAATTCTAATTATAACAACTGGCCTGCAAGGTAAAAAAAACCCCAAGAGCCAAGCAGAGCAGAAACCTCTTGTTAATAATGCAAGACTCCAAAAAGGCATGGAAAAATCCACTGATTTCAGAAAAGCAAGGAAGAAAAAAAGCTGTCAGTGGATTTGACAGCAGTGAAAGTGAAGTGAGACTTCAGTGGAGCACAAAGCACAGGATCAAAAGTCTGCGTGTCACCTCTGCCTAACCAGGCTAAGAGGAGCAGGAATTAATCACCTCCTGGCAGTCATTTAGTTCCCTTCTGTGAATTAATTACCTCCTGCCTGTCACTCAGTGACCTTTTGTCACTTAGTCACCCCCTGCCAGTGCCCAGGTACCTTCGATCCTCTCGAGGGTGAGCAGCACCTCGCAGACGTGCTCGGGGTAGTCGCTGGTGCACTGCACTGCTCGGTGCAGGGCCTTCCTGCAGTGCTGGGTGTCCCCGTGGGCCCTGCAGGAGGGGACAGGGCACTGAGGGCACAAACCACACACAATTCCAGCCATGCAAACACTCCTCCTTCCTTCCTTCCTTCCCCTCCTTCTGGAAGCCGCAGCAGAGCCGCCCCAAGAACCTCGAAGGTGTTTTGTAAACCCAAATGAAACACTCATTCCAAAGTGTTTTCTCCCATGGATGAGGAAAGTAAAAAGTGAATTAACTAAGCTCCTACCTTTCCAGGTTGTAATATTCCAGCCACATGTTGGCATATTTGGCATTTCCTTTAGTCATGATGTTGTCCCAGAGCTCCCTGGCTTTCTGCATGTTGTTACACAAGCGGGCCTGCAACAGAGCATCCAAAATATCCCTCAGGATTATTTGTTCAACATCATTAACCCCAAACAAACAAACAAACAAAAAAAACAACACAAAAAACCCAGAGATGCTGCAGATAGACCCAGGAAGATACATCTGAGCCTTGCAATGGTCAAAATAAACACCTGACACAATCCTACTACTGAATAATCCTTCCCTGTCCACCCCTCCCATAGTCTTGGTTCTGGCTCACACATTCATTTGATTTTGGTCATTCTAAAAAGAAATTAGGAGTTATTTCTGAATTTTTCCTTTTGCTGTTGATGAATGTACCTAATAACTTCTCAGACTGAGAACTTGGTTTGTGTTTAGGAAGAGGAGCAGTGGAAGAGGGGAAATGGATTGGGAAAGGACTGCATTCCATGGTTGGAATGTGAAAACATTTTATTTTAAATCCATTTCATCAGGTTCAGGGATTTAAATACAGCAGAAACATTACCTCAACTCTTGCCCAGTTCTGCATGATGGTGCAGGATGGATCTCCACTTTCACTGAACCCTAGGATGAAAAACAAGGACTGTTTGTTGCACTTGGCTCTCAGAAATGTGTTTATTAAACAGGTCCCACATGGAGATGAAATCTTTATCTGCAGCTTTCTGAAATTCAGGATTCTTGAAGACAAACATTGAGGGGAGAACAGGTCTTATGAAAATGATTTTGAAGAGGAGGAAACAATACTTGGGATGATTTCACTTACTTTCTTCTACTTCTTGTTTCAAGTACTCCACAGCTCGTGCAAATGCAGAGCGCAGCTCCTCCAGCTCCTTACTGGAGTCTGCAGGAGAAAAAAAGAAAGAACTGCCTTAAAAAATGATTTAGTTTTCATTTCCCACCCAATAAAACCTTCTCCAAACCACCCACAATGATTTTATTGGGTAGCAGGGGAAGATTAAATTTATTACTCCTCATTGCTATTATTGCTTAAATTTATGATTTTATAATGAGTAAAACTCACTATATAAATAATTTTAAAAATCAGATATCAAAAATATAAGGCAAGGCATTTCTGCAATAGCAAACCAACCAAATTCCTATTTTTTTATAGACATTCACTGGACAGAAAATTATTTCTGTGAAAGATGAAAACGCTGTAAATTTTCTTTAAAAAGTAATATCCAAGAATTACAAAGCAAACAGTTTAGACATTTATTCTGTATTTGTCATACAGACCTTGTGTAAAATCCACCCTTCTCCTCAGGTAATCCAGGTAGGCCTGCCAGATCTCCACATAATCTGTTGCTTGAATAAAACCTGCATTCAGAGCTTTTTCAAACATTTCTGAAAGAAAAATGGGGAAAAAAACCAATTACTTTCATATACTGTCAAAATTAGCAAATAGCAGTGATAGCACAAAGAAATGTCAACACGAGCACCGCTGGTTTCTAGGAAGACAGGAAAAGAAATCTCACACAATAAATTGGTTTAGGAAGTGAATTTAAAGGCAGCTGAATCCAGGAATGTTCATTCCAAGCTGTTCACTGCTTGCTCAGGGTGAAGCTGCTCAAGCAAAGCAGCTTTGCCCTTGCAGCACCTGCTGCAGCAGCATGAGAACAGAGCCTTGCCAGTCCCTTTTGCCCCAGGCTGTTTGGAGTGCAGAGAGCAGCTCTGAGCTGCATTTGCTGGTTCCTTCCTCACCAGAGATGATGCTGTGCTCCACCCTGTGCCTCTCCATGGCCAGCAGGTACCTAATCCACAGCCCAACAGTCCAGGGGCAGTTCCGGACAGCGCGGTCGTGAGCGGATAAAACCAATTCCTTCACCTTCAGCTGCCTGTCCTGAAAAAAAATCACACGAGAAAAGGGAAGTTCCTGTCAGCCAGAGAGAACACCCAAGAGAAATTTCAGCTAATAAAGAGCCAGCACCTCAAAAACAGTACTTCTATTTAATATTTAAAAAGCTTAGATGGGTGTTTTAAATTCTCTATTCCTAAAAGCCCAGTGAATACTTTCCAGGGAGGAAGAATATGCTCAGGAAAGAATGACCAGGCCAGTGAGGTGTTTTCTGCCCAAGAAATAAATATAATCAAGGCACTGAGTGAATTCTCAACTGTTCCTAGAATGTCAAGGATACAAAGGGAGAGCACACCCAGCCTATTGTGGAGGTTGCAACCTGCTGTGTCCAGCTGGGAAGAGAAAGAGATGATGGAAAATCTGAGCCTGGATAAGCTCCTGCAGGGAGTCACCCTGATCCCTTAATCCAGCCACCTTCTGTCCTGCCTCTGGAGCTCAGCATCAGCTTCAAACTGCACTAACAAACACCCCTGGAAACAGGGGCTGAACATCTGGGTTTGCTTCAGTGCCCACACCCTGAAATTCAGCAGAGAAAACACAGCCAGAGCAGAGCAAAGTGAGAAATGCTCACACGAGCAATAAACACATCCCTGAGAACAGGAGGAAACCAAAGGTGAGAGGAAAATCAGTTCCTGGAAGATTTACAGACTAAAGGACAGGACTGAGGTAGAACTTACTGGCTGTTTATCAGCAACTGAGATTTAAAAGAAACCAACAAAAGTAAAGGCAGGAAAATAAATCTGCAAACATTCATGGGTTCATTTCCTTACCAAATACTGGTTGTAGCGTGCCCAGAGGTCTGGGACAAGGCAGTTCTCAGCCAAAGCTCTCTCATAGATCAACTGAATCCGAGCTGGGTCACCTGCTTTCATTTCAAAATCAATGTAAGCTTGGTATTCTGCCAGCTTTGGGGTTTCAGCACCCAGCTGGAAAACAACCAGGGAGACACAACATCAAACTCTTCAACAAAGCAAGACTCCAACAGGTCAGCTGCTCCTCAGAGCAGCTCTTGTGCAAGATTTCACACAAGAAATTTGTCTCTTTATCAGCAGCTGTTGATTTTCATACACCTCTGAACGGGTCTGAAATCAGTCAGATCCTGGTTTTATCCCCTTTAGCCCAATGCTGGAAATCACACCTAGAGTCCTCATGTGCACCTCAGGGTGGCCTGGCACACTCAATGGACTCAGTGATTCCCAGTATTCCCAGTATGTAATTGTCAGTATTCCCACTGCTGACAAAGTCCCTCAGCTGGGGACTGGAAAAATAATAAATCTGGAAAAGAACTAAAGCACCCCAAAGCAATTCCCTCTTAGTTTCAAAGGAAGGTGTAAGTGCCAGCATTACCAGTGCCTCCTCATAGGGTTTACACCTCTCCAGCTGCTGCAGAGCTTTTTTGTAGTTCTTTATTGTTGTTTCTGGAATGGGCTCTTCTGACCACTCCTCATATTCAGCATATGAAGCCTCCATGTCTGTTAAAACATGAAATCCCATCAATAATGCACTCATGAAACTAAAAATTCAGATTTCAACCTATGTTTGGTTCTAAGACAAATTCCTCTTTTTATTTATATAATTTATTTAGAATAAATATTTAAATTTTAATCCTCTTTTTGTCCTTACTGTCATACTGCTGCATTCTTAAGGGATTCAGGCATTTCATCTCACACAGTGAAACAAATACATAACATAACAAAACATAACATAACAAAACATAACAAATTCAGGACAAGTTGTATTAAAGCTGTTCATTTGGAGTTAGAAAACCAAAGTGGCAAAATTTTCACCAGGCTTTGGAGAAAAGAGAACCTAAATTCTTTCCAGAGGGAAACGAAGTCAAAAGAACTGTGCCTCACTTTCTCCCACGAGCAAGACAAGGGACTCAGGGAGCTTAAAGCAGGAACTAGAGAAGGCAGAATTCCAACAATCCAGCTGCCAGATACTCCCCACCAAGGGTTTTATGCAGCAATCACAGCTGAACTCCTCAGTTCTAAGTCACATTTTGTGCTCCTCACTTGCACTTTGAACATCCTCAGATTCTCGACCAGGTGACCCGAGTTCCAACACCCCAAACATTCCTGATCCAGAGGGATCCGTGCCTCACCCAGGAGAGCACAAGACCTCCAGCTGCACTCGGTGTGGCTGTGCCAGGAGAATCCTGATGCCTGGAGCATCACCCAGCTGCTCCAGGCCCTGTGTCCCAGCAGTCCAGCCCTTACCCAGCAGTGGAATCCCCAGCTGGCGCCGGAAGAGCGTGTGGATCTTCTCGAGCTGGCTGCACAGCACCTGCTGCTGCTCCGGGGATGGAATGCTGCCAGGGGCTGGCTGCAAGCAAAAAAAAAGGGAAATTCAATCCATTCCCTCCAGCCCCTGCTGATGGACATGAGAGGGAATTGTTGATGAGCTGAGATGGAAGGGAATACGTGATCCTGGCAGGACACACACAGGGCCAGCCTGGATTTCAGTTGCTGCCGGGAAAGATAAAACTTGGGAATTGCCCCCCTTGGAAGGTGGATGAATGGGAAAAGCATTCCTGACTGAAAGCTGACACAAGCACAGGGAAATGATCACCTGAGAACAAGGAAGCAGCAGGTGACTGTGCCATTTCACAACCCCACCGTGCTGCCAAAGAGGGTTTCAGTAAATCCCTGGGGTGTGGGGAGAGGATCTAAAACTTCCACCTTTAATTGTGTTTGGGAATGAAAGAACATCCTCCTGTTACTCCTTTGTTAGGGGTTGAAAAGGACCTTCAAAGATCAAATAACTCCCATTGCCACCATGAGCAAGGACACCTTTGAACTTCCATCTCAAATGTAGAAAATTATGAAAAATAAGGAAATAGTCCCATTCTGGCCATCTTGGAAAGGTCACTTTTGCAGATATCAAACTGTACTTTCCAGGGATAAAATATATTCCAGGGATAAAATACCCTCATCCACAAATCGTGGAATAATGAATGAGTTAAAAGCTGATCAGTTTAGAAATTTAAACTTGATTGACTCTGCAAAAACAGCCACAGAATACTGTTTAATAATGGAACATTTCAATTAAAAGCTTTTCTTGGCACCTCAGTCAGCAACAGAGCCAAACTTTGCTCCTGGATTTGAGATGATTTTGGGATTTTATTGAAACACAAATCCATTACTTTATCAGCCAAATCCACAGAATGGTTTCCCTGGAGCACAGGGTTGGTTTTTACAGCTGGGAAGAAACAACTGAGACACGACAGGGAGGAGACAGCTCCAGGTGACTCCAGGAGCTGCACCACAGCTTTTTTTGGGATGGGAGCCCAGGGTAACAGGCTCACCTGTGCTGTTTCCAGGATGGCATTCTCAAATTCCCTGTAGGCCTCCCACAGGGCCGTGCCCTTGGTCACGTGCAGCCCCACAGCTGTCAGAGCCCGCTCAAAGATGGACCGGACCCTCTCGATGCCTCCTTCCTGCCCAATGCCTCCAATGGAATACTGGGCATATTCCAGCCAAATTTCAGGACCTAAACAAGGTTAGGAGAAACAGGTGATTTGATCTTTTCAAAAAATAATGACAAGAAAGTGAAGCTCTGCTGCCCCAAACGCCTCATATATTGCATATAAATAAAAAAACCATGCAGCGATGTTCATTTTTTATCCAATAAAGTTAAAATATTTGGGAATTGTATTTATGCTGTTGGCTCAGCAGCAGCCACAGTTTCCTTCTGAATGGTGTCACTGCTGTGGTTTTGCTGACAGGGGCTGGCCCTGCCTGTCACCTCTGCCACACAAACCACAGCAGGGATGCACCAAGGTGCATGAACAGCAAATTCCCATTTCCTGAGCTGGGACCACAGAGCTGTCACACTCTGGAATAATTCAGATTAAAGCAGCTCCTCCTCCTTCCAGACTCCTGAACTTCCCTGATCAGCAACTCCTGAAGCAGCTGAATTGTGAAGGGGAGGTGGGAAAGAGTTGGCTGCCTGGCACCATTCCCACCAACACCAAATTCCAGCCAGGAACCCCCAGACTGGGACTGCCCAGGGTTCCAGAAGTGCTTCCAAACCCCAAATGCAATCCAGCAGATCCAGGGGATAATTCCTCACTTCTTCACCTCCATTTCTTCTTCCTGAGGGATCACCAACACCAGGTAACATCACTGATGGGACATTTTGTACAGAGATTTTGAGGGGGATTTTCCTCCATATTCCCTCCACTTCCTCAGGCTTCATTTTTTCAGCTCTTTACCTCAATTCCCAAAGAACTCACTCAGTGATTTATACCCAAAATTTTAAGCTACAGCTGCAGCAGCTCCTGAGGAATGCAGAGTCCAGACACCACATCCCTCCCTTCCATCACATCACCCTAAGATTTTAGAAATTAATTTGAAATTTTGACCCAATTTCTGCATAATAACCAGAGGAAGAGATTTTCCTAAAATAAATAAATAGATAAACAAACAAATAAATAAATGCCAAATCTGGATGCAACATAACCCATTTTAGAGCATTTCTGAATGACTTACAGATGTAATCTTTGACAGCTCTTTCAAACAGCTCATAAACCTTCTCTCTCTCAGAGATCTCTGAAGCCATTTTTATCTCATCCTTCAACCAGTCCAGCCAAATTTCTGAAAGGAAAAAAAAAATTTAGAACACACCATTGATATTCAGAAATAATAAGTTATATCCACTTGGTGAGTTTTTAGCAACAGACCTACACCAAGGAGTAGGAGCAAGGCAAAAAGAGGAATTTTAACTTCCACAATTCCTAATAAATTTCAAATAAAAGTTGTGAAGAGACATTTAAATTGGTGCTAAACAAGCACCTTTTTATTAAAGAGAGTAGCTGGAATTTCTGAGGACATTGAAGATCATCCCATTCCATCTCCTGCCATGGGCAGGGGCACCCTCCACTATCCCAGGCTGCTCCAAGCCCTGTCCAGCCTGGCCTTGGACAATTCCAGGGATCCAGGGGCAGCCACAGCTTCTCTGGGCACCCTGTACCAGGGCCTTTCCAAGAATAAAACCCCACACTGACAGAGCAGCCCCTACAATATTTCCACCACCTCTGAGTAAAAACAGAAACCCCCACTTCACGCAGCCACAATTTCCACCAACAGGGAATTTTCCTTGCTGCCTGTCCGTGGAAATGTCATTTTCAGCAGGAGTTTGCTGAGCTCTGGATCACATTCCCTGATTGAGGGTGCTGAAAAGTGTTTTATTTCACGACTAAAGCATCTCGCCCAGGGCAGGGAGAGGCAGAGGTCGCTCCGTACCTTCAGTGAGGGGGAAGAGCTCGCTCATCTTCTGCCGAGCTCTGCGGAGCTTCACCAGCTCTCCCTCCTGCCGGAGCAGCTTGATCAGATCCAAGTGACAGTTGTAGTCAAAAGCGTTGATGGAAAGCTTTTTAAAAAAAATTAAATGAAGAAAAAAAAAAAATCAATTTTAAAAGCCGCGTTAAGTGATGGACGCGAAGACGCCAGAGAAGAAATCGCACGATTCTCATGGTGTGATCACGACAGAGTTTCCTCAGATTTAATCTAACCCCTGAAACAGGTCCGGCTGTTCCCTCGGGTTCCGCCACGGGTCAGAGAGAGAGAGAACTGTGTTTTAATTTCCTTAAGGGCAATAAAAAACCGCGGGCAGCCGGCTCAAATTTCTCAATGAACACAAACTGCCTGCTAGGACTTCCCTCTCAAAAAAATCCCAAGCGGGCCAATTTCCACCTCAGACTCCAAACATTCAAGGTATAAAATCACGGAGTATCCCGAGTTGGAAGAAACTCCCAAGGCCCACGGAAATTCACCCCCTGACACTCCTCAGCACCAAACTGCCGGCGCAGCCACGGCTTATCCTCCGTTCCCGCCACACCCGCAGCCCGCCGGGCCCACCTGCTCCTCCAGCCGCTGGATCTCGGCCTCGTTCTCCTTCTCCTCATCCTCGCCGTCCCCAGACGAGTCCGAGTCGCCCTCATCGTCCGAGTCCCCGCCCGACTCGGGGTCTCCCTCCGGCAGCCGCTTCTCCTCCTCGGCCGCCGCCTCAGCTCCCGCCGCCGCCATCTTATGCAGCTCCG
>VYXF01003648.1:16138-37552 GCA_013397295.1 Polioptila caerulea | reverse complement strand
CAGCTTCCAGATGTGGGGTCCAGCTTTCAGATGTGGGTTCCAGCTTCTATTTTCTGGGATCATTGATCTTGGGATAGCCATGTCCAGCTTCCCTTTGTCAAAACCATTAATCAGCGAGTTGATGTCCAGCTCCCTTTCCCAAGCTGTTTTTCACTGTTTTGTTAGGAACTCCAGATAAGAACGCTTCCCTTTTACACATTCCAAAGTTATAGTTTTCAAAACCCTTAATACAAAGCAATATTCTAAAATTCTGCTTCTAGAGGTTCTTATTACAAAAATCCTTAAGGATTTGCAAGCAGAAAGTTCCTGTCAAAAAGCAACATCTTAAAGTTATAATTCAAATGCTCTTACTAGAAAAAAAAAAGACCTACAATAGTTAATTGTGAACAAAGGATTGGTTCAAAGGCCTTTTTCTATGTTTTACTTTCCTCAGTTATTTATTAGAATTGATCTTTGTTATAATCCCATGGTCGGGCTCCACACATATCACAATTACAAATACACAGGTTCCCTTTATTTACCTGACACGAAACACAGCTTTGTATTTCACACTTCCTTAGGTTTCCTCCTAATTTTTCTCTGAGAAAACAGCACTCATTAGTGGAAATTTGCTCGGAGTTTTATTAATGAGCATCTCTCCCTGGGCTCGTTTCCTCTTTCACTTCTGTTTGTCCTACAAGTGTAACTCTGTCCCTTTGGCACCAGCGAGTGCCCTTGCCACTGATCCCAGTCAAAGGTGAATTCCCAGTAAAATGCTGGGAATTTAGACAATTTAGACATCCCAAATCCAGGTGTGGGGTGCCAGATACGTTGAGGGTTGGACTGGTGGCCTTTAAAGTTCCCTTCCAGCATTCTTGGTTCCATTCCATGATCTTGGAAGTCTTGGGAGAAATCATTCCTTTGAGTGTTTTATTTCCCTGGATTTAAACCCTACAAAAGAGAACAATTTAGGCAAAAAGCAGCAATATTTGAAGTATTTATTTGTATCTAAGAGGCCCAAATGTTCACACTCCAGAAAAGCACAGGGAAGGCATCAACCCCAAAATCCAGCCTTGCTCCCTGAATTCCGTCACTCTGAAATGAATCCCGTGAACTGTGGGAGAATCAAAATCCAGCTCCAGCTTTTATGGCTCATTCCAGTCCTTTCCTAGAAAGCTGGAATTCCCAAATGGACCAATTTAGGAGAAGGCAGTGACTGGTCTGTCACTTTTGGTGGGGCGTGGACGCCTTGGTGACATTCCTGTCCCCTCACCAGCAGCACCTTTCCCTTGCTCAGCTGAATCCCAGAGGGACAGACCATGGCTTAACACAGAGGTGGCTTTTAAACAGTGAAATATTAAAAAAAAATTAGAATATTTTCTTGCTTTTTGGGTGTAGAAGTCAGAGGTTTCCTGGCAGAAATCCCGCTGAAGTAAGTCCTTGATGTTGGATCTGATGTTCACACCCTGCTCCTCTAAAAAATAATCACATCTCAAATCCTGCCTGGCTTCACCCAAAGCTTTTTCCTTTAAATACCAGATATTCTCCTTTATGAAGGTGTTTTAGTAGCAATTTTGTGTCCTTGTGTCATCATCTCCTCATGCTAAAAGCTGTGGGAATGTGAGACACGGAGAACTGAGGCAGCTGGAATGGCAGGGATGGATCAAAACACATTTTCCAGGTTTTACCTGCTGGGAACTCGAGCACTGAAGGAGAAAGCGGTGCCTGAGATCCCCAGGAAAGTCTCCAGCAGAGAGAAGAGTTCACTCCAACTCGCTAAAGGCTTAACCCAGCACCAACCCCACGACAAATTCCCTTTTCCCTGTGTTTTTTGGAGTTACCTCTTCTGGAGAGGAAAGGAGGAAGAAATTCAAATTTAAGGAGCTGCGAACTGGGCCTTGAATTCAGCAGGAGTTTCTTGCTGCATCTCTATCCCAAAGAAGAGGAATTTTCCCCCAGCAGAGCTGTAAAACATCTCTGTGATCCCTTCCTTTCCCCTGTACATCAAATTAGGGAATGCTGTGCGAATCCTGAGCGTTTTGGGGGTTCCTGGCTCAGGTTCAGGGCGCAGAGTTTGTGTCCTTGGCTCGATTCTGCCCCTGGTGCTGTTCAAGCACTCGGGTCTGTCAGTGCTCACTCTGCTCACACCTGAGTGGCTCCAGGGGTTGTGTGGAACATTCCAGAGGTCTGGAAATCTGCATCCATGGATTTAGGAGGCACAAGCTGTCAGGAGGCCCCGTGGAACTGCAGAGTGACTGAAATCGTGGGTGGCAAGGCCTGTGCCCAGTTTATTTTCCTCAGCTTTGCTGGAATGAAACGTTTCTTCCCCTCAGAGGGAGAGGGCTCGGCTGTGCTTCCAGCCAGGGAGGAGAAATCCCAAACAAAGCTGGGACTTTTATCCAGCAGGATGGAAAATTCAAAATTCACCTCAGGCAAATTAATCTGTGAAGGCTCCAAGGTGCTGAAGGCCACTGGAGCAGGACATTGGCCAGGGTGTTGTGGTGGCCAGGTGGGCTCATGTTCAGCTGGCTGGAAATGGGTTAAGAAGGAGGAGAAGAGGAAGAATTGGATGGTTGGTCTATTTTTCCAGCATTCTAGATTTTTTTTCCCCCTTTTTGCAGCATCTCCAGAGATCCCTCCCTTTTTCAGAATGTGGTGGGGCCACGGCCACAGGAAGGCTCAGCCTTTGCCCAAAGAGCTGCCCAGCTCCACAGCCAGCTCCAAATGGCATTTTTTACTCAAAGCCCTTTAATAATTTAGGCTCTGATTATTTTTTGCTGCTCCAGCTCATTTGTTGACTTCGTGCTGCCAAAGATGATGGAGTAAAACTATCTGGAGCGAGACTTAAAAGAATGGGATTTTCTCTTCTGGATGTCCAGAGAAGAAAGGAAAAATTGATGGGCTCTGAAAAGCTTCCTTTGAGCTCCAAAAGCAAAAAAACACACGGGAGAAATTGAGATTCATCCCCCCCAAAAGCCCCACCTGAGCCTCCTCCCTGCCAGGGGGGGCCTGAACACCCAGAAGGATTTCAGTGCTTTAAACAGGGAGCAGATTGTGCCCATCTCCTCCTCCCCTTATCTCCACTGACAAATATAATTACAGCTTCACGTAAAGTGCTGCAGATGAATTGTGCAGAGGAGAAAAATGGTGTTTGCATCTCCCTGCAGCAGCAAGGAGCTGACTCCTGCTTTTTGGGTGATGGCTTCATCCATCTCCAGCGTTTCCAGGGTGGCATGGAGACAGCAGGCTCTGCTAAAGAGAGATGATTCCTGCACCAAGTGCATCTCCAGGAGGATAAAAACTTCTCAAAATGTAGGATTTGGGGCTTAAAAGAATGTTTTTTTCATGCATGGTAAAGGTGGGGGTTTCTGCTTTGTCCTGTCACCAGGTAATTATCCCAATTCATGACCCTGAGCTGAAGTGCTGCCACTCTCCAGTGTCACCTGGAGGACAAACAGCTCTCCCCAGGTGCCTCCTGAGAGTCCTGGGATAATCTGGAATTCGAGGTTGTGTCAATAAGCCCCTCCTCCCCTCACTGATCATTTAATTTTCTTGGTGGGACAGAGCTCAGTGAGCAGAGAGAGGCCGGGACGAGTCTCAGGGAGGGACAATCCTGGGCATTCCCACCCGCCCAGGCTGGATTGGAACCCTCATTTCCCTCTTCATTCCTCTTTCCCACTCCAGGCCAGTGCATTATTTCCAGCAGGATCTGCCAGGCTGGGAATTTCTCAGTGTTCCTTGGTTCACAGAATTAATTCATGAATTTTGCCGGGATCTCAGGAGCTGCTGAGAGAGGTTAATTCATGGAGTTAATTCATGGAGTTAATTCAAGGAATGGTTCGGGTCGGAAGGGACCTCAAGGTCACCTCATTCCACCCCCTGCCATGGACAGGGACACTTCCCACTGTCCCACATTGCTCCAAGCCCCAATGTCCAGCCTGGCCTTGGACAGTTCAGGGATCCAGGGGCAGCCACAGCTGCTCTGGGCATCAAAAATCATCTGCTTCCATGTTCTGTGATTTCCACTTTTAATTGTACAGTTCCCTCTTGTTTGTTCTCCTCTGCTTTAATTTGTTTTGCACAAAAAAATAGGTTTTTTTATCTCCTCACTTTGCTTTTTTTTCTATCTTTTCAGGCTGTATCTGAGGGTGTTGTGTTTAATTTTAGGCCAATTATTTTTAGTGCTTAGTCCAAAGTTCCTCTCCCAAAGCTGCGGCCGTACAAAAGTCACATTCCCTTAAATCAGTGTCACTCAAAATGAAAACTGATTGCCAGCAGCTCCTTGGGAATGCACAGATCCTTCCTGTGCAGGGTTGTGTTGGATCTGGGAAGGGTCTGGAGCAGCTGAGAGAGCTGGGAGAGGGGCTGGGAGAAAACAATTCCGTGGTTCACCAAAGAGATGGAGAACTCCATGAGGGAAGGAATAATGTTGCCACGTTCAGAAGCAAATATAAAACATCAGTGAACCAGGTTAGGCTGGAAATTCCATCCCAAACTTTGCCTTCCCTGTTACAGAAGTGTTTTGGAGGAGCCAGCGAGGGTGGAAATCTTTAACGTGGAGCAGGAATCTCTACTTGAGGCCCTGGGACACAGAGATTGTGGGGATGGGACTTGGAGATCCAGGAGATCTCTTCACAATCCCATTATTTAATCCAAGTGTTTCGGGGCAGCCTGGTTTCCAACTCTGCTGATCACCCCAGGCAGAATGTCAGCTCCAAAGTGCTGCCTGAGTGAGGCCTTGAACTCGGATATTTGGGATGCACTTCCTAGTTTAGGGTGGAATATGGGAAAACAGAGGGTTCCTCTTGTTCTTGCTGCAGGGAGGAGGTTCAGGGCTCAGGCCCTGGGGTAAAACACAAGGGATGAAGTTTTGGAGCTGCTCTGGTGGCTGGGATAATCCCTGAAGCTTTTCCAAGGAGGTCTCAGTGGGAAGGAGATGATCCATGGGCAGCTCATGGGTGTTGCCCATGGTTTAATTGCTTTTTTCCACCCCAAGGGATGAAGTTCTGGAGTTACACCTGCATTCCTGCCTGGGATAAAATCCCAGGAGCTTTTCCAAGGTCTCAGTGGGAAGGAGATGATCCAGGAGTAGCTCATGGGTATTGCCCATGGTTTAATTGCTTTGGACTGCCCAAGGGATGAAGTTCTGGAGTTACACCTGCATTCCTGCCTGGGATAAAATCCCAGGAGCTTTTCCAAGGTCTCAGTGGGAAGGAGATGATCCAGGAGTAGCTCATGGGTGTTGCCCGTGGTTGAATTGCTTTGGACTGCCCAAGAGATGAAGTTCTGGAGTTATACCTCCACTCCTGGCTGGGAGAAAATCCCTGAAGGTTTCAAGGAGGTCTCAGTGGGAACGAGATGATCCAGGAGTAGCTCATGGGTGTTGCCCGTGGTTGAATTGCTTTGGACTGCCCAAGAGATGAAGTTCTGGAGTTATACCTCCACTCCTGGCTGGGAGAAAATCCCTGAAGGTTTCAAGGAGGTCTCAGTGGGAAGGAAACGCTTCAGGAGCAGCTCATGGGTGGTTTAATTGCATTTTACTGCCCAAGAGCTGTGGTTAAGGAACAAAACCAAAGGAAGGCTCCTCTGAAGGGATGGGGACTCACCTGAGGTTCGTGGGGACATTGTGGTGGCCCAAAAGGACCCTCTCACCTGTGGGGGCTGTGCCTTGGCTCCCACGCAGCTCCTCCCTCCCTCCCTCCCTCCCAGCAGAGCAAGAGAAACACTCCTGGACTCTGCAGCCACGGGAATTCTCACCCCAGAGCAATCTCTTCCCAGGAAAATGTGTCCTGGTGGGTGATGAAACCCCTCAGGTCCACCTGGGAATTCAATCCATGGCAGAAGCGCTTTGCTCCTTGATCCCTTCCGGAGTTAGAGGTGGAGGGAGCACCCAGAGCTGGGATGGGATGGAGAATGTCCCAAATTTAACTCTTTTCTCTTGCCAGCCATGTCCCCAGGCCAGGACAGCCATGCCAGCCTGGAACACCTTCCTGCATCCGAGCAGATCCTGCAGAGCCTGAGTGAGCTGGCCAGGTCCTTCCAGGAGATGGCCGATCGCTGCCTGCTGGTGCTGCACTTGGAAGTCAGGTAAAAACCTGGAATCTGGGGCTGCAGGGGGATCTTGGGAGGCTGCAGGTGAAGATCATGTCCAGAGGAGACAAATAAACTTGTCCACGACAAGGTTAGTCCAGAAATCCCAGCTCACCAAATCGTGGGCAGCCGAATGTGGGATGGAGGCAAAGTGGGATTTCCTAGGGAGGTTTGGATCTTAACTAAAAGAGAATTCAGGAAGAAATTCCATCAGGTGGGTGTGGTGAGGGCCTACCAGGGGTTTCCCAGAGAAGCTGGGGCTGCCCCTGGATCCCTGGCAGTGTCCAAGGCCAGGTTGGATGGGGCTGGGAGCACCCTGGGACAGTGGAAGGTGTCCCTGCCATGGCAGGGCTGGCACTGAGTGATCTTGCAGGTCCCTCCAACCCACCCCACTCTGTGATTCCATGATTATGGTTCAGAGACCAGGAAAAATGTGATTTTTGGGGACTTTGTCCTTCCAAAACAACACAATGGTGTTTTCATGGTCTAACAGGTGTCTCCACAGTTGGGTTTTTTTGGGGGGATTGCAAATAAGAGCTTCTCCTCCTGCATTTTCAAACAGTCACAGGAACTGGGGAACCAGCTGGATTTTTTTTCAGGGGCTGGATAATTTCATGAAGTCTCTGCCTTCACATGCAAAGATCAAAGGCAGCAAATCCCTTTCTTCAGGCTGCCAGCTGCCCACTCCAGGGCTGGGAAGACGTTTTTTCCCTGGAGAACTGTTCAGGCCAGGTGTATTTTCAGTGCTTCTCTTTGCTCTGAGGCATCAAGTAGAAGGGGAATGTCAGAGATTTGATGCATCATCAGTTTGTTCTTGGGTGACACATCCCAAGCCACGTCGTGTCCCCGTGTGCTCTGCCGGAGTCAGCGTGGAGCTCTGAAAAAAAAATCCACATTAATTCTTGTCAGCACTCCTCCATCCTGCCATCCATCACCTGCTGGGCTTGGAAGGATTTGAGGAAAAGGTGGTGGAAGTGTGGAAATGGAGCAGTTTTCCAGCTGGGCTGGAACAGGAGGTGATGCCTGAGGTAACCCAGACTCGTGGGATGGGTTTCTGGTTTTTTGTCATACTCGGGTTAAGCAAAAAATCCCTAAAATGGACTTCAGGGATAAATTCTGCTGTAATTTGGAGCAGAGCACTGCCCAGCTCCTCCAGTGCTTCCAACAGGAGCCAAGTTTGGAGTGTTGCCTTCTGGAGGCTGACCTGTAACAGAAACTAGACAGAGCAAGAGGAAAAAGGAGATATTTATTAAAGGCCTCACTGGGCACAGCTGGGCAGCACCAGAGGCCGGCGGGGCCACACCCAAGATGCCCCAAAATGGGCACAAAATGGGTGCCTGATCACGAGGTGCCACACTTTGATCATTTCTGGTCCATCAGCTCATTGGAGTTCATTGTGCAATTGCAGCTGCAGGTGATGCAGCTCCATCCCCCTTGGTTTTCCTTCTCCCTTCCCCGTTGGTTTTGTTCTGGGGCTGAAAGTTGTCCTTGGGGCCGAGCTGGAGCAGGAATTGTTTTGTGTCCCTGCTCTGTGCAGAGAGCTCAGCAGCTCTGAATGTGAAACCTCAACCTGCCCACCAGGACAGCCCAGAACCTAAAAAATATCAAAGCTCAACCTGAGGCATCAGGAGCTGTGAATTCACCAAGCCACGTCACCGTGTCCGGGGGGTGGAAGGGGTTGAGGAGAGATGCTGACATCAGGGAAACCCCAGCAGGGTGGGAGCTTCCCTGGATCCCTCACTCTGCATTTCCAGCCAGCTGCAGTAACAGAGAACCATCCCAGTGCCTCTGGAGCCTGCTCCTAGCAGGATTCCCTGTTCCTGCAGCCATCCCTGGATCTGTGCCATGGCCAAGGTGCACAGCACAATGGGAATCCAGCCACACAGTCCCTGTGCTTTCAGAGACACTTCTGGGAAGAGCCTGGGAACTCATCCCACCTCTGGCTGCTGCAGGTGCAACCTGAGGAGACACCAAACCAGCCAGGAATTTGGGAATTGTCTCCTTGAATTCTCCAGGAATTTTGGGAATTCAACACAATTATCCCCTGACTTTCTCCTGCCTCTGAGCCCCTGTTCATTCCAGATGCAGGTTGGTGTTGTGTTCTCCTCCTCCAGCACCCCTGAGGTCACTGAGATCCTGCTCCTTGCGTTTGTTTGTGCTTCCTTAAAGGAGGAACACATTTGGCACACTCGGATCATTCACCATGCCATGGAATCACATCCTGCAATCCTGGCAAGGTTTGGGTTGGAAAGGACCTTAAAGATCAGCCAGTGCCACGGGCAGAGACACCTTCCACCATCCCAGCTTGCTCCAGGCCCCATCCAGCCTGGGAATGGAAGCAGCTTTTGTTGGAGTAACCATGAAATTTTAGACTGCTTAATGTCTGTTACAGGATTTTCGTATTTTAAAACAATATATGAAATTATATATTAAGATGATTTTTGCTCTGGGAATTACCCTAAACTGGACTTGCTTGTGATGGCCACCTCAGGGGTGTTTTCCAGGGAATATGGAAGCCAGGACATCTCTGTCACAGCTTTGGGCCACTCTGCTGTGAACTTCCCATCCTCATGTCCTGACTCTGAAATTATGCCCCAAATACCAGGGATTCTCCCTCAGGCTTTGATTTCTTCCCTGGCAGGTGAATTTCAGAATCATGGAATCATTTAGGTTGGAAAAGACGTTGAAAGTCATGAGGTCCAGGCATTCCCAGCTCTGCCAAGGCCACCACTGACCCTGTCCCCAAGTGCCACACCCACATGGCTTTAAATCCCTCCAGGGATGGGGACTCCACCACCCCCCTGGGCAGCCTGTGCAGGGCTGGACAACCACTTCCATGGAGGAATTTTCTCTAAAATCCAACCTAAACCTCTCCTGGTGGGAGTAGAACCCAACCCTGTTCCAACCGGGTGGCTACAAAAGCAGAAGCAGCTCTGCTATGGATTTTTCTGGACACAGCACTTTCCTCTCTGGCTTTGAGAGAAATAACTTAATGACTTCTTTTTGCAATCTTAAGAGGAGATTTAACTGCTTGGAATTTCTCCTTCCATGGAGGGATGGTGATTGAGCACATTGGGATTTCAGTGCGTGGAATTTCTCCTTCCATGGAGGGATGATGATTGAGCACATTGGGNATTTCTCCTGCCATGGAGGGATAATGGTTGGGCACATTGGGATTTCAGTGCATGGAATTTCTCTTTCCATGGAGGGATGGTGATTGGACATGTTGGGATTTGACTTCATGGAATTTCTCCTGCCATGGAGGGATAATGGTTGGGCACATTGGGATTTCAGTGCATGGAATTTCTCTTTCCATGGAGGGATGGTGATTGGACATGTTGGGATTTGACTTCATGGAATTTCTCCTGCCATGGAGGGATAATGGTTGGGCACATTGGGATTTCAGTGCATGGAATTTCTCTTTCCATGGAGGGATGGTGATTGGACATGTTGGGATTTGACTTCATGGAATTTCTCCTTCCATGGCGGGATGATGGTTGGGCATGTTGGGATTTGACTTCATGGAATTTCTCCTTCCATAGAGGGATGATGGTTGGGCACGTTGGGATTTGACTTCATGGAATTTCTCCTTCCATGGAGGGATGATGGTTGGGCACATTGGTGAACAGGAAAGAGTTGCAATAGTGTGAAATGCTTGAGAATAGGCAGAATTTTGGAATTTTAATGTTCATTCCGTGACCCCTGGCTCGCAGGTCCTGCCAGTTTTCACTTTTAGGAGGTTTCCATGGAAGGAGTTCTTGTTGGAGGATTGGTATTGTGTGGGAAGCTGGGAACCTTGGGAAAACTCAGTGGGATGACAGAGGTCAGACCTGTCACCAAGGATCTGCTGGATCCATCCCTGAAGATGGGACAATGACAAGAGGAGGGTGCCTTTAACACATCCATCCCCACCCCTCTCCTGAAGATGTTTTTTTTCCCAGCTGGAGGAAGGGAAAACCCACTTTGCATCCCACAGATATTTTAAAGTGGGGGTTGTTGCATTGTGACGCTTCTCCCTCGTGCCTGACAGGGTTCACTGTTTCCACTACCTGATCCCTCTGGCCAAGCAAGGGAATTATGCCATCGTGGCCAACGTGGAGAGCATGGACTACGACCCGCTGGTGGTGCGGCTCAACAAGGACATCAGCGCCATCGAGGAGGCCATGAGTGCCAGCCTGCAGCAGCACAAGTTCCAGTACATCTTTGAAGGTCAGGCTCTCCCCAGTCCTTCCTTAACAAAGGGTTTTCCGTTCTCATCCCAAAGCTCCACCGGATTCCTGTCAGGGATGAAGCAGCACTGAGGTGCTGCTGGCACCTGCAGAGCTTGGATGAGTGAGAACCGTGTGGGGTTTGAGGGGCTGGGAGAGCTGGGGGTGCTCACCTGGAGAGGAGAAAATTCCAGGGAGAGCTCAGAGCCCCTGCAGGGGCTCCAGGAGAGCTGCAGAGGGACTGGGGCCAAGGGCTGGAGGGCCAGGAGCCAGGGAATGGCTGCCAGTGCCAGAGGGCAGCAATGGATGGGATGTGGGGCAGGAATTGCTGGCTGGGCTGGAATTGCCAGAGCAGCTGGGGCTGCCCCTGCATCCCTGCAATGTCCCAGGAAGGATTGGAGCCCCCTGGGATCGGGGGAGGTGTCCCTGCCATCAGCTTGGAGGGCCCTTCCCAGCCAAAGCATTGCAGCATTCTGGGATTGGGGACACTCCCAATCCATTCGGAGGGATTGGGATGGAAAATGGGGAGAGAAAAGAGAGGCAAAGGAACAGAGAGCCTTGGTGGTTTGCTGAGATTGCAAGGGAAGGGCCTGGGGGCATCAATTCCTTGGAGAGGAGCTGGATCCAATGTGAGGCTGGGAGAGCTGGGAATGTTCTCCTGGAGAAGGGAAGGCCCCAGGGAGAGCTTCCAGCACATTCCAGGGCCCAAAGGGGCTCCAGGAGAGCTGCAGAGGGACTGGGGCCAAGGGCTGGAGGGCCAGGAGCCAGGGAATGGCTGCCAGTGCCAGAGGGCAGCAATGGATGGGATGTGGGGCAGGAATTGCTGGCTGGGCTGGAATTGCCAGAGCAGCTGGGGCTGCCCCTGCATCCCTGCAATGTCCAAGGAAGGATTGGAGCCCCCTGGGACAGTGGGAGGTGTCCCTGCCATGGCAGGGGTGGCACTGGAGGGGCTTTAAGGTCCCTTCCCATCCAAACCGTCCTGGAATTCTGGGATTCCCTGTTTGTTCAAGAAGAGGGAAATGACTCCACACAGAGCCATGGGCACCATTCACATCCTGCTGCAGTTTAAATTCCTCCTCATGGTCCTCCTTGATCACAGGCACCTCCTAAGCCCAGGTCTGGGATTTACAGATGCCCCACACTGGCTCCCTATATGAACTAAATCCTTAATTTAGACTTTTAATTGGCCTCTGGGCTTGCCCAGACCCGTGCAGTGTAAACCAGGCTGGGTTTTTGCTCTTTGCAATGTGACACGAGTGGATGCATCATTTTGGGGATGGCTGTGTCCCTTAGCCCCCAGCTGTGCCCTTCTGACACCCCTCAGGCACAGGAAACTGTTCAGGACTGATCAGAGAGGGGCTCTGCATCAGGGGCATTGAAATACAGCTCATTCCTGCTCCTGGAGACTGAATTTACCAGAGAAAACAGGGAAAACACCCCCCTGGATAGCAGATGAAAATCCTGTGCTTTTACAGGAGCTGCAGTGACCCATTGCTCTGCCCAGACAGGGAGAGGGCCTGGAAGGGACATTATGCAAAGCCTGATTAAAAATCAGTGGTTGTGATAACACAGCTCTAAATTTCGGGGCAATTCTGTGTTTTTACTAAAGACATGGAAAGTCCTAAACTGCACCATGAAGGTTACTCAGGGTTCCCAGCTAAAATCCAATTATCCCTCGATCCAGATCACTTAACAGTGCTCATTTTGGGGGGTTTTTCCATGAATTATTGGCACTAAATCCCTTCCCCCTTGCAGGTTTGGGCCACCTCATCTCCTGCATCCTCATCAACGGCGCCCACTACTTCAAGCGCATCAGCGAGTCCGGCATCAAGAAAATGTGCAGGAACATCTTCATCCTGCAGCAGAACCTGACCAACATCACCATGTCCCGGGAGGCTGACCTGGACTTCGCCAGGTGAGCACAAACCTCGAGGGCTGTCACTCCTCTGGTGCCCACAGGAGCAGAGGTCGCCTCCTTCCAAAAGTCTCAGGTGGCCAGATGAGCGGCAAGTTCAACAGGTGGAGGTGTTGGTGGCAATTTTGGTTTTTCTTTGGTTGAGCAACAATCAGAGGGATGTGGAATCGTAGAATCAGGGGGGTTAATGAGGTTAGGGAAGGTCTCTGAGGTCATCAGGTCCAAGTGTGGATCAGTTGAGGTTGATGTGATGTCGTGGTTTAACGCCAGGGGTGTGCTGAGGAGGGCAGGAGCCTCCCTTGGGATGGAGAATGCAAACCCCTCCCTCCCAATGGTCATAATTTGGGATTTAAGGGGCTCTCAGGCAAAGAGATGGGACAGCAATGACAGCTCTGCATTAGAACTGCAATAAAAATGCAGCGATGCAGAAGCCAAGGCCAGGGGCAGAGTGAGGATCCAGGCTGAGCCCTGTGGCTCAGGGTTGGTGGCAGGGCCATCCCATGGGGGCTGAGCCCTCCTGCAGGGGCAGAGGTGGCTCTGCTGGAGCAGGGATCCTGCACAAAGGGGGAGTTTCCCTGGGAAGGGGCCCTGGGCATGGCTGGGCCTGGGCTCCCTCTGGGAATGCCGTGCCAAAGGCTGCTGGCTGTGCCAAAGGCCAGCTGGGCTGCAGGGAGGAATGCTGGGCTCTGGGCTGGCTGCAGCAGCTGCCAGGGGGATGCTGGAATGTTCTCAGGGACACTCAGTGGGCCCTGAGCAGGAGATGTGTGCCTGGAGGGAGGCTGGGTCCTGGCAGAGATAAAGAAACTGCCCCAGCTGGTTTCTGATCAGCTGGGCCATGCACAGGAGGTGACACCACCCCCAGCCCAGCTCCAGCAGCTGGGATGGAATAACCCAGCTCTGGTTACATTTTGCACTGTGTAACCCATGGCAAGTGAGGCCCCACCAAAGTGTCTGTCCTTGGGGCTTCTCCAAGACCAAAACCCAGGCAGGGAAAAGCTTCCAAAGGTAGTGGGTAGAACTTAAACAGGATGAAACTGGGGCTTGGATTTATTCCGAGGTGAGAAATATTTTGATTTTTTGAAGGCTCAGGGTCACTGGATCCAGGCTGGCTTCAAGGGACATTTCCCTCAAGTTCTGTTGCCTTAGAATAGCAGGAACAGCAGAATAAACCCAAAACTGGGTGTGACAGACCCCCTGCAAACCTCTCCCACATTTTGGGATTTTGTCACTCAGGGAGGTCTGAGGGATAAGCAGGTAGGTGAAGGTGAAGGTGGAGCAGTGGTTTTGGTGCCTGGACTCAGGGCTGGCTGCAGGGAGCTCCTCAGCTGATCCTCTGTGGCAGCAGCCGGGTCAGGAGGGGACAGCTGAGCCAGGAACAGCAAAGGAAAGGGCTGGAACTTGGGAATGAAGGAATGGGATCAAATGAGAGCAGTTGGTGTGAAACTTGGATCTGCCCCACCACAAACTTGGTGCCATCACTTGGCCACTGCTGCTGGAGGCTGAGTTCGGAGGGAGGTTTGAGCTCCCTGGATGAGGAGCTCATCTTTTTGATCTCCCATTTTTTTTGGGATCTCACCTGGGGATGGATCATTGCTGAATTCATTTCTTCAGATCAGCATTGGAAGTTGTGAATGCTGAGGCCTGCAGGAGGGGGAGGGAGGCAGATCCATTAGAAACTCTGCAAGGAACACACTTCCCAAATTTAATCTTTTCTTTCTTAAATGACCGTCCTGTGGGGAAGGAATTTTCCTGATATCCAACCCCAACCTCCTCTGTCACGACTTGAGACCATTTCCCTGTGTCCTGTCCTTTGTTCCTTGGGGGAAGGAACCTTTGTGCAGGTTTCTTCCCATCAAATCAATTCAGCAACATTTCTTTTCTTGCTTTCACAGCCTCATCACTTCCCTCTTTTCTTTTGGGGCGTAATTCCATGCTCTGAGGAGTCTGTTTGATTCTTTAGTTCTTCAGATGACTCCTGAATGTTTAAATGTTTATTACCCAGGTTCTCCTTTTACATAAGCAAGGCTCTGGTGCATCCAAGCCCTGCCCTGCTCACCTGAATTCAAAATCACCTGAGCAAGTCACCCCAGGGACTCCACCTTGCCCAGGTCTACTCAAACTATTAAATAAACATAACAGTTCCCCTCCAGAAAGCATAAAACAACATCAGGCTGGGATAAAAGTGATTTGTACCTCTGTGATACAGCTCAGGCAGGAATCTGTAAATGCTCTGTGCTGTGGCTAACTCAGTTTTGCCTTTTTCAAGATAAAGAGATTTTTTTTTCATGCACAGGAGCAGTGGCTGAGCCAATGGAGAAATCCTCCTTCCCCTGCTCTCCCTTGCCCCTGCACCTCCTGGCATGAATTCCCTCCCTGCTCCACTTCTCCAGGGAACTGGAGGATCATGAGTGGGACAGGAGACTCCCAGCCCTGCCTGGATATTTCTGTGTCCATGACACTGAGGGTTCAAGGAGCAATTAGCCACAATTAACAATCACTCTCCACACAGCCCCGCTCCATGCATTAAATCTGAATTCTGGAACAGGTCCCTTTTCTCAAAGTGAACCTGTTGGAAATCAGTTTGTAGAAAAGACCAGACCAGTTGAGAAAGGACCAAAAGTTTGTTTGAGGTTTCCCTGAGCGTTGTGCTTTTGATTTTGCTTTTATTTCTTCACTTCTGATAACGATCCCCAAGGCTTTTTAGAGGCCTCAGAGAACACTGGGCATCCCCTTTCTTCTCTTCTCAGTGACTTCAGGCAGTAGAAATCCCAGCCAGGGGAGCTGGAAGGGGGAAGCCCTTTCTCCTCTGAAGCCAAAATCACGTGGAGGATCCACAGCAAACCCAGGTAACCCTTGCTGGTCCTGGTGAGGCTTTTGCTGTTTCAACCCCATTTTTCCAAAGCTCTGTCACCTGCAGGTGACCACAGCAGCATTTGCTGCTTTGGGAGCAGCCCCACAGCAAGGGGAAAATGGGTTTTAAATGAGTTTTGCTTTAAGATTCTCAGTTCAAGGCAGGGAAAATCTCAGCAGAGCATCACAGAGCAGAGCTGGAGCACGTTTCCACTGGAAAAAAAAATGAAATTGCCAAGTGGTGTGAGGAGTTTTTTCCACCAGGAGAAAGGGTGAAACAGGCTGCTGAGGTGTCACAAAGGATTTGTAGCATTTGCTAAATTTCCTGCAAATATTAATAGGTTTTTCACTCCTGTGTGTGCTCAGTATCTAGGCCAGCAGAAATGCAGGAGGTTGTTGGGGCTCCCATTGCTTTATTAAGGAAAAAGCAGGATTTTCTCCCTGTGGAATATCCAGGAATGTGCTGCAAGGTCTGGGACTGAGCATGACTTACAAATACCTCCAAATTTCCAAAGTTTCACACCCATAATTAGATTTATGGAATGAAAGGGATAAAAGCCTCAAATTTGAATCCCTACTTCAGGTCCTTTCCCTTGTGCCTTCTTTCCTCCTCTTCCTCTATCCCCACCCAAAATTCTCTGGAATTTTAAGAAGATTTCATCAGAGGTAGTCACAAAGGGTGAGGATTCTGCTTCAGACTCACCCTTAAATAAAAATGCACTGAAAAAAAGCAGCGTTCTGAGTCACACAAGTGTTAAAATTGAGTGTTCTGGAGAGTGAACGGAGGTGGTTGCAAAGGGGACGGAGAGAGCAGGGATGAAATGGGAACATTTTCTCTAACAAGTGTCACTGTGACCTCGGAAATGGAGGTTTCTGAGCAGTGCTGTCACTGTCCCTGGCTCTCAGCGTCCTCCCTGCCTCAGGTGGTGGCAGCAGAGGGATCCAGAGGTGTCCCCACACCAGGAGCTGGAGCTTTCCCTGTGCTGCCATTCCAGTTGTTCCCGTGGCCACCTGTTCTGGTTTGAAAGCAAAACCAGTGAGAGATTCCAAGTCAGAGATACAATTTATTAGGGAAAGGGAAAAAAAGAAAAGGAAAACAAAATGCATGCAGTAATACAAAGGAAAAAAAAACCCAGTGGCAGAATGAGGATCCAGGCTGAGCCCTGTGGCTCAGGGTTGGTGGCAGGGCCATCCCATGGGGGCTGAGCCCTCCTGCAGTGGCAGAGGTGGCTCTGCTGGAGCAGGGATCCTGCACAAAGGGGGAGTTTCCCTGGGAAGGGGCCCTGGGCATGGCTGGGCCTGGGCTCCCTCTGGGAATGCCGTGCCAAAGGCTGCTGGCTGTGCCAAAGGCCAGCTGGGCTGCAGGGAGGAATGCTGGGCTCTGGGCTGGCTGCAGCAGCTGCCAGGGGGATGCTGGAATGTTCTCAGGGACACTCAGTGGGCCCTGAGCAGGAGATGTGTGCCTGGAGGGAGGCTGGGTCCTGGCAGAGATAAAGAAACTGCCCCAGCTGGTTTCTGATCAGCTGGGCCATGCACAGAAGGTGACACCACCCCCAGCCCAGCTCCAGCAGCTGGGATGGAATAACCCAGCTCTGGTCACATTTTGCACTGCAGCCCATGACACCACCCCTCCTGCAGGGACCAGGAATCTTTTCCTGCTGACTTTGCCAGGGATATTGGGTGGGAGACGTGTCCCTGTAGCTGCTGTGGCACCTCCTTGGCACTGCAGGTGGATCTCCCTGGAAATGGGGTGGGGAGGAGCCATCAGAGCTCTGCTTGTTCCTGGTTTGGCCATCAATAAACCCAAACTCACAGGATCATGGAAGTTCAAAAAGATTTCTAAGACCATCGAGTCCAAGCTGTGCCTGATCCCCACCTTGTCCCCAGCCCAGAGCTCTGAGTGTCACCTCCAGGTGTTCCTTGGACACCTCCAGGGATGGGCACTCCAGACCTCCCCAGGCTGCCCATTCCAATGCTTTACAACCCATACAGAGAAGGAATTTTCCCCAAAATCCACCCTGAGCTCCCCTGGCCCAGCCTGAGGCCGTTCCCTCTGCTCCTGTCCCTGTTCCCTGGGGGCACAGCCCGACCCCCCCGGCTGTCCCCTCCTGGCAGGAGCTGTGCAGAGCCACCAGGGCCCCCCTGAGCCCCCTCTGCTCCAGCCTGAGCCCCTTTCGAGCTCTCCCAGCACCTCCTGGAGATCCAGACCCTTCCCAGCTCCATTCCCTTCCCTGGACTCGCTTCAGCCCCTCAGTGGCTCTGGAAAACGCTCCCATTACTCCAAACCCATCTCTATCCCAAGGCCAGGTTGGACAGGGCTTGGAGCACCCTGGGGTAGTGGCAGATATCCCTGACCATGACATGGGGTGGCACTGGATGATCCCTAAAGTCCCTTCTCACCCGAAGCATTCCACAATTCCATGATCCTGCGCGAGGGCAGCATGGGAAGGTTTAGGATGGAGGATGCAGCTGGACCTTGAGCTTTCTGTCAAACCCTGCATCCCTGCTGGGTTGGGTACCAGGGCTGCGGTGCCAGGTCTGGATCCTCAGGGCTCCCGTCCTGCCAGGCTGGGCAGGTTTTTGTTCGATTTTCCCCCAGTTTCTGCCGTTCCCTGCTGCAGGGATCAGCAGTGACCTGCTGCCATCTACTGGGAGCTGCCGAGGGAAAGGGAAGCATTTAAAAATCCCCGTGCTCTGGGGGAGAACTTTTCATTGCCAAATCTTATTTCTCTGTCTGCTTTTACTCTTGATGAACCCGGTGCTTGTGCCTGGGTGCCCAGGTTGCCTGAGGGTGGAGCTGGCAGAGGGAATTCTCCTCTGAGAGCCGTCTTTGTGTGCAGAGAGCATCAGGTGCAGCAAATCCTGACCAGGATCCCTTTTTGTTCAGAGTCAGGTGTCTCTGCAGAGCTCCTGTGATGCTCCCCTGCCCCATGTGAGTGAGGGAAGTATCTCAGATGTTCTCCCTGGGGCCGCCCTCAAGCCAGGACTAAATCTGGGGTGTGTAAGATCATTCCATTTGAGCAAACCCCACATCAGCTGACTAAACAGGGCACTCTCACCCCCCCACACTTCATAGCCCGAGTTGAGAATGGTGAAAATCCCCAAATTTTCACAATCTGGATCCCAGGAACTCCCTCCCTACAGGGGCTGAGGGACAGGACAGGCTCTGGAGGAAGAGCTTCCCTTTGCTGGCAGCGTGGGAATGTTGTGTTGTCTCCATCACAGACTGGACTCCTGTGTCTGGAGCACGTCCTCGTTTGGGCTTGCAGCTTTTAATTAACAAAGCTGCTTTAGTTTTCAATTAAGGACTCGATTACAACAAAATCCGTATTTTCTTCCCCTTTCTTTTCCGCCTTGTTTGCTCCCCCCTGTAGTTTCCGCCGAGCTTTGATCTCAGTGCGGGTTTAATTAGCTGTAATTAGCGGTTTCACCGCATTAACCAAAAATCCCGATGGCAGAGGATTAAAAACCACCCCTCGGCTTGATGGCCTCGTCCTCACCTTCCCTCCTTCTGCTTCCCCAGGGGGTTTTAGGGGATCAGAGTGTGGCCCTTCCTCTGCATCCCAAAGATCCACCTTTTTATGGGATCGCTAAAACTCCCCGGAGCAAATCACCCATCCATGGGTTTCCTTCCCGGGAGTTTTGGGACAGCACCAATTCGTGCCTTCACAGCATTGCCTTGAGCATTTCTTAGGGTGTCCCCCTGCTTTCAGTACTTTTGGAATCATGGAATTGTTTAGGTTGGAAAAGCCCTCGAAGATCATCGAGTCCAATTGTTCCCAGCACTGGCTACCACTGCCCTTGTCCCCAGGTGCCACATCCACATGGATTTTAAATCCCTCCAGGGATGAGGCCTCTGCCCTGGGCAGCCCTTTCTGGGGAAGGAGTTTTCCCCAAATCCCCCCTGAGCTCCCCTGGCCCAGCCTGAGGCCGTTCCCTCTGCTCCTGTCCCTGTTCCCTGGGGGCACAGCCCAACCCCCCCGGCTGTCCCCTCCTGGCAGGAGCTGTGCAGAGCCACCAGGGCCCCCCTGAGCCCCCTTGGCTCCAGCCTGAGCCCCTTCCCAGCTCCCTCAGCCCCTCCTGGTTCTCCAGCCCCTTCCCCAGATCCTTTGGCCGTTTCAGCCAGGTGCCTGCTCCAGGTTTCCTAAACTTTCAGCTTTCCCAGTCCTTCACGAGCTCCTGGAAGCTGTGACATGGCCAAGTCCTTTGCTGAAGCTTCCCAGCTCCTCAGCACAGGATGGAGAGGAGATTTTGGAATATTTCGGAGATTTTGGAAGATGTGACTCCGCTCTGAGGAAATCCTGCTCCTCTCCATGGATGTCCCAGTCCTTCTCCTCAGGGCTGCTCTCAGCTGTTCCTCCCCAGGACAACCCTTGAGGTTTCACACCCCCCAGCAGCCCCAGAGCAGCGGGATCAGGGGCTAAATCCACACAGCAGCTCCTCCACCCCTGAACCCGCTGGATGTGGGAAGTCACGGAGCATCCACTCTCCGTGGGGATCGCTCCAAGTGCCAGAAGGAGGCACCTGAAAATCTCAGCAGGCTCTGGGAGGCACCGGTGCTGCTCAGCCTTTCCAGGGGTGACTCAATGTTTTATTTCGATCCGGCTTTCCAGCCCTTCCCGCAGGCGCTTTTAATCTTCGCTCTGTAACCTTTAAAGAGAGAGGTTTCCGTGGCCCCTGCAATGATTTTCATTGCCTGGACGGGGCTGTCTGAGCTGCTCCGAGTAAAGAGATTAATTCAATTTTCCTAAACTGGAAATGGACTGAAAAACCGAGAGGCTTCATTGACTTTTTCCTCGCTCGGTTCGTGGCGTGTTAGAGAAACAATCAATGGGGGGGGGGTGAACTCCTCAGCCAGCGTTCCCATTTCCAGGGAGCCACCTCGGGAAGATGGGAATAAACAATTCTAAGAAGTCTCTGCCTTAAAACCATCAGGAGATACTCTCCTGGAAATGAATTGCAAACAAATCCCTCATTTATCCCCGAGGTGACAGTCTTTTGCTGATTCGTGCTTTCTGGAGACTAATAAGTTTTGAATGTCGGTGGGGGGGGGGGGGAAGAAAAAAAAAAAAAAAAAAAAANAGATCTATCACGGAGAAGAAAAAAAAAAAAAAAAAAATCAAAGTAATTACTTTGTGTTCCCAAGCTCCTTATTTGTGTAGGTGCCTGTGTGTTTATCTCCCTCTGTCATGCTGCATTGCTAATGGTAATTAAAGGCAAGGGATTTTTCTTGCTGGAAGTTTTTCTTCTCATTTTCCACCTTTAGTGATTTTGGCCTCGGTGATGATGCTTTGCCACTGGCCAGTTACTTGTGGAAGTGCTTTAATGGAAGGTCTGAGTTCAGGAATTGCTGCTTGTCCAGCTGGAGTTGGATCATTTTGTTTATCCAGGCCTGTGGGATGTGAGGTGGGCATTGCTTTTTCCAGGCAGGGGTTTGAAAGAACATCCTGGAGGTGTCAGTCCTGATGGCCGCTGTCATCTCTGCGGTGGCTCTGGGAAATGATGGAGAACTCGTCAATATTTGCTTTATTTGCACAGAATTTGGGTTGTGGGTGCTGGCAGCAAAAATACGGAGCAAACCCGCGCGGTCCTTGGTCATCAGTGGGGTGGGGTGGGCTCCCCACGGGCTCTGGATCCTTGGGAAACCCACCCAGGACACGAGGGCTAGGGCTCAGGAGGTGGGACAAGGAGCTCTGCCTGGTTCCCAGCTTTGCAGGGGGCTTCAGTTTCTCCCTGCGCTTCATTTTCCACGGGAAACACGGAAGATATTTTGTTGGGAAGAGGTTTTGGCTGGGAAGAGGCCACAGGGCTTTCCCCACAGGCCTCCCCCAGGCTGCCGAGTCTTGGACCAGGTCTAAAGTCTGGCTCAGGAGGCCAAAGCTGCAGTTTCAGATGGTATCCAGATCCTGATAGGTTTTTCATCCCACAGAAATACGAGGATGGGGGTGAAAGCTCATTTTTAGGTCCAGGTAAAGCCTCTGTGGGTGTGCTGGATGCACCACTGGCTTTAGCAGGATTTTGTGTGCACAGAGAGTGGCTCTGTTTGTGTGCTTGCTCTAAAACCTCTGTAGGAACATTCCAGCAAATCCTCTCTGTCCAGTCCAAGGATCTTCCTCTGATTCCCTGCACTTCCACAGCCCCAGGCTCTGGAAATCACATGGGGGGTTGGAGATACAGAGGCAGGAGCGTTCAGGGATGGAAATTGGATCCAGTGGAACTCCAGGCGAGGAACTGTTGCCTTCTGGAGGCTGACCTGGAACAGAGACTGGACAGAGCAAGAGGGAAAAGGAGATATTTATAAAAATGCCTCACTGGGCACAGCTGGACAGCACAAGGGTCCAGCCAGACCACACCCAGGATGCCCCAAAATGG
>VYXF01003648.1:0-15431 GCA_013397295.1 Polioptila caerulea | reverse complement strand
GGAAAGGGAAAGGGAAAGGGAGAGGGAGAGGGAGAGGGAAAGGGAAAGGGAAAGGGAAAGGGAAAGGCCTGTGTAAAAAGTTGTTCTCCCTATTTTTTTTTAATTAATTCCCTTTAAGAATTTAGGGCTGTAAAGAGTCTGGGATGTAACCAAGATTTTATGGGCTCCGTGGGGTCAGCTGGGGACAAGATGCCACTCAGCATTTTCTGACCCATGAAGGAACAGCTCCACATCATCTTCTTCTCTCCCCTGCTCCCCTTTCCCCCCTCTTCAGCTGTGCAGTGATATTTTATTTGGGGGTTCAGCCGCCCCCGTGGTGTTCCCCAGGAGCTTTCCTGGGAAAAATGTGATCCAGCCGAGCTGGATTTTGGTGTGATTGCCATAATTACCCTCTGACTTCCACCCTCAAGTGAGGTGAGACAGCCCAAAAGGAGAGCTGTGATTTTTACAGTTAAAAAAAAATATATATATAAGTAAGAAATAAACTGAGAAGTTATTCTTGAAGTGCCAAAGGCGAGAGGCTGCGGGGCAGGAATGAGCGCGGAATGCAGATCAGGCAGCGCCGTCTATCCGAGGCGGAGCCTCTGCTGGGGCTGGCATTAAAAATTCCAACTCAAATGCGGGAAACATGGAGTGAAGGAGGTGAATTATTGATGGGGAGCAGGGATTACCATATCTGACAGATGGAGCCTGTCTGAGAACATTTTGCAGAGTGGCATCTGCACCGCGCCTGATTGGCGGCCCCGAACTTTTCGCGCGTCAGATGTCGAATATCAACACACAAACTCTGATGTAGCAATTAAGTCTGTCCTCTAATGAACCTGGGCCTCGTAGCCAGGAGAAATCCACACACTCAGGTAAAGTCCAAATGCCTCAATTCTTACTTTTTAGGGAGGTATTTAAATAATGACATCCAGAGCACTGCGTTGAATACACGCACGGATGATGCCGACGTTTGGATATATTCAGGAAATTGTGTGCAATGCATCGTGTCTTACTCCCATTTTACTGAAGGCTGCAAAGCTCCCCTTGTATTTTATAAATTATATTCCAGACTTGAGTTCAAATCATACAGAGGAGCTCTGAAATTCAGCTGCCACCTCACGTCACAGAGGTGCATTAACACCTAGAGCTGAAATGGGTCTCTCAGGCAGAAGTCGTAGATCAGACACGGATTCCACGTTGTCGTGTGTGGGAAAACAAAGAGGAGAAGGAAAGAAGTGCAAATAAGAGCAAGTTTGATGCTTTGGTGGGGAACAGCTTGGACTGGGGAGAAGCAAGATATAAAATACGGCTTTTCTGACAGGATTCAGTGCCTTCGGATCCCGGGTTGTTTTCCTAAGCCCAGCCCACCTTGGGAGATGGGGGAATTTTTCTGCCAACTGTTCTAAGTGGGGAAATTCAGTTTTCCCTCATGGAAAGTGTGCAGATTTTGGGAATCATCAGGAAAATGGGGTTTTAGTCCCTGGAGGGGATTTTAGGGGTGGAATCTGGGAGGTTACTCAAGCAGCATCAGTATTAGGAAAAATCTCTTCAGCCAAAGGGTTGCCCAGGGCAGGGCTGGAATCCCCATCCCTGGAGGGATTTACAGCCATGTGGATGTGACATTTGGAGACATGGTCAGTGGTGGCTTTGGCAGTGCTGGGAATGGTTGGACTGGATGATCTTAGAGGGGTTTTCCAGCCTGGATGATTCCGTGATTCCATGATTCTGTGGGGTGGCTGTGGCTGGGTTGGATCCATCCCACTGGACACACAGGGAGCTCCCCTCTGGCCACATAATTCCAGAATGGATGAGGTGGGAGGGGACCGTGGTGGAGTCATTGGTCCTTCTCACCCTCAAAGCAGCTTTTGAGGGAACAGAGGAGTTCTGGACGCGGCGTCTCCAAAGTGCCTCAGGAAAGGCTCAAATGGGAATTGCGAGAAGTTGATAAATTAATAAATTACTACAGAAAACTCCAGGTTCAGCTCTCCCAGCAGAGTCCTTTGGGGAGCCTGGAGGTTTTGTGCTGTTGAAGATGCGTTTCTGGCAGGAGATGAAAAGCAGTTCAGAGATTTGCTGTGCTTTTGATGGCTCTGAACTACTCCAGCATCCATGGGCAGTGCAGGGATTCTCTTCTCACTCTCTGGGCACCAGTTCTGTTTCCAAGGAGCTGCTGTTCCACTGGAGTGGAGTCTGATTCCTTCTGGAGCAGAGAGCAGCCAGAGCAGGAGGATAAATCCAGGATTTATTAAAATGCCTCACTGGGCACAGCTGGGCAGCACCAGAGCCCGGCTGGGCCACACCCAGGATGCCCCAAAATGGGCACAAAATGGGTGCCTGATCATGAGGTCCCACACTTTGATAATTTCTGGCCCATCAGCACATTGGAGTTCATTGTGCAATTCCAGCTCCAGGTTATTCAGCTCCATCCCCCTTGGTTTTCCTTCTCCCTTCCCCGTTGGTTTTGTTCTGGGGCTGAAAGTTGTCCTTGGGGCCGAGCTGGAGCAGGAATTGTTTTGTGTCCCTGCTCTGTGCAGAGAGCTCAGCAGCTCTGAATGTGAAACCTCAACCTGCCCACCAGGACAGCCCAGAACCTAAAAAATATCAAAGCTTGTGGAACCCAACGATAACCAACTACGGGTGACATTGACTTGTAGAACCCAAACACAACCTACCACAGGTGACATCGATCTGCTGAACCTGACCATGACCTACTACAGGCAGGCACTGACTTACTGGACCCAACCAGAACCTACTACAGACTTAATGGACCTGACCATAACCTACCACAGGCTGACACTGACTTGTGGAACCCACCCATGACCAACTCTAGGCAGACATGGACTTGTGGAACCCACCCATGACCAACTCTAGGCAGACATGGACTTGTGGAACCCACCCATGACCAACTCTAGGCAGACATGGACTTGTGGAACCCACCCATGACCAACTCTAGGCAGACATGGACTTGTGGAACCCACCCATGACCAACTCTAGGCAGACATGGACTTGTGGAACCCACCCATGACCAACTCTAGGCAGACATGGACTTGTGGAACCCACCCATGACCAACTCTAGGCAGACATGGACTTGTGGAACCCACCCATGACCAACTCTAGGCAGACATGGACTTGTGGAACCCACCCATGACCAACTCTAGGCAGACATGGACTTGTGGAACCCACCCATGACCAACTCTAGGCAGACATGGACTTGTGGAACCCACCCATGACCAACTCTAGGCAGACATGGACTTGTGGAACCCAAACCCTCCCCACCACAGGCAGACACTGACCTGAGGGCCCTACCTGAGCCTCTGCCCCAGCTCACCGTTCCGTCCCCGTCGTGTCCTTCCCCCACCAGCAGCTCCCACCCATCCCTGGTTTAGCAAAGCTCAGCTGGCACCACCCAGCACCTCCCCGATCACATCCAGTTCCACATCACTTGATCCTAAATAAAGCTGGGGTAGCCACCGAAGTTGTTCTCAAAGGGAAGCGAAAATTTTGGGATTTTTTGCTGACTGGAGCAATCTCTGCAGCACTTTCTGTGGAAGTGCTGACTCCCTCTTCTTTCAGGCTACATTCATTTCCACGTTCCCTCCAATTTATGCATGAGGCAGGGGGGAAAAATCCCTTAATATTCCTTATAAACTGGCAGATGGTATAGATAATTTATTTTTTTTTTTTACTATATGCAGTAAAATGCAAATGTGTGTGGCTTATTTGCAAATGCTGGCATTAATAACCGATATTTAAACAGGTCAGATTAACACTTTTACTGATCTATTAAAAAGATTCTTTTCCAATCATTTGCACACTCAAAATCAATTTTAATACAACATGTAAATTGAATTTAATTTTTTATACAAAATTGCATTTATCTTCCTGAGCCATTAAATTTACTATTTAATATGTACTTTCCAGCTCACTTGGCTAGAATTTCATTGCTCTTTATCTGTATAAATTTAATTAGCCTTGATATCATCAGTATATTATAGAACTAATTAAAGATTTAGATAAGTGCTGAGGGTGCTTGTTTAATACCCTATAAAGCTCCATTTGGAGAGCGAGAATTTCCATCTTTCATTAGGATTTGGAGCTACAAGGAGTGGCTCAGACATTGTTTTTTGAAGAATTATTTAATGGGCTTTAATGGATTTATCCTTCCTTTGAAAAGCTGTGTAATTGCTGTGTCTCCCTGCACGCTGGGAGGGGGCTCAGAGGTGCTCAGGGATGAGTTTAAGAGCTCAGAGATCCCCATTCCCAGAATTCCGGGATTGCTGAGGTTGGAAAAGCCCTCTAAGGTCACCTCCAATGCCCACCTTGTCCCCAAGGACTCAGGGATTTTCAGAGCCCTGAGTGCCTCATCCTTGGACACCTCCAGGAATGGGGACTCCAAACCTCCCTGGGCAGCCTTTTCCAACTTTTTCCAAGAGGAAATTCCTTCGGATCCCCCACCTGAGCCTCCCCTGGAGCTCGTGTTCCCAGCAGGGCAGCGTTGTCCAAGTGATGAACCCCGGGAGGAAGGGCAAAGGAAATATTAATGAGAAAATAATGGATAAGGCAGAAAAATAGCAGGCTAAAAAGGAGGAGGGAGAACAGGAGAGAGCTTTGGGAAGGGTGGTGATGTTCTGCACGTCCCTTACCCTTCCCTTTGCTAATTAATTCTGCATTTAAGAGGTGTTTGACAAAAATCTCCGCAGTGGTGACAAACCCAGTGACAGAGCTGCACGTGGCACACAGAGGTGTTGGCTGGGTTTTTTGGTTTTTTTTTACCCAAAAAGTCTTCATCTGTAGAAAAAGCAACCCCCAGGTGAGCTGATTTGTATGGAGGGCTTCGTACGCTGTCTCTGTGGTTTAAACTTGAAAAGGGAAAATAATTGGATTTTCTAACGAGGTTGTCTCTAATTAGAAGGCTGCACTTGTGCCCTTTTGAATAAATACACTTGTTTTTCTTGCCTGGCTCTGTACCTGATCAGAGCCCTGTGTGGGTACTGAGCAAGGGGTGATGGTTTCCTATCTCTGATACTTTTTCCTGCCTCAGATAAATGACTCAATTATAATTATTCCTCCAGTTTTTTTTAAAAACCCAATATTATCCTTCCATCCCTTGATTATTTCGTAAGGGCTGTGATTTGCAGAGCTACCACAGGAGTGTGAAGCACCACTGCGCTCCGATTTCACTTTCATTTCTTCCTCTCCTGCTTTGTTTTCCTTTCCCAAATCATTTCCAACCTGGTTTTAGGTTTTTAAGTGGGTTTTTTTAAGGTCCTTGTGGTGGCACAGCCCCAGAGCCATCTGTGCCTCCTGCTCCAAATCGTGCCCCGTGATGGGGCAGCTGCTGTGGGTGAGGTGAGCTCAGGGAAGATGGTAAGCACAGTGACAGGAACATTTTTGGCCTCATTTTGGGTTTTCTTTTCAGTCCATGGAGCCACGTAGGGGCTTCTTCCCCACCCCAGGCACGCAGGAGAAGTGTCCAGGTGCTGGTGTGGGGTCAGAGGGGGTGTCTGCTGCTGGCCCCAGAACTGCTGCAGGTTAATTGAAAATCAAGGAAGAAATCTGAAGAAAAATCGATCAGGATTCACAGTCCCCTGTGGAATGGTGTTGGAGCCCAGAATGCAGAGAATATTCCTGTGTGTGTGTGAGAGGATCCCAACCCTCTGCCCAATCCTGCCTTTAACCTCTGGCCATGGAAAGGCTCCCTGGGCTTTGGGATGAGACAGAAGGAGCAGCAATGGCAATGAGGCAGTGGCACCATCTGGGATTGATGCCAGGGTGAGAAATGGAGATTTTTGGGGTTGGTAGGATGGGGAGGAGATGCAGACAGGATGGAGGATCCCTTGCAGAGCCCAGACTGGATCAAATGAACCTCTGGGAAATGATCTTTGGAGACCCACGGGGACTTTGGTGGGACAGAGGCCAAAATCTCAGCTTTCCCCCACTCTGATCGCCTGGCTCAGAGCTGAATTGCTCGTGGCTTTTCCCAGATTGATACTTTGATCACTTAATACATTTAATTATTGCATTGGAGCACTCATTTACAATATTAGGATGGGGAGGAGATGCAGACAGGATGGAGGATCCTGGTGGGTTTGGGGCTTCTTCCTCCTCCTCCATCTCCTGCCCATCCTGCAGTGCTGGGGCCCATTGGGCAGGATTTGGGGCAGGGCAGAGTTCCGTGAGCAGAAGTTCAGTCAGGAATTGGGAGAAAAGCAGAAATAATGCACGTTTGGGCTGAGAATTGGGGGAGTGATCTTGAGGAGAGCCTTGGATCTGTGTGCTGGAGGCTCTTTGGTGCCTTTCTCCCTCAGCCAGGCTGGTGTAAAGCCTGGGGGGCAGAAATTGCTGAGAAGGAAAGAACAACCAACCTGGAGATGGAGAACAGCCCCGAGCCCCGTTCGTTTTTTACTGAATGAGGATTTAAAGGACAATCCTTCCCAGCAGGGGAGAAACATGTGGGAGTACAACTCTTACAATGGTGCCCTGAGGGTGATGTCCCTTATTTCAGGGTTGCAGTTTAGGATGAGCAGTGGTTGCAAAGTGGAACTGGATCCATCCCTGGAAGTGTCCAAGGCCAGGTTGGATGGGGCTTGGAGCAGCCTGGGATAGGGGAGATGTCCCAGCTGGAATCTCTCTCAGGTCCCTCCCAGCCCAAACCCTCTGTGACTCCATGAAGAGCCGTGATGCTGCTGTCATCTCCCACCCCCATTTTCCATCGGAATCTCTGGAGATGGAGCCAGCAGCTCCCAATCTGCAGATTTCCCATTTCAAATGCTGCTCACTGACACGTGTGTGCAAACATCCCTGCAGCCTTCACCAGGTGCAGGAATTACAGTAATTGCTGCTTTACCTGGATTTTCCTTGGCTGCTCTGAGCTTTCCAAATTATCTTTGCGAACTCCTGGCTGGAACTCCTCTCTCCTACCCCATAGCCAGGGCCCTGTAACCATTCTCAGCTCTTCCCCATTCCCACCCCTAACAACTCCAAAGGGAAAAATGCCCCATGGGATTTTCTTCTTGGTCAAGCCAGGTCTGAAAATCCATTTCTCCTGCACGACTTGACTGAAGTCACCTCATTTCTTGCTGTTTTTTCCTTTTTTTTTGTTTGCATTTACTGATCCCCCTCTATATTTAAATATCATGGATCCACCATGATCCTCAAATATCAAAATTGAGTGGTTTTATAACCACAGTTTTGCTCTTTTTTATCATCTTCAGTTCCTTGCTTGTCCTGTCTGGTGATTTTTCATAAAATCACAGGATTTGGGTGGAAAGGGCCTTAAAGATCATCAAATTCCAACCTCCTGCCATGGGCAGGGACATCTTTCACCATCCCAGCGTGCTCCAGCCTGGCCTTGGACACTTCCAGGAATCCAGGGGCAGCCACAGCTTCTCTGGGAATTCTATTCCAGGGCCTCCCCACCCTCATCATGAAATCTTCCTTCCATCCTCTCTCCCTCTCCCCTCATTTAGTTTTTATCCAGATTTTCCGTAAGTGGCTCCTACTTAACCTTTTTGACTTTCCCATTAGAGCAGCAATTCTGGGTGCTGCCAAAGCGCCTCCCTAATCCCCCAAAAGAGAGGGAGATAAGGGACAGAATTGATATTTCTCCTTTTTTTTTTTGGTTCCCTTTGGCCAATTCCGCCCCCAGACTGGAATTCCTGCCCGGAGAATCCCAGCTACCTCAGGAAGGGATAATTAAAGTGGGATCCTTTATTCTGAAACATCACACCCAAGGTCCTCCTCTGAAGAGATCAAGTCATTCTCAGGGAAATCAGGATTTCATTTGGAATTCACCTGGCCACCTTTGGAAACCTTTTTTCTTTTTTTTTTTAATTGGGTTAGAGGTGAACATTAGCATTTAAATGGAGAATGGTCTTAACAGCCCTCAGAGGAGCTGGGCTCATCCTGATTGCCTTTCCCGAGGTTTTTTTTTCCCCTAAATGAGAAACCTTCTTAATTTTTATTCTCTTTCTCCAAGAACAGAGTTCAAGAGACCATTTTTAAATATGGATCTCTCCATATATAAAGCTCAAAATGCCTCCTTGCAGAATGGGCTCATTGTTGGCAATTTGCTGTTTTCCTTCAAAAATGCTGCTTGGAACCCAACAAAACCACCTGGTTTGAGGGTCAGGCGGGTTCTGCACTTTTGGGTTGCCCGTGGGATGTTTTTTCCTGCAGCTGGGAACCATTTCCATCCCTTTAAAGGGATATTTAACCTTCCCTAGCTGCTCTTAGCACAGCAGTTCCTCGTGGATCTTCCAGGGGCAATCCCAGATGGATAAAGGGAGCAGGGAAAGTTCAGTTTTGCATTATTTGCTCTTAAGCTTGTCCTAAAAAATGCCCAAAAAATTCAGGGCAGCTTTGGAGCCAATCCCTTTGCCAGTGGTCAGAGGAACAAGCCATGGGTATCTTGGTTGGGGTGTGAGTTAATCACACGAAAAATGGATTTAATTTTTTTATAAAAAATTAACAAATCATCCAAACCATCAAAATTAGTTAATTATCCTGTATGAGCAGGATATTACTGATTTGGGATCCCTCAGGCAGGCCTCATTCCCCAAAATATGCCATCAACACTGGGACTGGATGCCAGTGGAGAAGGTTTTTTACCATCCTGAAGAGCTGAGGGCTTGGAGCAGATTAATTCCCTTGTAAAGAGCAGCTGTTATTCCACAGGAATTCGGGAGGGATGCTCCCTAAGAGCCTGTTCCCTGTTTTTGGGTGTGGAATCTCTCCTGTCAGATCAGCCCAACAAATCCCACCGGGGCTTTTCAGCGTAGCACAAATAAATGATAACTGAGAGGAAACGTGGAAATGAAAGGGATTCCCTGCTGGGATGAGTCCCTGGGACACTTTGTTCCCATCAGCTGCATTCCCACAATCCTGGAATGGTTTGGGTTGGAAGGGACTTCCAAAATCACCGAGTCCCACCCCTGTCCAGCCTGGCCTGGGACATTCCAGGGATCCCGGGGCAGGGAAGTTTGGCTCCAAAGCAAAAAATACGTGGCCTTCCCAAGGTGACAGAGCACCTTAAAGGGAAAAAAAAGGCCAAAAAGGACAAAATCTGCACAGAAGAATGGCTGGGCAAACCCAGCAGCACAGCCCCAACTTCTCCTCACAGCTCCTTCCCCCCTCACCTGTCCTAAATCTGGGCTGGCACCTCACAGACATGGGATTCATCCGTCGCTCTTCTCAGGATCAGATTATTTTTTAATTAAAAATTTCCTCTAAAATAAAAGGGGAGCGAGCGAGGCAGCAGGGAAGGAGCACAAGGTGTGCATTTTTAATCGGGTGCAATTAAAAACCTGCCGCTTCTGGCACGGCAGCGCCCGCGGCCAAGCCCGATTTGCATGAGTAATTATTCACTCCATTACAGAGTCTGCTCAACTTTGCCTTCCTTGTCTTTGAAAGTATTAATAAATATTGATCAGACACTCTCCTGTTTGCCTTCGCCCAAGCAGCTCTGATGGACTCAGCCTCTGATGTTATCAAATAATGAAATATGAAAGAGGGAGCGGGATGAGCCTCTTGTTCTGTGATTTTTTTATTTAGGCTCTTCGTTTTCCTTTCACGAGTGTGTTTGTCCCTGCCATTATAAACCCTCCTTTGATTGTCAAGAGGTGGCTGAGGAAAGCGAGTTGTAAAGGATGGAGGGAATAAATAAATGGAGGATAGGTGAGGGGAATCTGCCCCATGGAATGCTGGCCAGCTGCTGTGTGTCTTTGAAGTTGAGGTTTAAAACCGAGGAAAAGAATTAAAAGTTATCAAAAGCTCAGTCATATCTGACAAATAGGTTAATAAATAATTGTATGGGATGAGCAATCCCAACCAAAGAGCAAATTTTGCTCCCCAAGCTTGCTTTTGGTTTTAAAGTGAGCATGGGGAAGCTGATTTACCCTTCCCAGATCATCAGCCTGGGCTGGAAAAGCTTCCAGGGCTCAGCCAGGGGGTATCTGGGAGAAGAGAGATCAAAGCAGGGGTGGAACTGGATGGGCTTTAAGGTCTTGTCATGGGTTGCAGTGCAAAATGTAACCAAAAAAAAGGGTGTGTATTCCATCCCAGCTGCTGGAGCTGGGCTGGGGGTGGTGTCACCTTCTGGCCATGGCCCAGCTGATCAGAAACCAGCTGGGGCAGTTTCTTTATCTCTGCCAGGACCCAGCCTCCCTCCAGGCACACATCTCCTGCTCAGGGCCCACTGAGTGTCCCTGAGAACATTCCAGCATCCCCCTGGCAGCTGCTGCAGCCAGCCCAGAGCCCAGCATTCCTCCCTGCAGCCCAGCTGGCCTTTGGCACAGCCAGCAGCCTTTNGCCCCTTAAATCCCAAATTATGATAATTTAGGAAGTTTCCATTCTCCATTCCAAAGGAAGCTCCTGCCTTCCTTAGCAAACGCCCGGCATTCAATCCAAGACAGGTCTCTTTCAACCCAAACCATTGAGTCCCAATAGAGGGGATTTCTGTCACTTTGACTTTAAGACCTGCCCGAGTTGGGCACAGGTTGCCCAGAGCAGCTGTGGCTGCCCCTGGATCCCTGGAAGTCTCCAAGGCCAGGCTGGATGGGGCTTGGAGCACCCTGGGATGGTGGAAGGTGTCCCTGCCCATGGCAGGGAGTGGAACAAGAAGAGCTTTAAGATCCCTTCCCACCCAAACCATTCTGGAATTTTAGGATGATGTTCAGCAGGAAGATGTCTGCGCTTTGTTCAGCTTTCTCTGCTCGTGGCACAGCTGAATGAAAGCAGTTCATGGAATTCTGCAAAAGGAAAGGTCTGGACCATCCAGCCCCACAATTAACCAGGGTGTTTTCCCTTTCCAGGCAGTATTACGAGATGCTCTACAACACTCCAGACGAGCTGCTGAACCTGGTGGTGGACCAGGGCGTGAAGTACACGGAGCTGGAGTACATCTACGCCCTGAACCTGCTGCACCGCAGCCAGACGGGCGTGGGGGACCAAACCACGCAGAACATGAGGCTGCAGCGCCTCAAGGAGATCATCTGCGAGCAGGCTGCCATCAAACAGGCCACCAAGGACAAGAAAATCACCACCGTGTGACCGCCCCCGCCACCCCCGTCACCCGCCGCTGGCGGGCGGGACCGCCGGGGTTTTTTGGGGTTTTTTTTCTTTTTTTTTTTTCTGTTTTAATCAAAGAAAAAGTGGAAATCTTCTGGGCGTTGTGGTGAGGAGGGAGATGCCGTTTGAGATTTGGGGTTCAGTGGTTTTGATGTGTATCCGCATGACGCTTCTTTATCGTTCTCCCAAAAGTGATTCCACAGCGGGAATTTGGGGCGGGATGTTGGCCTTGCGCTGTGGCTGCTGCTTTGCCTTGAGATGTCAAGGGAGATGTGGGGTGGGAAAAGGGAAAATTGGGTCTTGGAAGTTCAGACCGCACTAAATAATCAGCACCTCGCCAGTCAATCCCAGCCCTGCTGATGGGAAGTGGGATCTTGATGGCTTGGGGATCTTTTTTGGAGCCCTGCTCAGCTCTGCTAGTGCTCTCTCCAAGCTGTACCCACGTGAAGATTCCTGCTGTTCCCACTGCTAAAAGATGGGATTGTTTATTCCTTCAGGTGGTGATCAGCCAGTTGTCCACGTGGGAGGTACCACGGGACCATTTGTTTCCACTTCTCCTTCATTATCCCGGAGCCATCTGGCGCTGGCTCCTGCAGCGCCGGGTGGATGCGGGAGAAAATTGCAAAATAACAAAAAAAACCCTTCCGTCTCTCATTTTGAATGTTATCTTTGAGTCCCCCAAGCTCGGGAGGTATTTTGTGGCTGTGTCTGGATGCACTGGAAGGACAGGCAGGGTTGTGAAGCTCAGCACCAATGATCAGCGAGGGCAGGAGGGCACCAAATCCGGGCTCTGAGGAACACCCAGAGCACCAGTTCTGCCCTGCCTTGACCCTCTAAATCCACCTGGCAAAAATGAATCCTCTAAAATCAGAATCCACCTGTATTTGCCAAGAAACCTGGGGGACCCAGCTGGGTTTCATGTGCTGAGAAGGGTTCTCTCTCTGAGCTGTAGGTGCTTTGTGTGTCAACCTTGAAATTGCAGAATTAAAGGATGTTTAAAGGCTCTGGTGGTTTGTCTGGCTGTTTTTAAGAGCTGAGGTATTTAAAAGATTCCTTTCCAGGCCCAAAGTCAGTGTTCCCCAAGGCTCCATCAGGGTGGAAATGATTTTCTGAGTCAGTCCAGCCCTCAGCCACCACGGACCAACTCAAGAGGTTTCTCACACCCATGTAAGGACGCAGAACCCACCAGTTCTTGTTGTCAGGAATCTTCTGAGAGTTTTTTCCCCTCATTTTATTCCTAATCCAAATTTTTCTCGTGTCGATATTGGCCATTAACTGCAGGAGCTCCTCCCTTTCCCTGAAGGGTTTGCAGGAAGGTGGAGAATTCCGTGAGGGATGGTGATGGGATGTTCCTGGGATCACAGATCTGTGTTCACCTGCTCAGACCCTGCGGTGTGCTGTGCTGTAGGTCCTGGAATGCTGGATATTCCCTACCCAGACTCTGGAAAAGGGAAAAGGAGCTGCCTGCTCCAAGGAAATCCCATTTCAGGCCCTTTGAGTGATGTGTGAGGAGCTCTGAATTCACACTGGGCCGCTGTGGCCTAGCGTGCAACTGGTTAATTATTAATTGCTTAATAATCTGAGGCTCTGCTTTGCTGATCTCAAGCTTTACAGTCCACATTTCCCACCCACCCAGCAGCTGTGATTGGATAAAATCAGGAAAATCTCATCTCTGGGAGTGTTTTTGAGTCTAAACCAAATGATTTGAACTGTTTTTCCTTGAGCTGCTCCTCACGTCATCCATCACAGCCCCACGAGGTGTGAACAGAGCAGCAGCGACCCTCAGGGACTCACCTGCAGCAGGTGGAGAGGGAGGAGGAGATTTTGCAATCGAGGTAATTAGAGTTCCCAATTAACTGGCGTCTCCTCAAGAGCTCGGACTCTCAGTCCTCTCCAAACCTTCGGGAGGGAAGAAAATATTGCAGGGATCCCACCAAGGAGAAAGGAGGGAGCAGCAGACCCCGAGCACCTCATGGCAGCCCCCCACGGACACTCCCTGCCCCAGCTCCCTCTCCACACCACAAGAACGTTGGAATCCCTGATCTTAGAGGTCCTTTCCACCCTTAATTCCAGGATTCTTCCTTGCAGCAGCGCATTGGAATCCTCATCAAAGGATCCTCACGGTATTTTTTTTCAGGGGAAGGTGGTTTTGGGATGAACCAGGTCTCCTCGCCGCCAAGAGTGGAACACAGAGGGATGTTGTGATTTTGAAGCCCAGAAGTTGGGTGGTTTATCACAGAGAGCTGCTCAGCCTGGAGAAAAGGAGGCTCGGGGGGGACCTCCTCACTCTCTACAAGTCCCTTACAAGAGGTTGTGGAGGAGTTGCTACTCACACATGACCCTTCCCCATGGGAAGGGTTGTCCTTTAAATCCTCATTCAGTAAAAAACGAACGGGGCTCGGGGCTGTTCTCCATCTCCAGGTTGGTTGTTCTTTCCTTCTCAGCAATTTCTGCCCCCCAGGCTTTACACCAGCCTGGCTGAGGGACAAAGGCACCAAAGAGCCTCCAGCACACAGATCCAAGGCTCTCCTCAAGATCACTCCCCCAATTCTCAGCCCAAACGTGCATTATTTCTGCTTTTCTCCCAATTCCTGACTGAACTTCTGCTCACGGAACTCTGCCCTGCCCCAAATCCTGCCCAATGGGCCCCAGCACTGCAGGATGGGCAGGAGATGGAGGAGGAGGAAGAAGCCCCAAACCCACCAGGATCCTCCATCCTGTCTGCATCTCCTCCCCATTCTAATATTGTAAATGAGTGCTCCAATGCAATAATTAAATGTATTAAGTGATCAAAGTATCAATCTGGGAAAAGCCACGAGCAATTCAGCTCTGAGCCAGGCGATCAGAGTGGGGGAAAGCTGAGATTTTGGCCTCTGTCCCACCAAAGTCCCCGTGGGTCTCCAAAGATCATTTCCCAGAGGTTCATTTGATCCAGTCTGGGCTCTGCAAGGGATCCTCCATCCTGTCTGCATCTCCTCCCCATCCTACCAACCCCAAAAATCTCCATTTCTCACCCTGGCATCAATCCCAGATGGTGCCACTGCCTCATTGCCATTGCTGCTCCTTCTGTCTCATCCCAAAGCCCAGGGAGCCTTTCCATGGCCAGAGGTTAAAGGCAGGATTGGGCACAGGGTTGGGATCCTTTCACACACACACAGGAATATTCTCTGCATTCCGGGTTCCAACAAGGTTGTAGCCAGGTGGGATTTGGTTTCTTCTCCCTGAAGCAACAGGAAACAACCTCAGGTTTTACCAGGGAAGGTTTAGATTGGATGTGAGGGAACAGATTCCCTGGCAAAGGCTCTGCCCTGAGTGTTGGTGTTTGTTCCAAACCCTCTCTCACGAACAGGAGATACCGCGGGTGTGGGGGAGGGATTTTGGGAACAATTGTTGTTTACAGAGCTGGGCTGTGGGTAGAGACAAGCTGTCGTGGCTGGGAGTAAAAAACTCCTGAGACAATCCCCTCCTCACAGTGTCCACACCCCCTCCCCAGCATCCCTCCGGGGCCACATTTGGGGGCTTCCTCTTGAGGAAGAGGGTGGTGGTGTTTGGAAAGAGTCCCCTGAGGGCACATTTGGTCACCAGGTGTTTCAAGTCCTGGGCTCTCCTGATGCCTCAGGTTTGAGCTTTGATATTTTTTACATTCTGGGCTGTCCTGGTGGGCAGGTTGAGGTTTCACATTCAGAGCTGCTGAGCTCTCTGCACAGAGCAGGGACACAAAACAATTCCTGCTCCAGCTCGGCCCCAAGGANTGCACAATGAACTCCAATGAGCTGATGGACCAGAAATGATCAAAGTGTGGGACCTCGTGATCAGGCACCCATTTTGTGCCCATTTTGGGGCACCTTGGGTGTGGCCCAGCCGGGCTCTGGTGCAGCCCAGGTGTGCCCAGGGAGGAATTTTAATAAATCCCGGATTTATCCTCCTGCTCTGGCTGCTCTCTGCTCCAGGGCAGCCTCCAGAAGGCAACACTCCAGAGGAGCCACCGCCCTTTTGGCTTTGGGCCGAGTCCCACAGTCCCTCCTCGGTGCTCAGAGTGTCCCCATGGTCCTGCCCAGCTCTAGCAGGCTCTGGCTGTCCTGGATTTATCAGTTCTTAGGGGTGGAACAGAAGCTCAAGGCTCCTGAAAGCACCAGCCCTTGGGAAGCTTTTCTGCCTTCCCAGCATGGATTTTTCCTTTCCTGTTGCCTGGTTCCTGTTTCTCCATCCCAGCCCTTGGGAATCAGTCACACGGGGCATTTATAGCACATTTGCAGTGGGAGATGGTTTCCCAAAGGGAAAAAACCAGCAGAGGGTGTTACAAACTGTGCAGAAATCCTGGGAACCTCCTTTATCTTGGATCCGAGCTGTGCAGAGCACGACCTACCCCAAATCCACCC
>VYXF01003639.1:8476-63068 GCA_013397295.1 Polioptila caerulea | reverse complement strand
AGCGGCGGACACGTGCGGGGCAGCCGGGAGCGCCCGGGCCCGGCGCGGTGGGGCTCGCTTGTCGCCCGTCGGAGCGGGGTTCCGCCGAGAGCCGCAGACAGCCCCGTCCCTCCTCCGCTGGTTACAGGGTCGGGAGTCTCTCTGCTCCTCCTGATGCCAGTCCTTCACGTTTGGCACACGGAACTGTGTGACAGGGAGAGTTTCCGACAGCGAGTCGAGGTGGAGAGCGAGTTGATGCCGGCAGCGCGCCAGAGCGGTGGGACACGGAGCTGATGGTCCGAGGGGCGTTTTGGCTTCTCACATCAATCCGTTTATCAACACACACATGCACAGAGATAGTGCAAAGCAGGCGGTGCACAGCGAGGAGCACAAATGGACCGGGGGGAATTACTGCAGGGATAAGCCGGGTACTGTAAGCAGCAAGAACAGCAGGGTTTGTGCCTCTGTCGAGAAGTTCGTATGTCTGCACCCTTCTGGAAGGAGCTTAGCTAGAGCTCACCGTAGATAAACTGCAAGAAATCCTCAGGCTACACTGGTCCTTTGAAGAGAAACCTGTATGTTTTGTGGTAGGAGCAACAACCTGGCTTATATCATCTGATCCTGTGGAAAGGCACAGACAGAAAAAAGGAAGAAAACAGGTGATAATGATCCTGCTTTGCAGGCCTTACCAAGTACAAATTGACTCTAAAATGGGTATGTCTGGTTTTAGAAAAGTGTTCTCCAATTAAATCATTATTCTGAAGTGGTATCTAGAGATTTTATGGGTTTATTTGGTTTGATCTGAATGAAAAAAAATAGTTTAATGTTTTCACATTTAAGAGAAGAGAGTACCTTTCAGTTCAGGTTGGCTTTTCTGCTGTCAAGTAATTAATAGTGTGAAGGACACAAAGAAAGGAAGTCATGTGCAAGCAGGCAGTTTCAAACCTAGAGTTAGAGCACTTTTATTTTGTGTTTAGGCCTTTAATAGTGAGTGGTCTTTAAAGTGACATTTGTGTTGTTTGTCTAGTATGTGTCCTTATTCTATTCATAAAAGTAATATCAATTTGTGCTAGTAGTTAAAGCAGTACTCATGCCTTATTTCTGCGTTAAAGTATGTTGGCATGAACCTCATCCATGAAAAGCCAGACCCTTTTAGAGCATTTCCACACTGGGGTTATTGCACCTGGAGGCCAAGCTGTGCTGTTTTAATTATTGGAAAGAACACATGCCTGAGTCTGTGCAACTCTTCTGGGTATACATAGGTCTGTGGTCTACTAGAGATGATGAGGTTAGACTGAGGTTTTTTCAGATCACTCTTGTAAAGACATTGGCACCAGTTCAAAGAAGAAAAGGAAATTTTTTGAGGAAGATGGAAATTCAGAGGCCTATGCTATTTTCCCTTTACTAAGCACAAACACTCATTGAAATGACTAGTGGACTTCCTCAAACTCACTTTGCTTCTCTTGGCAGATCATTTGGAGTCTTTAGGTAATGAAATATGTAAAAATCACAGTTGAAAATCAAAATAATAGATGTCAGGCTAAATTAACTTTTATGTTAGCCTATAGACTTCCATGTACATCCAGGCACTTCATCTCCCCATAAGACAGGTCTGCCAGCATGCTAGCTGGGAGTCATAAAATTTTCCCTGGCCTTGTAAGTGCTGTCTCTCATGTTAATCATGACTGATTTCAGCATTAGCAGTCTTCCCTTGGACAAAGGCAAGAGTGCCCAATAGCTCAAACAGCCTTTTCAAAATTACTTGTTTACAACTTAGAGTCAAGAGCTCTTAAGAGTATAAATTACATTGTCTGTGGAGAAAGAAACACCCCACCCTAATATTTTTTATTTCTCTGCCTCTGAACAAAATTCTTTTTCATTCAGAGGTTTAATTTGTACAAAGCTATTCTCTCTAGCAACATCTTGTTGTGCACCTGGGGTGTGTCACTTACTTGGTGGCAGCATATAGGAAAAGTAAATAACATACTGTTTCCTGGTTTGCTGATTCTATATACAGGAAAGCCTGTGTTTTTGGATGCTAATCCAGGACCGTGTTGCTTTCTAGTTAGTTCCTTCCAGCAGCCTTCACCAAGTGGCTTTTAATAAATATATCACTGACCACAGTGCAGTTTGTTCAGTCTGCATTAATTATGCTACATATCAACACTTCCTAGAGCTTCTGTTGAAGGATTTTAAAATTAGTATTTTTTCTGGAAGTGTGTCTTTCATTGTTTCATCAGCAGTTTGACAGTTATGGTTTCCTACTCAAGGTCTTCTTGTGCTCAAGAGCTTTTGAACACATGCTGCTGCCCAAGAACAACATGTTACTTACTCTGATTCCTTCCATGTCTCTCTCTTCTACCCCATTTTTAAGAATATTAGTTTACTCTGGAAAACAAGTTTGACTGGTCTTACACAAATCTACTTTTTTTTTTTTTGTTCTACCTAGAGGATACTCCAGTGGAAGCTGGTTTGTTCCTGATAGTACAGCCATTACTTCTTTTGCTCAACTCCTATGTTCTGTTAAGGATGCTATTAGAGCTGCTCAACATAGTGGACTCTGGAATGCAGGATTTTCTCTTTCCTGGTCACTGAAAGGCAGTCCCATGTACTCTCAGACCCAAATGATTTCACCATATGGGTTAATGGATCATTCCTCACTAGATTGGCAAGTACTCCCATGTTCACCAGCTGCTTTGTGTATCAGTGTGGATTCTTAAGTCTGTTTAAGTCAATTTCTGGACCTTGGGCCGCTTACCAGCTACTGGCTCAGACAGTAGGAGTGGGGAATGGACCAAGTGTTCCTTAAATTACATCCCCAGGTTATCAGTAACTCCTGACAACTGCATTGTAGTGACATAGTCCTTCACATTTACTACTCCAAGCTACATTAGAGGGTACAGTGCTGTGGGATGCCTTAGGCAACACTCACTTGTGCATCAGGGTAGCCCTGCTGAGGGACTGATTAAAGGGATTCCCCAGCAGCAACCCCTGGCAAAGAAAGGGAAACCCCTTATTCCCTTTTTTATTTCCTTTCCCTGGGAGAGCCAGGCAGTGAGGGAAATGGCAACAGCAGCATTATATGTGACTGTGCCCTGCCTTTAAGCCAGTTCTCAAGATGTGAAGGGGAAAGGAGGATGGTACTTTTGAGTCCCGTTTGGGGTGACAAAGACTGATCAGGATTGAAGTGCACTAGTGAAAACACTGTAGGCACCCTTACTTTCTGCTTCAGAAGGACAGATGCTCTCATAGATCATTACCATGTCCTGTAAATATCTCTGAATTCTGTGCTTGGGCCCCTTAGCCTGCATGGAGGTTTCCTCCTTTTTGCTAGCAACTTGGTGTTGGCTGTCAAAATGGATACGCACATTGGCCCTTGTCTCACATGTACCCCATAGCCATGGATCCCTCAAATATTAGAATAACATCCTAGTTTGTTGGCTGAACTTTGTCTCCAGGCACCCACTGTGCCCACAGCTAGACCCTGGGCTCCTTGTGTATCCTCTGACTGAGACCTTGCATCTTCCCAGACACAGGTCTTCCACTCACTGGCTACTGCAGTTCATACATTGCTACCAAACTACACAGAGACACTGTGGTCCCTCCAGCTGATGGTTCCTGGACCTGCAGACCTTGAGAGCTGCAGCATATCCTGCAGTTGCTGGAACTTAGGCTTTGCAGCAGTATCACACATAGAACAGGGTGTGAGTTACACAAAAAAGTAGTTAAGGATTTAGTAAGAAGAAGGAAAAGAGGTGGTAAGGTGCAGGGTTTGATCAGAGAAGCTTACCCTTTGTTTAAATACAACCTGCTCTTTTTATTCTTTCTTCCACCCCCCATCTCCATTGCCTGGTGCTTGTCCCCCTGCCCCTTCCCTTTCTCTGTCCCCTTTGCTAAATTCCTCATCAAGTTTACAAAATCCCACTATCACCCTCTGATGCCATCCACAAACACCCTCAAAAATACCATAGTACATATGATAATCACACGTTTCCCCTTTCATATCAGTGACAAAAGTTCATCTTGACCCTGTTCAAGTATGTGTGAGTAGTTCCTTTCAAGCCATTAGTTCCCATATTGGCAGGGACAGCTTACTGTCTCTGTTTTCACCTGCTCATTACTGTGTATAATCTACCACTTTCCTTATTATTTGGTGTTTCTTTTATACTGAATAGTCCTTAACCAAATAACTGGTGGACTAGGTACCTTCTCAGCCCCTTTTTCCTTATACTAATACCACTCCTATTCAGATCAGACTGACTGCTTTACCTCCCTCCCCTCTAAAATACCCACAGCATGCGTGGTGGTGAATGGGGAGCTGCTGGCTGCTCGTGTCCATGGCTGAAAACTCCAGCAAGGTGACAGAGCAGCCACTGCCCCGTACACACAGCTGCCTCTTCTCACCTCTTCATTCACAAGAGATGCTCAGACCTTAGCCTGATGAGCAGCCTGCGTGTATCTGCCCATTTCTGTTTCATGGGTTTAGAGGTTATCCTCTCAGTACCCTTCCTTAAAAACCCCCACCAGTTCCAAATGATCTCACGTGTGGTTGCATCCTCAGTTGTTTTCCCACAGGACGCTTTCAAGCATCCAGATTACTACCAGTGATCTGTTTCTCAGGCTAAATCTTTGTGTGCAGTAGAGGATTTCAAAACCTGAGGCTTCCACCATCCCACAGATTTTGGACAGAGAGAGAAGAGATTCCTTTTACAAGTAGACATTATAAGCTCTGTAAAGGATGCAGATTAATCATTGTGAACTGAAAAATTAGCAATTACACCTGGAGGACAGGTTCACTAATTAATTCTGGAAGTGCAACACAATTTATTTTAATATGATTACCAGAATGAATCTCCTAAAGCAGTATTATTTAAAAATGTTCTAAGAGCCTTTTTTGTGATTTTTAATTAAAAATTCAATCTCAAAGTAATTTTAAACATTTACCTGATAAGCAAGTGGATCTTCTGGAGGACTGGAAATTACTAAATTATTGTTGTAAAATCACCTTTTATGTGCTTCTCTGTTTGAAAGTTAAAAAGGCAGAATCTTTCATATAACTGTTGCAGTAATATTTTAGTGTTTGTAGCCTTCACATCACATTTCTTAAATAGCTAACGATGGGAGAATATACAGGTTAAACTAAATATTTCATTAAATAGGTCATAATGGCTTAATAAAGTAAGTGATGGATTGTATTAATTGGTAATAGAGATCTGAAGTGCCCATGATTGCTGCCATAATTTTACAAATAATTGTGTTGCAAATGTGCAGTGTATTTTATCTGAAGACAAGGGGCATCCCCACACCTCAACATGAATGCGTGATTTCTGTTAGCACAAGGCATAGGATATGTTGTATTCCCCAAAGTACCCAATAAAGACTTGCTATTTGGTTTCCTCTGAATTCAGAAGACTTTCATAGCTTAAAAGGAAAGATGGATGGCCTTTGTATTTCATTCTAGTAGTCTAAGCCAATTCTTTGGCTGCTCAGTAGCAAGTAAAGGCCTTGATGAACATGAACAAACTACCTAATATGAGTATCACACTCTAACCAGAGCTCATTTAGCAGTGAGCTGCCTCAGACTGCCTGGTGAGCAGGTACACGGCTCAGACATGGTGGTAACTTGTGTGCGTGTTGAAGCCTTCAAGTTCTTTGAAACCTCTGCTCAGTCTTTCTGTTACCTGCAGTGGAGCGAGATGAGTGGTGTTTCATCAGTCCTCAGACTGATGAAGACCTTTAAACTGTTTCTGTATTGGCAAATATCTGATTCTTACCCAAAAAAGTTTTCTCATCACTTGAACAGATAATTCCTGTGGACATGCTTTATTTAGATGTAGAGGTATAGGCTAGAGAGGTACTTCAAGTGTTTTGAATATTCTGAGTGTAACACAGATGCCAGGAGAATTTGTTATGCCTATTGAAACACCTTGTTCACTGCTTGTTTTTACTGGGGAGTGCTGGTTTTCTGGAAGAGCACCGAAGTTGTAGGATCTTGTCACAATGATGACTGCCACAGGGTGTGCCTGTCATATAAACAGGTCTTAGTTCACCCTTGGAGACTTTAGCCAGCTTTCTTGATGAAGGGATGTAGGGTTTAAACTAGCATATGGTATGTACGAACAGTAGGAAAGGAAGAAAAAAACTTAAGTATTATGAAATTACAAGCATTAAGTATTTTAACTTCAGCATAGGTTAAATTAGTCTATCCAAGCAGCCTTCAAAACCTTTCCCACCCCCGTGTTTGGGGCTATGTATGGTACTATGGTATTTTTGAGGGTGTTTGTGGATGGCATCAGAGGGTGATAGTGGGATTTTGTAAACTTGATGAGGAATTTAGCAAAGGGGACAGAGAAAGGGAAGGGGCAGGGGGACAAGCACCAGACATGTCCTGTCTTGAAACCTCTGCTAAAACTCTGCATCTTTGTGTGACCATTTATATCCTAAAACTGCAGTTGTTCTCAGTCTCTCTCTGAGGTTTTTGCTTCACATTCTCATCCACAAACTCCCAGCAGGCTGAAACTGGGAAAAAAGCCTGAAAGCATTTGAATGTCTTTCTGTGGGCTTTTTAAAGTAGCTTTAAATATTGCATCAATAAAAGCCTCACACAATGCAGGAAAGAGCATGACATTCGAGAAGCAGGAGGAAAAAAGTGTAGTGAGTTTTGTACAACTTTAAAGCAGGTTGTATCGGTTGGTTGCTCTCTGAAGAGCTGGGCACATCATCCTGAGCAGTGTCTCACTGAAATCAGGGAAATGTGTTTGTAAAAGTCTGGGTTCTTTGCAGAGTTGTTGCCTACAGTACTTAATTAAAATCCCTTAAATGAGAAAAGACTAGTGTTCAATGACCTGATAATTGTTGTATTAAATAATGTATTAGTCGGTACCACTAAAACCACATAACCAGACTGAAATTGTGCTGTGGCATCCCTGCCTATGGCCAGGCTCAGGTTGGAACTGGGTGTTCTTTTAGGTCCCTTCCAACCCAAACCATAGCCGTACATGTTAACTTCTAATGTTTCCACAGGAAATGGTATAGGTGCAATAGTCTGATCATTGATCCCAAGAGCTGATTTTCCAGCGGGTGTTTCCATGATCTCTGCTTGTTTGCCATTCTGTCCTAATATTCCACTATAGAAGACCTTTAAGGTAGAAACTGTAGTAGGAGTTTTGTGAGTAGCTTCAATGGTCCACAGACACTCGTCTGTTCTTCATAATACATTCCAACTGTGTTTCTTGAAACTTTCCTTTTGATTTTTTTGCCTCTTGTTTTCACTGGACCATATCTTCCAATTGGTCCTCTCTTTTTTTTAATTTTGTGTATTTTTCCCTGATTTTTATGACTCACAGGCAGTGACCAGTGTGAAATGGCCCAGCTATTTCTGTTTGATTCTCGCTCGCTGAGATGTCTTCCTCCTGTTTGTCTTCGGAGACTCTGTACCCAAGGAGTAGCTACTTACTCTGTGTAGTTGTAGGAGGTTAAAAGCCTTCTCTTTATCCCTCTGGTACAGAAGCTCTATAACTTGACATACCATCTATTTCAACCTTGTGATTTTTTGTGGTATGTTGTGGCTCTGTTCACCTGAACAAATAATAAGGCACAGTAGATAAAGGTGCCACAGTCCCTGCAACCGTACTGCATGGTTTGGCATTTCTGCTTTGGATTACATGAAGTGAGTGGTCCCACCCCGAACAGCCCCTTGGTTTAGTCCCAGGCATTTCTGTGTAAGACTTGGGATGCATTTTTCCCATACCTGGGCTCCAAACAAATCCTGTTCACATGCTCTGAAACTGGTCTCTAAACCCAGCCAGTGCACAAAGCAGCTGGAGAGTGATCGGGGGCTGCAGGACTCCTGTGTGGGTCAGAGCTGTGCTGAGATGCAAGAGGAGAGACTGGGCTAGTGGGCAGCCTAGGGAAGCTTGGCACAGCACTCTCCCACCCAGAGCCTCATGCCAAGTTCGTGGCATGTGCCCCAGGATAGGCCTGTGAGTCCCACGGTGGAAGTGCACAGGGCTCATGTAAAAACAGCAATGGTTTTGGAACAAATGTGAGCAGTTCTAAGTGATACTGCTGTCAGAGGAGCATTTTGCTAGCATTTGTCTTGACCAGTGTGCCAGCACCAAATTTTATTATGACTCTGTAATGAGGTAGAGCTTTTTCTCTAAAGATCGGTATGTGAAAAAAATATCCTGCTGGAGGTTTTAATTTGATTTTGTCTTGTATGGAATGAAAAGATGCAGTCTGTGTTATTACTGTACTAATTTAATGTTCAGGAGCCTGTATGAATTTATACAGTTAGCAAAATGTTGCCTGAAAAATACAAACAACTTGTATCACCAATTCAAACATTCTAATTCTGTTTCTTGATGAAGTTAATTTCGATTATTGTATCATCCCTGTCCATGAGCTGCATTAGCAGTATCAGTTAGTAGGCATATATCATACTTAGGAAGTCAAGATCTGTGTTATATGTTTAATGAATGCGCGGAGGACAGTATTACAAAAAAAACAAATATTTATTTCTAACTCTGGTACAGTCAGAATACACTCATAAAAATTTTGTATAGCCTGCTTTGAGATGTCCCTTGGATCTGTAAGACATAATTTTTTGAGCCTTGACTTAAAAATACTTTCCTCTCAAAATAATTTTTAAAAATGTATGTGTAAAGAGTATAAATAGTGGATTATTTGAAATACAGTCAAAGCTTTGTTTTCCTGAATCATGATGTCAGTTAGGCTGAACTATGTTGATTCACATCACTGCACACTATAATGAACTTTACTTTTGAGCCACTGTTTTTTCCAGTTTGAATACCAGTTTTGGAGGTTTGATTCTAAAAGCAGAAACAACTTATTTTGCTACTCTCCATCTGGAAAATCTCCAGTTCACTGAGAAAACAGCAACAGACCACAGAGATTCTATCACAGGACCTCTTCCTCATACAGATTCTTCATTAAGTACAAAATTCACTTAATTCAGCCTTGAAGGTTCTCTGTTTGTTGGGAAGCTCAGTCAGAATATCTGATAGAGATTTCAACCTGTTCTTCAGTATGACACCCACATACACAAGGATGTCAGAAACAAGACCTCTCAGGATGCATTTTGAGGTTAGTTCTAATTTATATGAGTCTGAAAAAATTAAAGTGATATTTAAAATACAAGTTTCACACTATTTGTAGTTGGGTTTTTTTTCACACAGTTGCCTTTTTCAAGGAAAGCCTACCAGTGGAAAAGTTGTAAACCCTGCAATGCAAACATTTTAGTTAGGAGCATGGTAGAAATTCCCATCATAATGGCATGAGAATGTCTTACAGGAACTGCTAAAGCAGGCTTTATGTTTTTTAAGGCAAATCACACAGCCTTTCCTTTAGTTTCAGAGTGTAAAGCAATTGTTTAAAAAGACCACGAGCCAGTTCTTTTAACATCAAAAGGATAAACGTGCTTGGAAATTGAATCCCGTTAGAGGAAAAGAACGTGTGGCAAGAAAATCCTTGTAATAAAGCAATTGATCACTACTAAATGATCATGATAAAAAGTAGAGAGTAATTAATCTGCTTTGCATAGCAGTGCTGGCATAGAAGTTACTAGGCTCAGTACAGTATTTGTTAAAGGCACTGCAGAGATAAATGATAGCAATGAAGTATTACTATCCATATTAAACACATTATTATGACCCCTACTTTCTGGGAGAGCTAAGGTCACAGACACAGTAAATGTAAAGTAAGACATGCCTTTTTCCAGATTGCTGATCTTTGCAGGAGGTTAAGCAGAACAGTGCCAGTGGTAGCATACACAAATACTGCATTTGCATATTCTTTTTTTTGACTTGTGATGCCTTCCACTATGTATTTTTAAATGTTTTTAGATGATGGTCTAGATCACCTTGACACAAAATTGTACTTTTTTTTTTCTTCTTCTTTTTTTCCCCAGGAGTTTTCATATGAAAATAGCAGAAATTCAATCTTTATACCTTTAAATTTAAACGGCTTTGTTTATTCTTTGTTATGATGTCTTTGGTATGCCTTTGTACTAAATAGCAAGTTTAACAGAAAAAAGCTGCTAATTTTTGTTAGATAGATGATACAGGTGTACAGTACAAAAGAAGAACCTGGATGGTCACTTTTGTCCTTCCATTTCAAATGCTTCTGTTGGATATTTTCTTCTTCTTTTTAATTCAACATTCTGAGTTTCAGGCTACATAATTATTTTGTTAATCTTTCCAGTTAATAGTGTATGGTTTAATCATTGCTTCTAATTCCTTATTTTAGTACATAATATAGATCTCAGCTCTCCATGTCTACCAAGTCATGTGATCACACTAAACAAGGAAAGGTAAACAGAAATTTTGTTTAACAATAGTCATAAGAAATCAGAGAAGTTGTAAAAAGTATGATAAAATTATTCAGTATATAATTCTGAAGTAGATAAATATTGTTTCATGTTTGTGACCAAAATATCAAACTGAATTTAGTTACACTAATGTCTCTGTCATTTACCCAGAAATGAGGCATTATGTGGCTCTGAGCTTGCAGCAGAACGTACTATAGTGTGTTAAATATTTATAAATTGCATATTAACATCAGCACTTAAATATTGTTATGAATACTTATTAGGGTCTTTTCCATTAGTGTGTGTGTGTGTGTGGGCATGTGTGTCCCTTTGTGGGAGAACAGTAGGTTTGCTCTGGTCTTTACAGAGGAGGGGTTTGTCAGGGCTCCCGCAGAAAGGCAACAAGCAGTGGCATGTACATGCTGCTGAACTGGGCAATAATGTAGTCTATTATTTAAACATGATCTTATTGGCAAGCACATTGGTTTTGTTTTATTAAAATTCCAGCACTTCACGTTTTTATTAATCACTTTCCCAGTCCTATTCAGTTGTGTCCTGGTGCCTGTGCTGCGGTACCCATAGCAACACTTGTTAATGCTAATGAAACTGCAACATCCTAAGCTCCCCGACAGAGCAGCCCTGTTAAATATGGCTATTAAGCACAGTTGTATTTCTGTTAGTTCCAGCTCCCAGCAGACACCTGCTCTATAGAAACTCCGTTCTGAGTTATTAGGATTCGGTGACTTACAGCTTTTCTTAAAGCTGTCATTTAACTGGAATAAAATTCTCATATTCCTAGACAGCAAATGCTACGGAATGTGTACTGTTTCTGTAAAACTGACAAGCTTTAGCTGTAGGATTAAGTGTTCTTTTGAAGTGCTCATTTGCATTCAATGAAAAAAACAGGCAGGGTTGAGACTGATCTTGGGGGAAGCTACAGGATGTGTTGTCCCCTAGAGCACATGGACATTTTAACTAAATATCATTCATAGTGTGTTAACAAGCGGAAGTAATAGCTAAATAATTCCTCATGAACTCAGGCTTAATTCAACTTAATAGAAGTACTTGAGGGCTTTAATATATCAAGGTAGGAGATGATTATGTACATTGATTCTTCTTTCACTAGGAAACATATTTGCATGTAGTATTGGTGAGGGCTGTGACAGGGTGTTATATTTTCATTATTCTGAGTTTTGGCTTTGAATACTGTTTATTTGGCAAGTCATTAGTCATCCATCTTTTGTACTCTGGAAAACAAAGGAAAAATCCTGTAATCAGTATAAAATTGCTTCCAAGAATATGGCCACAAATTAGGGAATGCTGCTGTGCCAACAAATAGATGCTGCAGTGCCAAGGCTGCAAAATGGGGAAGCTGTCATGTATGTATTTCGAGTGTCAAGCCGATCCTTCTCCATACTCTTTCATCATCTCAAAACAATTGATTCCAAGACGAAGCTTTAAAACTGCTTATTTGCTAAAGAGTTTTAAACACAGCACTCTTTTGTGCAGAATTACCTATAGGAATACAGGTTGGTTCCCCTGTGTACACTCTGCAGGGGTTTGGTCATTTTGGCAACTAAATGGTTTTGCCATGTAATCAACAAGAACTTGGGGGAGGGTGCTCAGCCTTGTTGTTTTCCCTTCAGCATCTGTTTGGCTGCTAGTGTGGATGCCAGGTTTGCTAGGTGTCTTTTATTTTCCTGTCATTCTTTCTTCCCTTTGTTCTTTGCATGTCTAAAAACCTGTCTTTTGCTCATTATTTGGACTCCTGTATTCACCAGGATGTCTTTGTTGTGAACATTTTTGTTTTAGGATCATTTCAAGTTCTTGTACTAATCTCCTCATAATATTAACCAGCTGTATTAATGAGATAATAAACCAGATTTGTTGGTAATGAATTGATCCATTCAACTATTGGATTTAATTAGAAAGACACTTAGCATTCCAGCAGATGTTTTTATTTTGTTTCATTATCCTTGTGTTACCAACAGTGGGATATTTACATTGTAAAGTCCTCAGCTTCAGGCCTTGGTGCTGTGCCATAGACTACAAAAAATAACAGGAAACCCTTAAATATGTCTAAAGCAAATTTGTACGAATTCCTATTTCAGCATTTCAATTCTCAGACTTTGCAATGCCTTGAATTTTCAAAGTATTCAATAATAATTAATCTTTTTTAAAATAGTTGGATTTCTTCTTCTCTAGTTAAAAACCCTCGTCTTTGGACTTACCTCCTTTTCCTCTGGTCTTGTGGCACTTGTTCCTTTTTATCTAGTGACAAAGCTTCAAAAAGAAGGATGTGAGTGCCCTGTCCTCAACATTCCCTGCAGACTAGTTTATGGAGTTCCTCCCTCTGCTTGCTGGTTGCCTGCTGGAAGGGTCTGCTGCACCCTGAGCTCTGGCACTTGAGGCACAGCTGGGTTGCACCTCAGGGCCAAGCTGTGTGAGTGAAGAGCTCTAACAGTGAAGTTACTTCATTTCTCTGAATTACATACCTCTGCTTTCTAGTTAGAGAATGCCATTTGTGCAGCAGTGTTCAGTTTGTCCCCAGAGCTAGTCAGAGCAGATCGTTCAGGTGTGCAGCCAAGGAGAATTAAGCACAAGAGCTCCGCACTGCATTCAGAGTGCATTTAGTGTGTTAGGTGTGCCCATGCTGACAAAAGTGCATTCTGCAAACTTCAGCCCACGCTGAGTGTCCTTGTTAGGAAGCAGAGATAAAATCTTAGTGACTTGTTTTCCTTAGTGTGTAATGCCTTTGAAGAAACTTTGCACACTGTGGCAGGCTTATGCTAAAATTGTATGAGACAGCTGAGGCTGTAAAGCTGAGAGGAAGGTTCTGTTTCAGCTTACTACTTCTCACTGTGCAGTCCTTGGTGGACTCTTGCATGAGCATTTTCAACATTCTTGAGCAAGAAGAAAGGAAGGAATGGTTCTTAATGGTAAGGAGTTGGATTGACTCATCAAAGGATTTGGCAAGCCTGGTAGCCAGCACAAGCAGAAGGGCAGTGACAGATGGTAAGGAGTGGTGGGATAAGGTGGAGGAGGACAGGATAATACATCCCTGTGCTTCTCAGTGGCAGTGAATGGTTACACTGGCTAAACCATCTCTGAGGAGCTTGCCTGCCAAAACTCCTGTTCAAATGGCAAATCTTTCCTTCCTTTTCTTTCTGATAATAATACCTGTTGTATTGGCCGTAAAATTGCATGACATATTGCTTTGTGATAATTGCATGTGTGATTGTGCAAGTGGAGTACATTGCCTGTTCTGCTTGTAGTCTGTGTTATAACTGTGTGGGTGTAACATTTACTTAATTGTGCAAACGAACATTGGAGCTTAGAATAATTGTACTTAAAAGTAAAAATGTTCCAGTAAGGAAAATGAATCCATTTGCATGCTTCACTAGCTGTGAAGATTAACTAGTCTATATTATAACAATTCTTAAAATAAAATAAAGCCATATAATTTCTATAACAGGCAGCTTTTTTTATTTACTTTTTTTCCCCCACTGTTGTGATGATTTGTACAGTCCCTGTATAAGGATCAGAAATCCTTTGTACTGGGTATCCTGTGGGTGTTTAGAAAAAAAACAGTGCTTATTCTTGTTTTGAAAGTAAATTGCTTTCTATACCATCTCATTCTCAAATATCTTCAAAGTATTTATTTTATTTTCTGCTGAAGAACTTGGTATACTTCTTTGTTTTAATTTTCAAAGAATGTGTTTTTCTGTTTGCTTCTTTCTACTAATGTACATTTTTTAGCTCTGAATTAGCTGTTAAAGACCATAGTTTTATCTGTCGTGTTAAAGGTTGAACAACGTGGTGTCAGTTGCCAGTTCTTCAATTGAGAAAGGGATTTTCTTAGTTCCTGAGTTCTGAGGGTTTTCTGTGAAGCCTTTGGGATATCTCTTTGCATAACAATCATGCTGTTCTTCTGTTAGGCAGAGAAGAAAAACTCTGGGGCAACAACATGATTCATCCAAAACTTAATGAATGGGTTTTATAGGGCTCTCTTGTCATGGGGAGTCTCCTGAGTCCTGTGCTGTTCATCACAGACACAATAGGAAGGGTGATATATTTTGCTGTTAAATCACTTTTTTCCCCTAAGTGGTAAGCAGGAGGGCCAGCTGAAGCATTGCAGGAAATCTCATGTTATTTGAGCAAATTGTACCCAAAAAAAGTGCTATTCAATGTTAACAAATACAGAGTAACTCACAGGAGTGAACACATAAAGAATATTACTACTGTCTTATGCATTAACACCTGATTCACAGCTTAGGAGACTTTGGATCATTGGAGAGAATTCAGTGGTTAATTCAACAATCCTAAAAGCAAGCAAAATACCAGAAATAAAAAATAAATAGAGGAGAGATTGAAAAAGAAAAAAACTGTGATGATTTAGAAACGTATTTTCTTCCACTCTTGGACATTTTCAAGCTACCTCTTAGCACAGTACATGAAGGGTAGAGTAGAACTAGCCTTGAGTTGAACCAGGACATCAAGGAATAAAGGGCCATTATGAAAACATGAAAAGTTGATGCAAGTTTTTGTAGGTATTGAAAGACCAACAATTTCAAATAGTGCAGGAACAAGTCAATGGAGAGGGAAAAAAAAGCTGCTTAACTGAGGGGCTCACATAGCCTTTGACTTAAACTCTCCATACTCAGACTTCTGGAAGACTGTTCTATTTGTGTGATTACTGTTTGTTTGCCCTATTTTTGTACCATTTCTAGGTAATTGCTTCTCACCCTTGTCATCCAGGGCACATGCACTAGAGGGGTGTTTAATCTGTCCCTGTGAAGTTACTCTTGTTGCAATAGATTTGAAGAGAAAAGCTTGCTTCTTTTCCCTCATTTTCAAGTGCATGTAGGAATCTTGAAGTCTGAGAATGCATCTGAGTGTTTTTATTTCCCTGTTAGCCCTGAGCTGTGCTAACAGCTAACAGTTGTGTTAACAGTTTTTATTCAGTACCTGTAGCCATTCTGATCCAAGTATAGAAACAAAATTAGCTGCTTCTGCAGATATTTCAATATTATGCTTAGATGTATTTGTACCATTTTGAGGTTTGTACTACATTAGCCCAGTAAGTGCTATGATAAAGGCTATGCCTTTGTTCAGCTCTGTGCATTTATTCTCTTGTTCAGTGTTTTTTGTAGCAGATGAGTAAAAAGATATTTACGTGGATTCCTTCTTCCTTCGCCTCCTCTTTTAAGTGCTTTCAAAAGAAATTGCATAAGCTTCTGCATTTGCCAAACTGCTCCAGTAGCCTAAAGTTACTCTCTTTTAGTATTAGCCACACTGTTAAGGCAGCAAAAAAAAAAAAAATCTTCACCCCAGTTTATTCCTTTCAGCATCTCATGACTACAGCTAAAATAGAACTTAGTGGTTCTATTTTCCCAGCCCAAGTGGTTGCTATTCACAAGTAGCTTTACTAAATAACTGTATTGGCTCCTTGTCTAAGTTTCATACCAGTGCCTGCTGTACACACCTATCTGTTGAAAGTTGATTTTTTGAGGCAGATAGGCACTTATTTATTTGGATTTCTAAAGGCTTAAATAGGTCATTGCAAGAGACCTACACCAAAAATTAACAAAAAGCAGTGTTGTGGTTACTGGGTACAGTTGAACTGGCTGACAGAGTATCTTCCCAGTTCACTTGGCATCAGCAATTGCAAAGGAAATTAAGTTCTACTTTTCTCAGTAAACACAGTTTAATGCTTCTTCAGAAAAGAGAACTGACTGTAAGAATGGGCAAAGCTGGATTCTTGCAGGTACCATCAGTTTTGCTTGGGAGATTTGACCCTTTCATGAGGATTGCTCTAGCACATAGTATAGCTACTGCTGTTCTTAAAATAGGGCAAAATGGAACAATTTCTGCTATGCCAGTTTAATAAAGAAATTTCTGAGGGAAGGGAATGGGCTGAAGCGTAGATAAAATTATGAGAAGAAAAGTAGAAGCAGCTGCATTGCTCCAGGTAATACCATGTTCTGTGTGCTGCCATCTTTCTACAGTGCTTCGTTTCATGGGATAAATTGAATTCAGTGTAACCCAGCCATCAGTCTTCAGTCAAGTCAAATGCCTTTCCAGGAAGTTCTGTTTTTCAGAAGTCCTAAATAGAAGGCTCAACAGTTGTTCAGGGCATATGTATTGTTCTAGAAGCAGCATAGAGCTGATAAAGCTGTGGTTTCTTACCCTTTTCCACCTGTGGCTTCCAGCAGCTCCAGCTGACCCTCAGTGGCCCAGAGCAGCCCCATCAGGGAGCCATTGCCTGTGCTGGGGCTGGCTGGGAGCAGTGTGTGTCCACTGTGCTGGACAGGGTGTATGGCCAAGGACAAAGTCTCATTCCTCTCCCCATGCCTGCTCCTCAGCCTGAACACAGATTTCTCACAGAACTCCTAGGGACTTCCCAGGTCTGTCTCTGGATGAGATTCTCCAGCCCTTCTTGGATTGTTTCAGAGTCTTGGTTGAAGGCAGTATATTAATATATTCTCCTAGGAAAACAAGCTAAATTACTGTGATTTTTTAATTTTTTTTTCAAATTTTCTGTGTGAACAAGTTACCAGACTATCAGATTTAGCATACTTGCCAGTGTATAACATGTAGATGTGATTTTTGTAAGGTGAAAGTTGCTTCTTCTATCTGGTAAAAATTAAGGTTCCTTTAACCATGCATATTTTAATATTCATATGTGGCAAAATAACAGACTTGAGAGAAGGCCTTTTTCTTAATTCTTCAGATATCTTTGGAAACTGATGCCCAGGAGGTTCCCTGTGAATGTCAGGAAATGGTTTTGCACTGTGAGGGTGTCTGAGCACTGGCACAGGTTGCCCAGGGAGGTTGTGGACCATTTGCATTTGGTCCTGGGCAAGCAGCCCAAGGTGGTCCCGCTTGAGAGTCCTCCTTGTCCAGATGACCTCCAGAGGTCCCTTCCAAGTGATGCCTTAGGTTTTCCAGAAGGCAACACAATCTCATTCATTCTGTCATTCTGTGAAATTTCATTTTTCTACAGAGGTTTTCATGTCACTGCAGGAATCCAGAGACACAGTTGATTCTCCTGCTGCACAAGCTAACTTTGTAATACAAGAATCCAGGACATCCATGTTTTCAGTTTTTAATTTCAAGAGGGCAGGAACATGGGGAGCTTTTTTATGTTTACCTCTTGCTATCCAAAATTGACATAGCTAAAATTGAAGATATGTATGAAATAAGCATTTGCTTCCAAGATAAACCCTAACCAAGACTGAGGTATGACTAGTTTGGAAAATGAACATCACGGTTTACTTCTGGACAGCTGGAATTTGGTTAGGCTAATGGGGCCAACTATTGAACTCTCTTGGTCAGTGTTTCTTAATGAATTACACTAATTTATGCCAATGGAAGAGTTTATTAATTTAGACCAGTGTTGTTTAAATGAGGAACATACACACGTATAACCCCAGGACAACGCGCGGCAGTGACTCGTCTGTCTTGAGGAACCTGTGTCTGACTGGTACAGTATGGTACAAACATGGACCATTCCCTTCCCACATGGAGCATGGCTGTCCCTGCCTCAACATCTGTACAGTCAGAAAGTGTTCCAGTGTGCATAAGCATCCATGTGGCAGTAATCTTTATCAAGGGTAGTCTTTTATCACAGAACAGTAAATTAGATGCTAATGGGGAAAAAAAGACAAGACAAATGCATATCTTCAAGAGCCAGTCAGAAAATCATAGAAGTATTCTGCAATAAATAAACATATAATTAGGAAAATTAACGTGCAAAACAGTTTGTGCTTACAGTCTAAATCCCTCCTGATACTCTGAGCAATGTGGCTCGGGGATCTACAAAGCGAGTATCTTCATATCAACAGGTAGATTCAGTAGGGAGAAGAAGAAAAGTAGGTTTCCCATCATAAAATTTCTTTAAAGCACTTGTGTGTGACTGACTTGGTATCCGCTGGGAGTTTCATTTGTGACAGACACCTGAGAGCTGTCCTGTGCTAACCTCCCACTGTCCTTCTTGGAATCAATGCAGTCAACCTGCCTACAAGCATCTTGCTCCTCAAGTGATCCATGCAACAAAACCGAGACTCAAACTGGTTTTACTTGTACTACCTAAAAGTGCTCCAAGAGATGTACATTTATTTACTTAGTCAAAACTAATTATTATTATTTTTATTTATTTTAGATACTGAGTGTATTTTGGAGCCTCTGTCTCTACCAGAAAGTCCAGGTGGTGTTGATGCAGTAGAAAGTTCTCCCTATGTACCTTGTATTTTCTGCAAAGAATGCTATGTCTTAGCAGAACAAAACCACCTCCTGAAGCACATGATTATTGAACACAAGCTCGTCATAGCAGATGTGAAACTGGTTGCAGATTTTAGAAGGTAAGGGTTGTATCATTTAAAATGAGAGTGTATATGTGCAGAGGTTATTGAAAGCTTTGGAAAAGTAGAGATCATCTTTTTTAAAAGACATTGTGGGAGGATTTCTGTTAACTTTTCTTATGAGCAATTTGCTGCTGGACTGTAAGGTTGTTTTCCTATTGCCTTTCTCTCCCTAGTGCCTAGGTGTTGCTGGGACTAGGGAGCTCAGTTTTAGAATACATGGGAATTCCTGTGTTTGACAATTTTGGATATCCTAGGATCTTCTCAGGTCCTGTCACTAATCAGCAAGTTGTGTGCAAACTAGAAAGCTTCTTTTTAGCAAAACCCATTCCAGACAATCAGCTCTCCTAATTTAGGGTTTTATTTGTGTAGGGCAAGACTATTTCTAGTCTACCCCTGTACATTGTCCTGAAGCTGTGTGTTGTACACAGAAGCTGCTCAGTACAGGATCTCTCACATTCTGGGATGCAATTTGTTTGTGCTACATTAAGGACAGCATTTCCCCATCAAAATCACATTTAATCCTTAACTGTGCTTTCCAGTACTGTGATCTTCATACAACTGTGACTCTTTCTACAGCTGTGTCATTGATCATCTCACTAGGGTCACATTTGGCTTTCTCTTCCTCCAGTAGCTGGCAAGGCCCCAGCTGGCTTGTAACTTCAGAGATAAGGTACTTGCTTGGCATTTTGCTTTCCACAGTAATGTATGGGCCAGGAGGAAGGCTAGACAGTGCTTGCCAGTCTGTAGATAGTTCTGCTGTTGTATTTAAGTGTTAGATGGATAATTTCTCAACTAAAATGAGTTTTCTAGTAGGTCTTCTGTTACTAGTTACTCAAAGTCAAAACCTTGTGTCTATCAAGACTCAAAAAAAAAAAGAAATAATACAATATAATTTAGGAAGAGAAATGTAAGCCATATAAATCCTTAATCAAATATATGAGCTTAACATTGCTTAAAATTGAAAACTGATGGTAGTTTTTGTTTGCTTTTCTGCTGAAGGCAGGCAGAAGGAGAATGTACTGTTCTTTGCAGATAGCACTAGTATCTTTGGGTAAGTAAAGGAATTGGAGCTGCTCAGTCATGGACCGCCGGTCTAAGCATGCTTGGGGGAATTATTTTGCATTAATAGAAATGTATTTTAAAATCACCCCTTCAAAAAGTGCCCATTTAGATTCTTTTTGCTGCTAATGCAACTGGAAGGTAGCCAAATCTTACAGTAAGTGGCCCCAGGACATGAAATGGTGAAATTGTTGCTCTGAAGTGTGCTTTCTCTGATTTGCTGTGTTAGTAAAATAGTCTAATACTATACACAAAAAAGAGAATATATTCTGAAGTGTTGAACTGAGGTGTGGGAAATAACGGGATCAACTCTGTAAAGATAGTATTGTTTTTATACTTAGCAATGAGTTACAGCCAGTCTTAGGAATACATTCCTTGACAGAGCTGCAAGAAGTGGATAATCCAGAAAAGACCAATGCTAATGGAAATTTTTTTCTTTTCTTTTTAACTTTGAAGAATAAAGATAAGTCGGCATAAGGGCAGAGGGAAGAGATAAGGGGAATAAGCTTCTGCTTCATGACTCAACATGATCACTCATTCTGTCTCCCTGGAAGTATCACAAGGCTTTGGTTTTATCTGGTCACTGATTATTTGGGTTAAGTCTTATGATATGAAATCCCTTAACTGTAATTCCTGTGACAGAGACAGTTATGGGCAGGTGAGTTTTTACCAGTGTTCATTTCTCTCAGTGCAAGGGACAGACATTTATTAAAAGAGCTCTAGAAATCTCTCCATTTGCACATTTATGTCCTAAAAGCTCAAGGATGACTTAGTCTGGAAGAATTGCAGTTCTGTTTAACAGCTCTTTCAATGTGCTTTGCAAACAAGTGGAGCAGGCAGGGGGAGAACTAAGGACTCACTTCTCTCTTACTGACATCTGATGGTGCTGCTGAATGAGCCTCAGCCACGGGTGCTGGCTTCACTGTGCTCAGCTGCCTGAGGTTAGCCCTGCCCATGTCAGAGGTAGCAGAAAGAAAGATGTGCTGATTCCTTGGCTGCTGCAGTTGAAGTCCTCAAATGCATTAGGAGAGATGGTGGAGGCAGTGTGAGCCACTATGGCATGTGATAGCTGTGGCCACTAAACTTATGACTGCACAAGGATTAAAAGCTGCAGCTATTTAAAAATGCTGTCATAATAATTACATCTGATTTTTTAATTATTCTTTTCCTAATTTGGTGGCACATAATAAGAAGCAATCATTAAATAGCCTTTACCTTACCAACTCTCACATGATTTATATCATACATGAGTATAAATTTAAGCAAGCACTTAAACATTTTCAGATTGCTTTTTATAGTAAAATTCTGAATAATTAGCACAGGAGTTGCTTGGTTCCCTTCATCATATGAGTGAAGTGATGACCTCTTCTTGGTTAGACAGTAGCTTCCTAGTTCAGTGGAAATCTAATCTCAGTTGGGTTCTCCTGGTGCTGCTGTAATACCAAAATGATAGTGCAGGATGTTTTTAAACAACTGTAGTTGTTGGGTTAAACTTTTAAGATGTGTTTAGGTCTTTTCTTATTCTGTCTGCTGTCTTACCCCCAGGTGTTCAGGGACTTCATTTTTCTGTCTTTCTAGTTGTCTGCCAAGCTGCAGCTTTCACTGTTACTCCACAGGAGACCTGCCAAAACCTCACTTTTGTCAAGTTGGTGTTTTTACTGAGTTTCTGCTTCCTGACTGCATCTTGCAGAATACTGAGTACAATATTTTGGGAATTTGAGAATGCTCTGTAATGTATCTTTTCAGTAAAGATGCATCTGAGTGGCACTTCTGTCTGAAGATGTGAATAGGTCACAGTGTTTATGCAAAGCTTGGTGCAAATCTGCTTATTGAGTTCTTCACTTTGACAGTGTGGTTAAACCCAGTTTAAGTGAAAATGAATTAATTTCATAAAATTAAAAACTAATATGAAGGGGAAAAAAGGGACACCGGAGTTGAAAAAAAACCAAAAACATTTAGGAATTTAATTTATGAAAAAAAAAAGAGTTCATCATTTTTTTGTTTTAAGTGTCTTGGTGTTTCCTTTTTCACTGATCATCTCCCCCTTGTTTTTAAAGCTACATCTTGTACTGGAAGAGGAGGTTTGCAGAACAGCCTATCACAGATTTTTGTAGTGTGATAAGAACAAATTCAAAAGCTCCATTAGGTAAGTATGCTGCTTGCTTACTCTTTGATGGGCAGATCATGTGATAATTTCTGGCATATGCTTCTGCTTTGATCAGCCAAGTGTGTCTGACACTAGGTCAGAAAACCACAGAAGTAATGTTTAACTCTTAAGCACATATTTAAACTTACCTTTTCCAAGGATTACAACACGTGCTTCAGCACTGTGCTGAGTGAGGATGAGCTCCATACATGCTTAAATGCTCTGTGAGCTGGGGCCTGTGGCAAATCAAGGCCCTGAAGCAGAGCTGCTCACATCGTGGCTGGGGCTACATCTGTACCCACTGCTTAAAAAATCAGTGACAGTCCTTCCAAAATGATGAGAAACACTCCCAGTGAGCTGCCTTTTCTGGCTTCAGCCTGCCCACTGCCTGCACTGATGCTGCTAATTCTTCTTGGACATCGGGGCCACAGCCCCCCTTCCTTTCCCCTGCCACAGTGCTCCCTGCCCCAAGAGTGTCAGGAGACATCATCTTCACAGAAGCCGTACGATTCCGCAGTTCTCTGGGCTCCAGCACGGGCCTGAAACCATTGTTCACTGCTCTGCTGCACTGGTATGGTGGCACATTCCATCACAGGGACAGTGTTGACTGTGGGAAGGAAGTGTTTTTCTCAGAAGTAGCTGATGCATTACTTTGGCTTTCCTTTTCTAAGAGAAAAACACAGTTTACCTAAAATAGATAAGAACTTTGGGGCTTTTCTTCATCTTTGATTCTCAATGGAGACCTTAAAAGAGAGGAAACACTGTATACAGCTGGTATCAGAGATGGTTAGAAAGTGAAAACTGACTACAAAATGGATTAAATTATTTTAATTATTCAAAATAATTTTAAGAAAAGTAGCTCTGAGAAACATGAAAATCATTCCAAAAATCATAATTCTGTTTCTCTTACAAACACTTACCACTCAGTTTGAAAACTACAACTCAAGCACCTGAATAGCAGAATTATGAAATATCAATGAGCCTTCTCCCTCTCTCTCTCTCTCCTTCTCCCTCCCTCCTCACTCCTTCCTTCCCCCTCCAAAAAATTGTTCATATCTCAACCCATTATCATTTGTATTTTTCTACATGCTGAGTAATTTGAATTCCTTCAAATAAAATTTGTTGTCCTTCCTTCCCCCTCCTGACCAATAGTAAAATAGTAAAAATAAGAAATAGTAAAAAGGTTACTGAAGATAAAATATGTGTAAAACATAAAAGTAGAAATGTGAATTAGGCAAGTCTCAATGTATGGTACTGAACAGTTGTGTATGTCCACAGGTGGAAAAATATTTGATGGTAAAAGGTAGTGTAATAGATCAGAGCAAGGGGAGGATAAACTAAATTATGATAGCTACTGAAAACTGACAAATACTGCGAGAAATAACTGATAGGATAAAATTAAAGGTGACTTAATATTTCTTACATGATTACTTTAATCTGTAACCAGTATAATTGCTAATTGTTTTATGTGTCCAGAAGAATCATCATAAAGTGAATAAAACTGGTAGTGGAGAAAAACCATGCAAGACTTTTGCCTTCATACTCCAATATAAATATGCACAAATATTTAAACATGTTTCATTAAATTATGAAATTAAAGTACTGACTTTTATAGGCTAAAAATCACATTCTTACTTTGTTAATGTACTCCAAAGTCTTAGCAAATTATCTGCCAGTAATATTCAAAGCAGCTGCAACTTCCCATTCCTTACTCACTTTCTAATCTCTTAACAGAGGAACAGGACAATTATTTTCTTTTATGTGATGTTCTACCAGAAGACAGATTACTTAGAGAACAACTTCAGCAAAAGAGACTGGTAAGAAATTACTGATGTTTCATTTTTTAAGGTAAACACTCCAATAGAATAATACATAGTAACTTAGTAGGCATTTTAAAGTGAAAGCATTTTTTGCTAGATGGCAAAATTCAGAATTGTTTTTTTCTAAGCTCATTTCCCTACCTGCTGCACAAACACACACAAATCCCCTGTTTGTATATTTTTCCTTGGGATAAATATACAGGTTGTGTGTCAGTGTTCCACACAAGTGGAGAATACACACAGAACACTGGAAAAGGTTGAGTGTGCTGAGCATTTTTCTTTTTACAAGGGTCTGCAATGCATTGACACACTATCTTCCATGTAATAATACATGTCTAGGGAAATTAGCAAAATAGAACTCAGTGTGCCATACTGTGAGCAGAGAAGGTGATATTTCTCTACAAAATGTTTGAGCAAGTTGCTTTTGTGCATTCACACTCCCTTTCCCAGATTTCATTAATTCAGTCTCCAAGCACCAAGGTGTGTGAGTGGAGGAAGTCTGGCCAGTATTGTTTCTGTGAGATGCAAAGGACAAAAAATGCCAGCTCTTGAGTCCACATGAACCATTCTGGTTCGTCTTGCCTGATGACAACCTGGTATTTTGGATGGACCTTGCTGAACTTTTAGGCATTGTCAGTTCAGAATGGATGGTCCTTGCAAGTGCAACTCATACTGACCAGCTTCCAGGAGACTTAGTCCAGACTGTTGGCCAGTGGCGTTTTTTCTGGGTTTTCTTGTTTGAAAAGACATATCTGGAGTCTGGTTTTGCTGTTGGGCTAATTTAGAAATTAATGTTACCTGGTACCTGGCAGCCTTGCTGACAATCTCCTCACATTAGGATGCAGAGCATTCCACTGGGGGTGCAGAATAGCCCGTATCTGTGAGATTAGTTAGAGTGCAGGCCTTATGGTCTTCACATAAATACATTCCTCAGTTTAGTGCTGGCAGCTGTGTCCTGAGAGTTGTCAACACAGGTCTTTTAACCCTTTGTTATGCTGTTTCTTCTGGTGTGTTTATATCACAAGTTTGTACATACACAGCATGCAAATAAAGACATGTGCATTCAGAATGAAGGAGAACCTTACAAAACCCAAATTCTAGTCCTAGGGAAATTGGAATTGGCAGGCAAAATACAAAATCTGTGAGTGCAATTTCCATTTGCTGGCAACAGTTATATTCTTCAGCTTGAAGTACATCACTAGTGAATCCCTGGAACTGGAGGAATATGTTCAAGTCTTACACAGCTTTCCATAGGATCCCAGCTCCTGCAAAGGAGAAATGTGGTAGTTCATGGGGATTTCCCATGGAGTCGGAGTTGCCTGAACTGAAACCTGCATTCCTCCATAGGCCCATTAGATTGGCATGGACTCAGAAAAAAACAGCTGATGCACTCATGCCTAGCATGCTTCCCTTCTGGAGCTATCTGGGATCTTTAAAAAATGTTTGTCTAGATCAGTATCTTACCCTTGACTGCAGCTAATTGTCTCTGGTATGTGCTGTCTTCTGATCTAGTGGTAATTCTTTCCCAAAATACTCACTTAGGCTCCTGCAATTGGCAGCTCAAAAATTTCTGAATTCAGTGATATGAGCGTCCAGCTCTGATCCCACAAAAACTTCCAAGATCTTCACTACCTGCAGGAGTGAGTTGCACAGCTTAACCACACGCTGGGAGAGAACCATCTATTTGGTCCTTTTGAACCTGTCATGTCACACCTGGCAAGTTTCTGTGTTAGAAGAGATAGTGAAGAATTTGTCTGTAGTATTATCCAAACCATTCATGATTTGTCTCCTGATTTATCTGCCTTACATTAGTCCTGTGCTGGAGTGCACACTCGTGGCAAAGGCGGCCAACAACATCCTGGGTTGTATTAGGAAGAGTGTTGCAGTCAGGTCAAGGGAGATGATCCTTCCCCTCTGCTCAGCACTGCTGAGACCACATCTGGAGTGCTGGGTCCTGCCCAGGGCTCCCCAGTGCAAGAAAGATATGCCTTGAGCAGCCCTGGTGCAGAATCACAAAGATGCTTAAGGGACTGTGACATCCTACAGACAAGGAGAGGCTGAGACAGCTTGGACTGTCAAGTCTGGAATACAAGGCTCATGGGGGAACTTAGTGATGTATATGAATACTTGATGAGTAAAAAAGGAGTCAGATTCTTCTCAGTTGTGCCGACCAACAGGACAAGAGGAGTTGGGCATGAATTCAAAATCAGGAAATTCCCCCTGAAAATAAAAAAACACTTTTTTTTTTATTGTGAGGGTATCAAACACTAGAGCAAGTTACCCAGAGAGGTTGTAAAATCTTCCTCTGTGCAGGCTGTCAAAAGAAAACTCAACACACTCCTGGCTAACTAGGTAGAGGTGACTTTGCTCTCAAGAGATCCTTTGCAACCTCAATGATTAGGTGATTTGAGGTTGAGGAATGCTGTCTGGTGGTTCTTCACAGTGCATCATTACTGCACTTCTCTGTATCTGCTATGGTTTTCAACAGTCCTTTTGGGTTTGTGAAAGACATCTTGAATTTTGTATGTGGGCATGCAGTGCTAGAATGATATTTGTTTCCCAAGTGTGTATCATGTTTGTGGCTTTGAGGGGGGAAAAAGTGTTGTGATTGAGCATGCAGCTGATGTTTTCATAGAACCATCTTATTACAAATAATACCTCCTGGCTGCTATAAATTGGACTGTACTTTTTTGTTTTTTAAAGGGCATTTGTTTCTGTTTTGTGGTGTTTTGTACTATGCAGTTCTGTACCAACTAAGCCTTTTCTCCACTGCAGTGCCAAGGGCATGAAGAGTGTGTTGGCAGGTGAGCAATCTCATCTGCTCTGCAAGTAGACATTTCCTCAAACTCTGGAATGAGTGGAAAATTTAGCCCAAAGCAAGTGCTGGTTTTGTTTACAGAGTAATTAAATTAGGAAAGAAAGAAATACACATTCTTGTTATGGTGTGAAATAGTTTGCAATTTTCACTGTTTTAAATATCAGAATTGTATCCTCAGTTTTTACAGAAGTATTTTGTGAAATCAAATTGTGCAGCTGTAGTTGGGGCTAATGGAGTCACTGCTTTAGTTACTGCAATAAAGTCTGTTTATTTTTGCATTTCCTTTTGCTGCAATCTGAGTGTTGACTTGCAAGTTAAATAGATATTTTGCTTTGAAAAGCCTTTTACCTCCAGAGAAGTCCAGCAATTAAGAGGGAGCTGGCAAATGGGTTCATGTGAGTTGCGTAGAATTAAGACCAGAACTACACAACTTTTGGTGATTTTTCTGCAGCCTTTGAATCCCAACTGCTGTCTCCAACAGCAAGCCCAAACAAGGACAAATGTTGTCTTTAAAATGTGCTGCCTGAAGCATTTCATTCTGCAGTTTTGAAACTGCAGTTTAGGAATATTTCAGGCTGTATTGCAGCAGGGAGCTAGCCAAGGTGGATGTCACGCAGAGACATAATGGTGACTGTGATGTATTGAGAGAGGCCAAGGAATGAGCCTGAAGTAGGTTAGAGAGCACAGCTTGCTGAAATAGCTGACAAGGCTGTGAAATACAAAACAGATACAGTCTTTTGGAAAAACACAGTCTTGACAAAGAATTCGTAGTTGTGAAGCACTACCAGGCAGGGAAGTCCTGGCAGCAAAGCTAGAGATACATGGAGGGGCAGGGTCAATATTAGCCACCTGAGTGTTTTCTTTAAATAAAAAAGTTACATACCCAAACCTATGTTTTTGAAAGTACATTAATTCCTCCAACAGCACTGACCTTGTCTTGCTGTCATGTATACAGCTATTCACCCATCATCTGACTGGTAGTTTTAGGTGAAGGGGCTTCTCTTTCTCCCAATAAGTAAAGACCCTGAAGAGGAGTCTTCAACAAGACTGCAAGCTGTACCAGCTTCCCAGGAAGAGCTGTTTGTATGATCCCCAGTTTGTCACAATCTTAAGCTGAGACGAGGTTCAGAAGGTTGAAGATACACACTGGAAGGCATGGAGATGTTGGTCCAGTTTAGTGTAATGCAACACCAGAAGTGCTTACTGAGTAGCTGGTAATGTCAGCATGTCAATTCTATAAGCCCTTCTTTGCTTGTGTTGGGTATTTAATTGCTTTTCTCAAGCACTCTGGAATCTTGCCCATCCTCTATCAGTTTATGAATACTTGTCATATTAATGGACAGAAATAGTTTTATCTGATTCCATAATGACTGTTAGGTATATAATGTCAGGTTTCAGTATATTTAATGTCCAACCTTTAAGTCTTTCTTAGCCTTTGCTGATTTGGTTGTTTTTTCTTCTGTTTTAAACATGTTTCTTTAACAGTTGTGCCATAATTAGACTGAAGCCCTGCATGTTCCAAACATTCCTTTTTGCCCATGTTTGGTCTCTGGCTGCATTGGATCTGTGCTCTTTTTTTATTGTTCATTTCTAATGTATTTGAGGTGGGGGGGAGGTCAGTTTTTGCTATTTCATTTTATTGTTAAAATTGTTAGCCTGTCTCCGTCTTCTCTTGCTTGTCTTAGTTCAAGCAAATGTCACGTTTCTCCTGCTTCAGCTTGGCAGCCTGTCATATGTGTCCAATGTAATTTCAGCCCTCTTTTTCTTTTCATTCATCTTTATGTGGTTAGTTTTCATCATACCATGAAACTCTTCCTCCTTTTGTTTTAATTGACTCAGCTTCTGGAATGAGCTGTAAGAATGTCTTTTACATCAGTGTCACAGTGCCCTGCAAAGTCTGTCATAATTGTCATTGATTACAGCCTGTTCAGGTAGAGGTTTTAGCCTGTGTCACTTCAGTAGCTGCATGAACTCAAGAGGTGCAGCAGGGAAGAAAGAAAGAACCCAAGAGCAAATGGAACAGACAGCTAGAGGAACAATCCCTTGTACCTGTCTCACTTAGTCATTCCAATGTTCGCTTTGAACCCGATCTCTGTGGAGTAGGCTGGAATCAAGGGTGAGGTACAGGAAAAAAAAAAACACGTTTTTTTAAATGTTTTGGGTATTTTTGTCTTGGTATCAACAATGAATTAATGCTGACAACCCCAAATATTCAAGGAGGTTGGGAGCTGCTTGACACACATTACCAGAATGTCCCTGCTCAGAAAAATTTCCATTTTATGTAAGTTATTGTACTTGCTGTACTCCCTTTGGAGTCCCAGCAGTGAAACAGAGGGTTGAAAATGTCTGTAGGGAAGAAGAGCAGCCTTGATGCGAACTGGTGTTTTTAATTCCTCACCTGTCCAAGTATCAGATATGCTTTCTGGTTTGGAAAGTTCCCTGTAGCAATGAGAGATGCCAATATTGCATAAAATATGAGGGTCTACCTTGGAAAATAGTTTTTAAACTCTGTCAAGTAAATTGGTAAAGCAACAATGCTGGGTTAGTCAGAGCTGCCCAGCTGCCAAGTGTGCTGGTATAGCAGGAAATGGGAAGGGTGAGAGTAGAGTAGCAGTAGTCTGTGTGGAGAGCACAGGATGCTTCTCCTTCCTCCTCAGACATAACTGAGAGCAGCTGCCAAAAAGGGCTTCAGTAAGCAATCTGGAGTTAGATAGGCCAGTACCACCGAAAACTTTTTTCCTCCTAATAAATTAAAATTAGGAAGCTGCATTGTAATACCCTTAATGAGGGTGGGGATGCTCAAACCCTTTCTATCCTTACGTTTGAATTGTGTAGGATCGCTTTTGGTTTCCATTTAGATTGCTTCCAGTGTTTTTTACGAAGTTTGTAAGCTGAGTTTATGATGGTTTCAAATCCAGGGTTAGCCAAACAGGGACAAACACACATCTGAGTGGAGAGAGGGGCAGCTCAGCATACCAGAGAAAACCCCAGTTTCTACTGATGTGGTAAAGGACATTCACTGCCCACATGGAGCAGTCTTAATTGCATCTCTGCTGAAGGGCTGTGACAAGGTGTGCTCCATTCGTCTCTTTCCTGAGTCAGCCCTGAAAAATAGGAATTTACATTTCTGTGAGCTGACGTTTTGCATAACGCAGCAGGACATGAGCAGTTGCAAACTAAAATGTGAGTAGATGCTGCTGAGCATGACTCCAACATAAAATGCACACCTTGTAGTACAGAAACAAACAGAAAAGCCCCAGCATCTGTGTTTTCAGGGTAACAGACACTTAGCTGCAGTTCCCAAGTGGTGTGGTTGAATATGGGCCCTGGAAGGGACTGTGGCACAGTGTGCCCATGTCCCCCAGCACCCACAGACCCCAGGCCAGCTGCATCTCAGGTGCAGCACTCTCATGTGCTCTTGACAGACAGCTTATCACCCCTCTGCCCCTCACTGCATGTAGCATGCTGCATTTGTGGAAGAGGAGTAGACAGCACATTTACATGCCCAGTGTCAGCCTCCTGCCATCTCTCAGTGGGCAGCAGGATGTGGTGTGGTACATCCACACCAGCCTGTCTGTACTGCAGTACACACTGAGGCCTTTCACCACAATAGCTCAAGCCTTCTACTCATTTCTTTTGGAGTTTAGGGGGTGTGTCTTCTCTTTTCTGGTCTTCTCTGCCTTGTCTGGAGTTTATCCAACAGACAAAGCTAAATTCAGGTGGACCCTATGGACAAACTTGGGTGTTAATCCACATAAAAGAGTTACCAAGGAGGCAGGCAAGAAACACAGAGTTTCACTGCAGGTTCTAAAGAGATAAAGAGATTGAGAAAATCCCCTAAGAAATTCAGTCAGGATCCTGAATGTCAGAAAACAGGCAGTAGCACCTTTATGTTGCACAGAAATTAAATCCTTTCCCAGCTATCAGTACTTAAAACACAAGTACAGAGTAGTATGTTGCAAGGCTGATAATATGCTAAGTTTTAATCCAGACATTGATTCTCCCATGCCCCAGATGATTGTGGCCTTTCCATGTGAAGTGCATAGTAACTGCACAGTATAACCACCCTGCTGCTCTTACAGCAAAGGAGACAAATTGCCTGCTGCTTGATTTGGTGGTTGTTGTTTGGAATGTGCACCAAGTGCTGTAAAGTGTCTGACCCAGCCTGTTGCCCTACCTTAAACAGAGCCAGAGTGAAGGCCGTGAACTTCTTCTTTTCCCTGGGTTTGGTATGTGCCACAGTTTCTTATAGAAACTTCCAGGGCTGTGTCCTGTATTAGAAAAAGCCCTCTAGGTTGCCTGCAATTAGCCATGTGGGATTGAGTTTGCCATTCCACTGGGCATTAGGTGGTTACCCATAAACCTGCTCCTTGATACCAGATGTAACCTGAATCCCAGATGGAAACGTTAAACTGGTATGTTTTATACAGAGTTATTTAAATAGTTGCACAAGATCTCACTGTGGATTGTATTTATTTCCATGCACCATGTATATAAAGTTTAGAGAATTTTACTGAAACTTAACTGGGACGCATAGTGCTTTTGGAGTTTTTGTGAGAACCCATATTCAAAACATACTAACATCTGGTTTGTACCAGCAGCACATTTGAATTTTATGTGTTCACTGTTACCACTAAGGATAAATATGTATAATAAGCTTATGTAATGAAATGGTTTTGTCTGAGTAACTGTATCTGTTTCTTTTCATAGAGAGAAATTCTAGAACAGCAACAACAAGAGAGATATGACACAAGTTTTCATAGTATGTGTATGTTCTGTGATCAAGAATTCACGGGAAACAGGTTTGTTTATTGCCCTCTTTGTTTTATTTTTTGATATCTTTTGATATCAGCATCTTTGTTTATGTTTTCGATGTCATTGAACCAGTTAATGCATAATGATAGGACTCAGAAGATAGATTAACTTTAAAGTATAGTTTAAGTATTTCTTTCTACTGAAGTGCAAATTTAAATAGATCCTGTCCTACTTCTCAAACCTTTTTTATTTATTCCAGTGCAATTATTTCTACTACACAAGTACACTGGAGTTGGGAATGAACCATTTTAAAAAGAAACTTTTTTTGGCAGCTGTTTTAGTGACAGGGACAGCTGTGTAAGCCAGTGTGATGGTTAAATTTTTTTTTACCCAGTTGTACATTTTCTTATTTAAAGCTCACCTAACTAGTGTGAATTTGAATATCAAATGAAAAAAAGGAGAGGAAAATTAGAGTGAAAAGAGAGGGCTTTACAGAATCAGTCAAGTGCAAGCAAGAATTGCATTAAAGTGCATGGTCCAAAGAAACTTTGTTTATTCAGAGTAAATTCAGTTTCGGTAAATCAGTTTTGTTGGAGAGGCTCTGTCTGTTTGCATGGGTAGTTCTGGTAATCTGGAAGGGTAGAAGTCAGGGTCATATTCCTGCAGGTCACCCAGTGTTCTGTGAGTGTCCCTCTCTTCTGTCTGGTGACAGTCAAGGAACTTCATCCTCTGCTTCCACTGGAGTCTGACAGGCAGAGTGCATGTTTGAAAATCATGCCTGGACAATGGTAAAAGCAAGTGTCAACATTCGGATATTTCTTTAGTGCCCAAAAGCAGAAGCTGAGGCATATAGAGAGGTTGGGCACCTAAGGAATTAACCAGTATATCTCTGTAAGAAGAATATCTTATTGGAACATCCATTATGTTTATTTGTGTACACTTTTGAGTGCCATTCATGTTGCTAGTGCTGTGTGAAGCAACATTGATGTAAAAGCACACTGCATCCAGGAATTTCTGCTCTGCTAACCAGCATAGAAAAGTCTGACAAATGGCCCTTTAGAATGTTTCTCAAGAGGGTTGTTTGAAATGTGATTTGCTTACACAGGGTAATGAATGAGCTTTGCTAACAGTGAGGGCCAAAATAAACCATACTGTAATTTTCATTTAAAGGATTATATTTCATACATGTGGATGGAGCAGTTGAAATGTTACTGAACATTCAGCAGAGCTGAAAATGAAAAACTTCCTTTTTCAATATAATTGCATTCCTTTTTCCTAGCAGCAGCAGCAAGACTGTTACTGTTTATTTAATATTGTCTTTTACCCAATTTTAGAGCCAGTGGTGTAATTTAAATCACTAATTGAATAATTCTTATAATAATTCTCAAAAAATATGCTCAGTAAGGAGGCAGGCAAGAAACACAGTGAATGTCCATTCTATTTGAATGTCTTTTGTAGATCTGTTCTTCTCAATCATATGGCAAGAGAGCATGCATTTAACATTGGGCTGCCAGATAACATTGTGAACTGCTCTGAGTTTTTGGCTGTATTACAGGGGAAGCTTGACAAGTAAGTAGAGTTTCGTTTGCTTGTTTTCAATAAACTTGGGTTGTATTTCTGTTAACTTGGAAATACTTGGTAACAATTAATTCCGCGTTTGTGGCTAGTTAAGAAGAAGCAAAGAGAGCATGTAAGTTTATTGTGAGTCCTGTTAGAAGTGTTTTTGTTGACTTATTGATAGCTAATTTTTAATAGTTCATAGTATGAAGCCAAGTGCCATGTTTCAGTTACATGTTGCACATTTTGACATCTGTAATAGCACATGCCTTTTTCTCATAACTGTTAGCATTAATGTTATTTCTTATCATGACAGATTTTTTGCTAAACATCTCTTTAATCACTGAATACAGACCCCCTTCTTCCAGTCTTCATTTGCCTCTATATACCATTGCTGTGGGATGTTTGGTCTCTCTCTTTTGTACTGCTTGCAGAGTAAACCCAGAGCAGAGGAGGATAGGTACATGTTAACTTTTTCCAGAAATGAAGACATATTAAGAATGCCATTTCTTTTATTATCGGGGTTGCCTAGTGCAACACCATGCTCACTGATAATTTGCAGCTCTGCTGTTCATCAGTAGGACCTGGGGCTTTCGCTTAGAGGGAGTTTTCTCAGAGCTGATCCTCTGTAGTTAATGCACGTGCTGAAATTGTGTCCAGAGTAGTGAAAGGCCACTTCCCCTATGGCTGAGAACAGACTTATTAGCTACGCTACTAGAATAGTACCTGAGGATAAACTACTAGAGGAGAAAAATCTTGTTTCAGGCAAATAGGGTGTCATTATGTATGCTGACAGAAAGCCCTCTGTACTCTGTGTGGGAATGCCTTTCTCAAGCAAAGTAAACACTTTGCTGTTAGCTGGTGGAGCAAAGCAGATATTAAAATTCTTAGATGTATTCTGGCATCAGACCTGATTCACCAGCAAGGCAATCTTGATTTGAAGTCTGCAAGCACAGGGAGAACTCAAAACTTTTTAAATTACTTGAAAGGCAAAATGATACTGAGAATCCTAAATTCCTGCTCCACACAGAACACCTGAGGGGATTCTGCAAACAAAACAGTTTTAAGATGCTGATTGATCTAAGGCAGTGCTTATACTTCTGTTTTGTTTTAATTGCTCTGGAAGACATACTGTGGTAAAATTCTCATTTGTTAATGAATATTTTCACCTTCTCAAGTTATGTGTATATACACCTTAATAATGCTTTCATGTCTATGTACATATGTGTATGTATGTCTGTCTTTGAATTACATATACTTCTATATGTGTGTGGATATGAATTTTCTTACTGAATTCTGCTTCTTAGGATTTCAAAACCCATTGACCACACTGACAAACTTTCATTTACCGTCCCTGTTGAGATAGAACTGTGAAAACTTTCTGTTTAGCTAATTTAAATTGTTTCAAAAGATAAGTAAGTGCAGAGTTTGGCTTTTTTCACTCTGAGTTACAAAGAAACAATTACGGATGGACTGGATGTCAGTTTAAGTCGGTGCTGAGTTCCAGAGCTCACATAGTGAGCAATCAGCAGCCTTTCTGTGCCTACTTTGGGTAATCAGACTTTTCTCCCACTTTGCATATGGAGCAAACAGTAATTTTTTTTGTTATCTATATTCTTCATTTTCTGTCATTGTTGTTTCTGTTTGACTCTACTAAGATTATCTTGTAATTTTTTTTTTTAAATAAGCTTTCGTTTCTTTTAGTTTGCTCCAACATGCTTAGGTTAATCCTAATATATATAACTCCAGCTTATTTAAGTTTATTATTTTGTTATCTTGTAATTTTAACATGTTGTTTACCTTTTTATGACTTGTTTACCTTTTTATCTTAGCTTGCAGTGTTTATATTGTGAAAAAGTCTTCAGAGACAAAAACACACTAAAAGATCACATGAGAAAGAAGCAGCATCGCAGAATCAATGCCAAAAACAAAGAATATGACAAATTTTATATAATTAATTACTTGGTAAGTGGTTCTGTGAATAATTAGCCAATTGTCTAAAGGGATACAGATATCATCTAGTTAATAGTGAATAAATCCAAACTAGCAAATTAGTAGAAAGGTCAAAAATCAAGTGAAGGATTCTTAAGAAGTGTGCTCATTTATGGTATGATATTCTGGATAATTGTCAGACTAAGCTCTAGCAAACATTTTTTGTTGAGATTTGATTTTGAGAGATGCAAGAATGTAGCTTGAAGAGACACTAATCATCATGTCATTAGTGCTCAGTCTCTGCTTTAATAACAGAAGGGAAAGTGAGATAGAGCAATGAAGTAAATGGAGGTCTAACTCAAAGCAAGTTGGCTTTGAGCTCGTTTTCTACAAACCCTAAGCTGGAAGTGCTCTTCAGAGGATAAATTAAATGCAAAGAGGAGGAAAATTAAAGATACAGAGATGAAAGAAAAACAGTTTTCAGCTTCCAGGTAGGTGTATGTTGCTAAATATTTTTTATCTCAGACGTTTGAGAGTGTGTGCATTTGTATGTAACAGATTTTCACTTGCTGCCTTCAACTTATGAATATAGGAGCTGCTTCAAAAGCTGCTATGTTCTGTCCCAGAAATAACTATAGTTCACCTGAAGTAGTCTTTGTGTCTTTTACATGTGCTAATATCCAGGTTATAAATAGGCATTCTTGACTGTTTTACCTACTCTTTCCTTTTAATTTCTCTCCATGGGTGTTACTTTAATACTGAGAACAAAAATTTGTATTTGTATTTTGTTTAATGCTCTGCTGAGTCCCTTCTACCCAAGACAGAGTGAGTTCCCTTGGTGATATTTTATATTTTTCTTTCAAAGATCAATGATCTGAGACCTGAGGGGTTTTTCCTAGATATTCAAATTTCACAGCTTTGAAAACTGACCTGTATTTGCTGCACAGTGAGGAAAAAGTTTTGAAGCTGTGTGGGGTAATAGTTTTTAGATCCTCAGTGGAACTGAGCATTTACTTATCCTTTGGCAGTTAACAGATTTTAATTTAATGTAATGGTTTTAAGTGATTTTAATAGTTTTTTTCTTCTCTGCTTGTCCTGCATGTCATAGTATGTTTTCAGAACTTGACGTCTTTTTAAATTATCTTTTGTCTCTCATTAGCATTCACTGTTCACATTTTAATCTGTTCCATCTTAGATCAGGCAAGTGAGCATGAAGTACTACTTGAGAAATTTGAGAGACATGCAGGGGGGTCATAACAGGAATACAGACACCATGGCTGTGCCATGTTAATAAGCAGAATATTCCAAAGTAAATTTAACAGCAAGGCTAATAATCACATACCTAACCTCTTTTCTCCAGTTACTCCAAAGTTTTCGGCCTTGCCCATGCCTGTCACCTGAGAATGATCTGTGGCCTGTGTGCTTCCTGAACCACATCCAGGCGTGGTCAGAGTGGTGCATGGCCACAGAACATGCAAACTGTTCAGCAGTCAGGGCCTTGGTCCCCTTTGCCTGCAGCTGGGACTCTGGCCAGACCTTGGCAGAGTGCCTTCAGTGCCAGCCTGAACCAGCTCAGGTATGGGCCACTGAGACCCATCACTCAGACATGTACTCTTTCAGGATCTTGGCATTACAGACAGTAGTAAATGTAACTCAAATAAGCTATGTCAAACCACCAAAATGTTTAAAATTGGGCAGTGGGTACTGGTATGCAAGATCTGTGCCCGTACATCTTCTGGGACATACTTGAATGATCACAATTCTTCCTCTGGCTCTACATGCTCTGCTACAGCCATGCTGTCTTTCCACACATTTTCATTTGTCTACACTACAGTCTACTCAGGGGACTTTTTTTACTCAGCCTTTCTGATCCTTCAGACTATACCACATAAGAATTTCTGACATTTCTTCTTTTAAAGAAATAATTTTTTTAAAAAAGATTGAAAACAGACTAAAAATTCTGTCTTAAAAACTTACGGCATAGTTCACTATAAAATGTATATTTGCACACAGGAAATTTTTAGGAATGTTCCTACTTAATAGAAAGTGTTTGCTTTCCAAACAGCCTTTGACAACCCCTTTTTTTGCACAGAGACAAGAAGACTAAAGGGAAGAACCCCAGTTTGTTCACTAGGAGTTCAGTAGATTGTCCTTTACATTGTAAGGAGGAAATATTCTGTACTGCACATACATGCTCCACAGTAGATTTTATTAAATGTTATAGGATGGGTTTTTTCAAGCTGGTTTTTCATCTAGTAAATTCTAGATGTTACACAAGATCTACTTTTTGTAGTGGCTCAATTTTGCTTCCTCTCCTCTAACGACTCACAACTTACCAGAATTTTTTTTTTTTTTTTTAACGTGTACTATCAAGATTTACTCATTTTTACCAGTGAATGTTATAGGGCCATGCTTCACAATGCTCTAAATATCCAGGGGATTATACAGTTTCAAAGACAGAAACATGGTTTACAAATCATATCTTAAATGATTCCCCTGTGAGTTTGGAAGTCTTTTGTCTCTATTGTGTAACTGTAGAAGATTATACTGATCCTACAGAATGGCTTGAAGTGTTAATTCAGCGGGATGAACTGGTACTGGAGTGTGAAAAACTGAGCAACAATGTATCCGTGATAGATATATGTAGAATCTCTTATTTTTCTTTTCTTCAACAACAAAACTTCTAATGTAATTTCCTTGTTTCTCTACATGTATTATCCTGTGGCCCCATGACACATCTTGCACAATGAGCCAAATAAAAATGGAGAGAGAAGAACTTTGTAATCTGTAGTGCCTGCTGGAGGCCATAAAAGAACAGAAGGCAGTATTAAAACTCTTATTCCCAGAGGAACTGAGGCAAACCCAGACTGACAAGGCTTTCCTTTCTGTATTCACCTGATTGCTACCAGCAGCACTTTAAGGTGTAGGAAGGTGTATCCTTTGTAGGAAGTCCAGGTGTCTATTTTCAAATTGACTAAAGCATGTGTCTACAGCATGTAACATCACTCTAATTAATACACTTATAACTAAGCTAGGCAGCTGAATAATGATCCCTACTACTTACTGGAAAACTCATTTCATAAAGCCTTTATTTTCCTCAAAGATAAAAAGATGTTTTCTCCTTATTGGCTAGCTCTAGGTCATCATTATTTTCTGTTGAGGAACAGGGGAACAATATTTTACTATGGCAGTCACTATTTATATTTAGCCTCTTTTGATTTACATGGTGTGTATTTTGTAAAATAGTAAAGGGAAACCCATCATCAGTTAGTAATGGTTCAAGATACAATAAAATCCCCCAATTGGGGAATGCTTCATACTGAAATTCATCCAACATGGATTAACTAATGTTGGGGTAAGGCCATCTCCTCTTCCTGATAGACCATCCTGAGCTCTGCAGCAATATAAAACAAATAACATAACTCAAATGGTCACAGCAAGACAGGTGAGAAGGGCGAGAGGAAATTTGCAGGGGAAATCAACATATGTTTGGAGTTCTGAGCTCCACAGGCCTGGAACTCCATTTGCATGTCGTTTGGGAACTGCTCTTTAGGGAACACTGCTTGAGATATCAGCTGCTGTTTCTAGTTTCTCCCGTCTCCACACTTTTTTTCAAGCTGGGGTGTGTTGCCTCAGTGAGGCACAAAGGCTTTCTGTCTGTAGAACTGCACTCAGGTTGAGAAGGTAAATTGTCAGTGAGGCATTTCATCTCTGTGCTTTCAGACTACATTTTGGAAGAGGAAATAATCAAACCACACGCATTTGCATGTTCTCACTTTTCTGTAGGATCATCCTCTGTGAGATACACGGAAAGTATTTAAAAGAAAAAGTTGTTTTTTTCTTGAATATATAGCAAGGCCTTCAGGGGTTTTTTTATTATGCATTTTTCTAGTGTTTGAACTATTAACAATGTCAAGTCTCATTTTTTTCTCTGATTTTGCTAAGAATTTCTTGGGAATCTCTAGAGAGCCTTCCTGGCAGCTCTTGCATCTTGGATGAAAAAGCAAAGAAAGTTGAATACTTAATAAAGGCACCCTAGGTTCCAGATGCCCATCAAGCTGGAGAACTGAAAAAGTGTTAAAAAAAATTAAAAAAAAAAAAAAAAAGAAATATTTTTAAGAATGTTTCAAAGAGCTCTTTTCCACCCAATTGCTCAGATTATTCAGTCTCTTGGCACTTTCATCACAGTGTTTCTAGTTATCCATTCACCATGCAATTTTCCAGTGATACAAGAACTGGTTAACTTTTTGCTTTTTCCTTTTTTTTTCCTTCTCTGAATATAAATAGGTGAGGGAAATAGAGACAAGCTCCCTCTCTGCCTTCTTCAAAGAAACACCACAAAAAACATCAGCAATAACAAAGCTCAGGCATGTTTTTTCCCTTTCACCTTCAATTAAAACGTGAAGCTTAATATTGGCTGCTGTTTAGAACATATTCTCTTATGCAGATATACTTTGAGCTGGTAAAGGGAAAAATGGTGAGCATTCATCTTTATTTTGCAGTGGTTGTGAGCTCATTAAGGTGTTCACATTAGCAGACACAGGAGACTGGTGTGCAGCTGGGGGAACATGTGGTGAGAGGTGTTAATGGCTTCATGTTATCTCACAGTAATGGTGACATTAATGAGTGTCCCCTCTCATTCAGAGAGCTTACACACTACCATGTAGTACCACTGAATTAATTACAGAATTTTCATTCTGTAATATATGAGGACATTATGTTTAGAGCTGTCTAGAGACTATTGTTTATCATTTTTCTGATAGACACTAACAACTTTAAATATTCTCATTAAATTATTAAATGATGGATATCTTTTCCTTCTTTTCCAAACACTCAGAAAGGCAATAATCATACATGTTACTAAGGATGTTATCAAATGTATTTATTAATAATGTTTTAATAAAATCACTTAAAGAATTAACTTTTTATTAGCTTTTTTTTTTTATGGGGACAAGATTGTCGACTATAATCTTTGTGAATCCTCCACAGCCATCAAAAGTATGGGTTCAAAAATACTGTCCTGATTACTGGTTATTTTGCTTGGGTTTATTTTTGAAGACAAGAAGAATCTGAGGAAAGAACACTAGCTGAAGATCACTGCTGGTATTTGAGTAGAGCTCTTCAGCTTTTTATTGCCTGTTATTTATATCTCAGTCATACTGAGAGTGCTTGCCATTGTGCTGAACACTGCACAAATGTATTGTGATATACTTTGTGCTGAAGGTCTTTAAGGTATAAATAAACAACACAAAAAGTGAAAGGAAGAACAGAACACCATGAATAGATGTGCTTAGTGTCTGAGAAGAGGAGGGAAGACCAACTGGAGTCTGTCTCAGAGGTCTGTGCCCTGGCTCAGGCTGCCTTTCTGGAGCACTCTGGAGCGAATTTTACTCTGTGTTTTCTCTGGCATAGCCTTGCCCAAGGTGCAGGCACTGGCTGGTGTAGCTGTGCCAGCTGAAGCCTCAGCTGTGCCAGCTGCATGAAGCAGCACGTGCTGCTTGAAAAGCAAGGTAGGCAGGTTGGACTGAGCAAGTGTGAGGGCAAACTTGAGACAGTGGTAACACACCCACCTCAGGAGCACTTTGGAAGTGTCCCAACACTGGTTTTCTTGAGAACTCTGTGCCAAATCATCTTCCTCTCAGCTACAGAAATGTCCTGTAAAAAGATGACAATAATTCTTACTTTAAAAATTCTTACTAATGCAGTGTTGTATGACTACATTTTACTCACAGCAATACTGATGTGATCCAAAATAAGATATTGATTGTGACTTCCTGAGATGCTCATTCAGTTGAGTGACAATGTGTGATGAGAATCAGGAAATGGTTTTATTTTATTTTATGTTTCCCCCCCAGGAATTTGGAAAGTCCTGGGAGGAAGTGCAGTCAGAGGATGACCGGGAATTACTGGATAGCCTAGAAGAGTAAGAGTTATTTATGTATCCACTACACAGACTTGCAGGACCATTCTTTTTTAAAGCAGTTGCAGGGAAGATGCTGTGCACAGTTAGCACGCAGTTTAAATTCATTTAAGCCAATCAAATCAACTCCAAATTGTCCTCATTAAAAACACTTCTCAGCAATGAGGGCTGTAAACTTAATATTTCAACCACAAGCCTGTTTTTTGTTTTCCTAGAGCTCTCAAACAAGAGCCTTCTGGGTTTGTAATGGTGTAGACAAAATGAATTATTTTTTACTTTTGCACCAGATAACAGTTGAACAGCTTTTGCTCAAATTTAAAAATTAAAAGTAAGCATCAAAAATGTCAGTATGAAGAAGAAATTGTATGAAAAGTGATCGAAAGGTAATAACTAGAGATTAAAGAATTTCAAAGGAAGCTTCTCAGCTTCTCAGCTGGTTGAGGGCAACATCCACTTCCTCTGCATTTGTCTGTGGTCCAGGCCCTCCAATCACTGCAGCAGTGATTTCCTTGGCCATAGAAAATTGAATAAGCATGAAGTAATGTATGGATATCAAGGTCCCTGATCTTCCTGGTTCTCTCTGTGACTTGAGGTTAATTTTACTTGACTCTACCTGGTTGTGGTAATAGTTCTATCTCTCAGCAGTACGATTATTTAAATGGATGTTTTGGTAAATTATTCGCTGTGTACATGTCTAAATGTAGCATAAGTGAGTAATTAATATTTCATAAGTAAATAACACTTAGAGTTAGCTCTGCCTGATGATTATGACTTTGGCTGGTGTATTGAAAGATTAGAAAGATATACAAGAATTTTAAAAGACCTTAGGAAAATAAATACTGAACGCAATATTTAATGACTTGCCAACCTGGATAGAAATTGAAGTTAGTATTCTGTTTAGTAGTGCAGACAGTTTCCAGTAGGATTTAATGCCTGTCTGCATAAGAATTACCCAATATTAACTGCTCAGTTATTCTCAAATTTGTAATTTTTTTAGACTCTACATCAGCTTGTAATCATGTATTCAAGTATAAATCCACACTGTCTTTTCCACCCCTTTAAAATATTCAGTTTCTCTGGATTTATTCTGGTGTTGTGAAAGCCGAATCTGAACTGCCCTTTCTCAAAACGTCTCTTCCCTTTCCCACAACTAAATGCATCTTTTTTTCATAAGAGATTGGTCTGACTGGGAAGAGCACCCTGTATGTGCAGTTTGCCTGTTTTGTGAACAGCAAGCAGACACCACAGAAAAACTGTATCTTCACATGCAGGTGAGACTTCTTTTAAGTAACAGTTTTTTCATCACTTTGGAATTTAAAATTGTGTTTGTAACATTTTTATTAAGGTCAAATCAGCTGCTGCATTAGAATGCCCTCTTCAGCACAGAACTAAAGTACTGCATGCATCTCCGACATCTGTTCTTTAAAACATGCAGAGAGGTCAAGCTTTACGTTAAGAGTATGACTAGCTATTACTTATGAGTGTACAGACTGCTACAGGCAGTAAAGAAATAGCATCTTTGATGTCACAGTGGCTTCATGATTTAATATATTTTAGGGTTAGCATCTGTGTCTCCATTTTAATAAACTATTTAACCATATTAAATATGAATACGAAAATTTCTGATGAACCAAAACTTTTGGGGTTTGTTTCATGCATTCATATTTGTGTGTCTATATGTATGTCTTTGTCAGCTCATGAAAAGCTGAGCTGTTTTTAACTTGGAATAGTAGAAGTAATGGAAATACATTTTTTTTCTTCCTTTTTTTTTTTCCTCCAGAAATCACATGGATTTCACTTTCCTAAAATAAAGTCAGAGCATGGTGAGTAAGAGGTGCTGTAATTGTCAGCATTTGCCACTAGTGTGGAGAAAACCACATCATAAGAATAGTGGAAAACAAGTTTATCTGTTCTATTTTTTTAGAGACATTTAACTTTTCCATTATGGAAACTGTTTCTGCCAGCTTACAAAAGCAAGCCAAGAACACTTTATTTTTATGGAACTGTTGTTACTGCCAAGGATGTGTGCTATTTTCTTTAGACCCATAGGGTTCTTTTGTAGAGTAGCTTCTACAAATACTTGCCCTATGAGTTCCAGATCTGGCTGCTGGAGACTTGGAAGTATTATTATTTTTAATATTCTTCTTGTTGTTGTTATTATTATGCCTGTTAATGGTTGCTTGCAAGCAAGAAGCTTTGTTTGGCCAATGTTTGCTTTCTTCTGTGGAATAGAATAATTTGGGTTGTGGGAGACCTTTCAGATCATTGAGGCCAGCTGTTAACCCAGCACTGCCAAGTCCACCACTAAACCATGTCGCTGAGTGCCACTTCTACCCGTATTTTAAACACCTCTCATGGTATTTATGGCTCAACTACTTCTCTGAGCAGCCTGTGACAAGGCTTGACAAGCCTTTTGGTGAAGAAATTTTGTTTAATTTCCAACTTTCATCTCCCCCTATCACTTGTTACTTGGAAGAAGAGACTGACTGACCCCTCCCTGGCCACGGCCTCCTTTCAGGTAGCTGTGGGGAGCGATTAAGTCAGTCTGGAGCCTCTGTTTCTCCAGGCTAAACTGGGGGGCAATCCCTGCTCTGGTCCTGCTGGCCACACTATTGCTGATCCAGGCCAGGATGCCCTTGGCCTTCTTGGCCCCCTGGGCACAGCTGGCTCATGCTCACCTGCTGTCACCAGCACCCCGAGGTCCTTTTCTGCCGCACAGCTTCCCCCAGCCTGTAACATGGGATTGTGTGACCCAGTTGCAGGACCCAACAGTTCACTTTGCCAAACATCATACACTGGCATCCTGGCCCAGGCTCATCTCTGACAGGCCTGGTTTTATCCCTTACCCCCTTCAAATCTAGTTTGAAACTCTGCAAGGATCCCTGCTAACTCCTGTGCAAGGATCTTTTCCCCCTCTGAGACAGGTGTACCCCGTCTGTCACCAGCAGACCAAAACAACTGGGGTTATGTTGGCATACCCATGTTCCAAAAACCCCAAATTCTTCCAATGACACCAGGCTTGGAACCAGGTATTGATCTGCTGGCTCTTCCTGTTTCTTCCCTCATTATTCCTTGCAACTGGAAGGACAAGGAAAACACTGCTTGTGCTCTTGATCCCTTAACCAGTCTTCCCAAGGTCCTGCAGTCCCTCTTGATTGCCCTAGGACTTCTTGTTGCAACTTCATCACTGCCCACCTGAAAAATCACTAACAGATAACTCATGAGGGTAGGAAAGTTTCTCATGACACGTTTAACCTGAGCCCCAAGGAGGCAGCAGACTTCCCCTGAAAGTGAGTCTGGTTGGCATTTTGGCCTTCATTCCCTCCAACAGGGAACCTTCTGGGACAATGACCTGTCCTGTTTTTTTTATGGGAGCAGTTTTTCTGCAGTGCCCAGGCTGACTTAACCCCGGTGGCACCTCCGTGCTGGATGAACCATTGTCCTGGTCACTGATGGGTTCCCCTTGCAGGGGCTCACCCCTGTTGTACCTGGGGAGGCAGGGCAGTCACAGAGGAGACAGGCCTGCTGCACCAGGAAGGGACTTGTCACCACTGCCCTGTCCCTTAAGTCCCTGTGCTCAGACAGGCAGAGGGAGGGCAGGGAATGCTCCAAACCATGCATCCTGTCTGCCTGCTGGGCCTGTCCCAGGGAAGCCAGGGTACAAGGCAAATAGTCAGTCTTTCTCTCATTTCCTAATATTATTCAACCTACTTGCCTCCTCCTGAAGCTCTGTCACTAAGCCTAAAGACTTAGACTGAGAGGAAGCAAAACGTTTGCAGTTTTTGCACTGAAAAAAAGAAAGGTTGGTTTCCCAGCAGCTAAGAATAAACACTTACTCAGTTAATTTGCTAAGATACAGCATGCAGGCAGTGCTGTCTTCAGTAAACCCTTATCAATCCTTATGCTTAATCCAAGAAAGCATTTTTAGATTAAGATTTATGTTGCCCAAGCGCCTATTCGCTATCATCTCTCCCAGGTCTGAACTTCTATCAGCAAGTAAAGCTAGTGAATTTCATCAGAAGGGAAATCCATCATTGTCGTTGTTACAACTGCCAGGAGAAATTTGAATCCAAAGGAGGATTGATAAATCATATGGAAGAGACCAAACACATTGCATTCCTGCCAGACAGGTCTACATGGGATCAACCACAGTAAGAGCAAATACATTTCTTCCAGCATTTATGCATGTACTCGATCATTTCTTTGAAACAATAAGTTGAAAGTTCTGGGGTTTGCAAATACAGCAGTGCCCTGAGCTCCCTAACGATCTGCTGACAGATAAAACAGTGAGTGGTCTCAGAACAACTCAGAATTAGAAATCTCTATACAGTCTGAAGATAAAATGAAGATGGGATACTGCTCTTCTGATTGCATCCAGGACACGGTGTCCCTGTGCATGGGATCTGCACTTTCAAGTCTTTATGCTAGAGAGGTTTGTTGGTGCAAAATTGTTCTAGAACCAAGTCGAACCCCTTCTTTTGTATGTAGATAAATGCCTGATGTCTACCTAACTTTAGGCATCAAAACAAGTTGGTTGTTTGCCCATAGTTTTTTCCATGGAAAATGGAGTGAACAAAACACTGGTTCAGACTCTTAAGTAGGTTGTATGGGTCCAGGGAATGATGCTCTCTACAAGGTGGTAGAGCACAGGGCGTGTTCTAACTCAAACACCTCAGTTCAGCATTTGTTGAGGGACAAATATGGATCTATTCTCTTTTGTAATGTCATATGGGTGAAGAAATAGGAGGAAGGGCTTGTCTGTTGTCAGCTCTTCCCTATGACTCTTCTACACTGCATATCTGCACAGCTGATTTTTTGGGTGTGCTGTCATTCCAGACAACCAGACTTGCTCATTTTTCCTTTTTTAAAATTCTTATCTCAGCCTCTCAAACAAAATGCATGACTGTCTAGTAATCACATCTTGTTGCTTTCAGGTATTATTTTCCTACCTATGAAAATGATACACTCCTGTGTACACTGTCAGATAGTGAAGATGCAAAAACTGAGGATCAAAGTGAAGAAGCGCCTGTTGTAAGCGAAGATATATCCACTCTAAAAGCTCTCAAACAGAGCAGTGTTTTAAACCAGCTTCTGTGTAAAGACAACAAGAGTCAGGAGAAATTTTGACCTGGAAGTACAGTGGCTGACCTTTAGTGCTTTTTCTGCAAGACAAAAAAATTACATTATTTCAATACTATTGGAATACAGATAAACTCACAAATATTATTATCATTGGACAAATATTAGAAAGTGGATGCTAAATAAAAATTTAAGTGTTAACTTTGTTGGTTATCTTCCTTTAAATTTTAGCTTCATTTTAAAATTGAATGCTGGATTTTCTGCTAGGATCTTCAAATACCTTTAGTGTGTTTGTGTTACTTACAAAATTTCCATCTTTTTTTAATTTTTCCTGAATGAGTCAGAATATGAGTTCTATTTTAAGGACACCTTGTAAAAGGCAGGAACAACTGAGACAATGTGTAAAGCCAGTGAGTAAATTTTCTGTGTGTTTTTGCTATTAGAGAGCAGACAAAAAATTTAATTCTTGGTCTGGTGTGTGAAGGAAATCTTGATAATTTTTACCTTCGACATTTTGGAAAATAAAAATAAATCTGTAAATCTCTATTATTGATTATCAGTATTTAAGACATATGGAGCCTATTCTGAAAACTAGCTCAGAAACATCAGTAAAGCTCTGCCTGTCCCATTAATATCTGACTGCATGAAAAGTTGACAATCCAAAGTCTAAAAAAGCATAGGAATAATTGCAATGTTGGTTGTGTCAAAAATCCAAAGAATTTAAAGTAGATTTCTTGTATGGTTATGAACTGAGATGTTAAAGAATGACGTAGGGAATTGCAGGCACATCATCCAAATTAAATCCTAAAAGTCTCAAGTCCAGAAAAGTTGCCATATTTCCTTTTAAAATTCTCAAAGTGGCAGAAGGTCTTCAGCATGTGCAGAAAATTTCAGTCTTGATAGGGTAAAGCTGCTCAGAGCATAGGTCCTGCTAGGATGATCCAAATTAAGTATTCCTGAAATGTTAAGTAGTTCTAGAATTCAGGTTTGGCTCTCCACAATATGTAAAACCTCTTTCAAAAGTCTTGTACCTTCTTTCTTCTTCTTCAGAACAGTGTTAGAGCACTTGCTGAAAGAATGGAAGCCTCAGCTGAGTGCCTTTCCCTGCCTGAGAAGATTCAAAGCTGTAGCTTTGCCTTTGCACAGCTCTCAGTACCTGAAATTCCTTGCTATTAATAAGAGTTGTTGTTGTTTGACTTTATATGATGATTGTGAATTATAAATCAGTCCCTGGGAGCAGGGGCTAAAGTCCAAATTTTTGGCCATGTTCTGCTAAGCTTCTATGTCCCACCTAATTCATCCTGCAATCTTATTTGCATCAGTTTCTTTTCATTTGCATTGAACTGGTTTTCTCCTGCCATTACGTGTCCCTCTCTAGCACCTCTCTTTGCTTTCTTTCATGTTTTTTCTTAGGCCTGAGTGCTCTGGAGATAAGTTAGACCAACAGGATACTGAAAATGCACTGAGTGAGACAGATCAGCCACATAACTGCAGAGTGAAACAGAGACAGAAGCAGTATCTGACTCTGTCAAGAGGAAATGGGATAGAAGTGCAGCAGATGCTGAGAATACAGACAGAAAAAGGGGACAGGTGTAGTCATACGTTTGCATTGGTATAAAACTTTAGGAGGCGCAAGCACAAGCCCGATATTTTTGAACTAAAATGTCCTGACCACCTTAAATAAGATGTAATCTGTACTTCTTGCATTTGTAAAATTCTTAATTTCATGCAGTAATTGCACTGACTGTTGCTGCTTTTTTCCCCCCCTCATTTTCTCCAAGCAGTTATTTTCTTCCTAACTTAGAATTTGATTTCAGTCTTTGCTTTTTAGTCAGACTCTTAGCTGAGGGAATAAGAGTTAATGGGGCTTACATTAGTGATGTGTGTTGAGCAATGGAAAAAAAAACAGCAAAAGAGCTATGGCAGCAGCACACTAATGAGTTTTATGGTGAGCCCATCTCAGGAGGGCACATTAAGGGAAACATTAAATTTTACTGATATATAATAAAGTGAAATTGCAAAATATTTCCTAATCGTAAGGAATGTGGTGTTGAGTCATTCAACTCCCTACAAAATGAAATCAATGTCAGCAATATGAAATGACTGCTGTTCTGGTTCTAAGAGAAATTTGAAAAAGCAATTTTTCAATGTAAAATTAAGAGACTATCTAAAGAGAAATTGTATAAGTAACAGACTGGTTTTCTATTTTGAGTAAAGAGAAAAAGAAACTTAGGAAGAATTCATAAGCAGTGTATAACTATTCACTGGAAATATGAGGAACATGAGGAATCACATTAGGGTTGAGCTTGTAACTTCAGTGAACAGGCAACAAAGTAGGTTTAAGTCTTTTGTAGGTTCACAGAGGGTTGGTTATGGTTTCTAGAGTAAAAATTTAGCTTTTTCATTTAGCACAATGATGCTTGTCATTTTGCTGGAGCATACGTATTTGTCAGTGTCTTCTTGTCCAGGTTTAGGGCAAATTTGGGAAGAAACCTCCGGATGGGGTCCCTCTAGAAAGCAAATCCGAATGGCCCCTCCCCCCAGCTGGTTCGGGACAGAAAAATTTCCTTGGAGGAAAGTGGAAAAAATTTGTTTATTTAACAGGCAAAGCACTCCCCAGCAGAACAAGTGAACAATACTAAACAACAAACCCTCTGGCTGNCCATCTGCACTGCAGACAACACAGGCCATGAGTGAGGGAAGCTGAAAACTCTGATCTTTATGTTTTGAAAACAATTGCCTCAGACATTGCACCACTTCTCCTTCACTCTCAGATCCAGTTTTAAAGGTGCAAAACTTATTTCTGAGCTAAACAGACAAATGGGGATACAATTCAGCATCAACCCAGGACACTTCTTTTAGCTGGCTAAATGGTACCTGATGTGAGAAACACCAGACTAAGTCTCTGAAAAGTCTCTCTGCTGTTGTCCTTTCTCAGTGTCATGCTGCCTCTGAATTCCAGTCAGATCTCTACTAGCAAGTGAGGTGTTTGTTACAGTCTCACTCTCTCTCCTTCTTCCATTTAACAGAGCGTTTGACCTAAATCTGGCAGGAGATGCTGAACTTGGAGGAGAAGTAAAGAAGGTTACCAGTGTCCATTCTCCAATTCAAGTCCAGAGCAGACAGTGTGGACATAGGCCTTGGCATCATCTACTGTCTACTGCCAATGAACAGCAGCAAATTTCTTTTGCATCATGACTTGATGCTGTATTAAATGTTCTTGCATTATTTGCATTTTACTTAGATGTATACACAGGCCAAAGAGAATCCCAAGATCCCTGGAGAAAATCTGTATTTCAAATTGGCAAAATGAAAAGTACTTTTGTTTCCACAGAAGGTTTTGTTAAGTCAGGATGCTTTCTGAGGCTTACTTACAGTACAATTGAAGCGTCTGTTGGTCAAATGATGCCCTTGTCTACCTCTGCCAGATAGGTCAAATTTGGTTAGATAGCAATTGTCACATGCAAGAGGTAATTTGTAGCCCTTAAAGGAATTAGTTTCCATGTAGTAGTCATTAAAATCAGCTGCTGTAGAAATATATGCAGCAGTGGTTGCATGAAAAATTACACCCTTTTCTTCATGAGCATTCAATGTGCTGTTCTTCCAAGTGCAGGTTTTTTCCTTTCTATAGGAAGTTTTCTCCTACTAAGCTGTGCTCAATTTGACTTCTTCCACCAGGAAGAAATATTTAGTTGCCTCTTGAATTGGATTTTACATCTTTTGCCAAACTCTTGCTCACGAAGTGCAGACCAAGTAATTATTTTAGAGATTAACATATAACCCTTTAGTTGAATTCACATTTGATATTTTACATCCCTGATAAATTCACTCTTTCCATAAGAAAAGCAGGGGAATTAAGGATATTTAAAACTAAAACTACATAAGTTGTGTTTGCATAAATTTAGATAGAAATAAAAGTGTTTTTCTTCCACAAATGTACCTTGGAACACAATTCTCTCCATCTGGTTTACTATCTTGAGACTGAAAAGCTGACTGTGTGTAGATTATATACGGGTCTAATGTCTGACCTTGCATTATAATCAGTAAATGTAGTCTGTGGATCCTACAGTCCTTCAGCTCACCCTAAAGAAGTGCTAGTGGCAGATTCCGAGTGTTACTGCTAGAACACTGATATGCTCTAATTGTAATTCTCAGAATAAACAAATGCTTCAAAATTCCACATTTTGAGGGTGTCATACAACGCATTTGTCTGTCACATCACATCACGTGAGTGTGTAGTGAAATCCCTCAGAGCAACTACAGGCACACTTTTGGTGTCACCTCCAGCCACAGCTTCATTGAATGTCAGGAGATTTACTTTTTATTTCTGTGCTTTCTGGAAATAGCAGAACAATCTCGAAATAAATAATGCAGGAATTGCTAATTTCTTATCAGAGAGTTAGTCTTTGTAAACTGCCTGCACAGCTTTGCAGAGCCAAGCAACTTTTAGGTGGTTTTAAATTTAGGCTTCCAATTGTACTGAGGTATTTTTATTACTTTCTGATGCTTATCCGCATCTTCACACCACCTAAGGAAATATTGCTATGGGTCTTCACAAATATTTGACCTGTTGTAATGAATCAGTTTTCATTAGAATCTGGGTGAAATGAAGAGCAAATAACCAAGGATTTAGCTTAGCATTTGTGAAGAAGGATCATGAACATGTGACAGTGCTGGCCTCTTGTATTTTTGCAAACAGTGATTAGCCATGCATTCTTTGACAAGTATTGTTACTTCCCTCTGCCTCAGTTTCCTAGACAGCAAGATTGTGATTATATGATAACAACTACTAGGGAGAAAACCACACAGAGAACGTAGGATTTCAATGTATGCATGCAGCTTATCTGCATTAGTCAGGGTTTCAAATTTGAAATACTTGGTTCAGAAGGTGACTACATCACAGTCAGAAGGTTTACTCATTCAAGAAGAAACTTAATATTGGGATTACATTCCCAATATTATATTCCCATTCATAAACAAAAGCTGACCATCTTAAAAATGACATTTTTTTTAAAAGAAGGGTTAACTTCTGAATAAGATTTTCAAAATATTTCTGATTTGCCTTCAATTGAGGTTTTCAAGTAGACAATATGTATTTTGTAAAAGGTCCTCTGCTTCTAAAAAGTACTCAGATCTTCCAAGTGTTCAGCTGCATACTAAGGAAAATTGTTTTCCTGTAAGAAAAAAATGGCTGCATAGTATAGAGTACCCATGGTTGGCACAGATGAGAGATGTCCATGCTAGTCTGCTCTAGCTTTAAAAGGTGTAAACCCATGAGTTTGCTGAGGTTAAAGAACGAAAATATATTGCAAAATACTGTGCATTCTTTAATTCATTTAATCGATCCATTGCTTTGTTAACAGTCTCTATTTAAAATCCTATGTCTTTAGGAAAGTTTCAACTGAAGGTTTAGTATTTTTCTCAAAAAGTATACATGTGAGGTGGATAAGATTTCCCAGATTACCTTAAGCTTGTTATTGCATCTACCTTGCCTTTCCTTCAGTGTAGGAAAGTTTCTGATTAGGACAAGACTTCTTTTCACTATTAGAGCTCATACTTGGATATTTTCTTCTCAAAAGTTGCTGCAATGGTGCTTTTGTTCATATTGTCATCTTAACCAGAGGCCTGAGTTTTTTAATTTGCCTTGAGCCACTGAGACAAACAGTTACATTTCAAGTAAGCAGTCTGTGAAAGGACTGATGCTGGGATCCATGCTTCAATGCAACAGTGTGGACCATTTTCCCATTGATGCTGGATTGTTCCTAGGGGTCTTTAAAGATGAAGGAGATGTTGTTCCTGCTGCCTCCTGGACTTTGGTGACTCTGGGAAAGTTGTTTAAATGCCCCTAATGACTGATTTGAAACCAGTAGAATTCCAATCAATATCTGAAATGAATGTCAGCAAAGGTTTCCCGCTGTTTAGTTTTGTTTCCAATTGGAAAAAAAAAAAAAAAAACATTCCTTAATATATGTGACAGTGTTTATCCACTAAATTTCTGGGGGGCTTTGTGCTGATTAAAAATGGTACAGTCCTAGAATCTGCCCTCTCTTGTTTCTACTGTTTTATTCCTTTTCTCTTCCTCTGCCACCATCCCTCCCATTACCACTGGCCACCTCCCACTCCTCAGGTTTACCTTGCAGTCTTTCATCTGAAAGCTAGACTAAATCTTACTCCAATATTGTTCCAAGCTAAGGATTTAGCAAAGCTTAATACATGTCCAGAATGCCTCCTGTGTAGATTAAGGGCTTTGCAGAGGCAGGGGAAGACAGAGTGGTTAAATGTTCTCTAGTCATGGAGTAAAAGGTAAAAACAGGTTTTCTGCATGTACATGGGACAATCTACGGAAAAAGCAGGAGTTAACACTACTTGTCTTGCAAAAGGGCTTTTATTAAATCAATAATGATAAAATATGTACTAATCTATTGGACATAATATTTGAGCATAATATTAACAGATGACTGGTGTCATCTGTTGTGCGGGCAGTAAATTAAAGCTCTGGTGGCTACAAATAGTAAAGGAAATCTGGATGTTAGGGTTTTTTTCTCATTTCAAAGAATCAAATAGTATTTTATGTCTTCCTTTAAGAAGGCTATATCTGTTCAAGTGATTTGAACTTTCTGTCCAGGTACTTAGGGTAGACACTGCTAGCCCCTTTGAATTTAGATAGCAATTGAAGGGGTCCTTGCTGAGACACATGGTGACAAAGCAGCCATCTGTTTAAAAAAGGGGTCCAATAAATCTCATTTTCAGTGACTGAATTGAAATACCCTTTATCTTTACCTCCTTTCATTCTATTAATTTGTTTTATTAATTATTTTTCATTTACTTTATTTTTGTATCACATTATGTGGAAGACAGGAGGCTTAGAACCTGTAAATGGAAATTAAGGAATAGGCAGAAGCCATGTAATGGTGGTACAGCTTGAGATGCAGGATTTCCAAATATGTCAAAGGCATTCCAATAAATGCATTTTTTTCCAGAATAATCAAAAATCTTGCAAAAATCTGAAAATAATCATTTTGTTTTCTGAATTTAAACTTTAATTCTCAGAAGTGGGAGACATTGAGAATACTTAGCACACAGAAATTATTAGAAGGCAAATTTAGGAAGCAGATGTAGCTTGTTTACACTTGAATACCAAGGAATTCCAGACCACCAGAAGTAAAATCTCCCAGACCCTATGAATACTTCCTAGAGATATTCCTTCCCTTCCTACCCTCCTATTAGTCCTGATGTCTCAAATCTCGTGGAAGATTTTGAGGGCCCTTGGTTTCCCATGGTTTCAATGGGAGTTGCCAGGAGTAGCTTTCAGATTCACTCACCCAATGTATTCACTGCCATTGCAGACTGCTGCAGCCAGGAACTGCAATATGTCACACTATAAGATATTCTTCTAGGGAGCAGTGCCTGTTTTTATGACAAAGAGACACACAAGTGTTTGCAAAGACACCAAGGAAGGGAAAGACACTCATTTTCTCCCCTCCCATCTCCAGCAGGTGAGTGGCAACACTTCTGTCCTGTTCTGCAGCCAACTGGCAACTTGCCTGGTCCAAAATTCACCTTTTCCTGTGGTGGTGGAAGGTAATGACCTCCCCATCATCCAAGGACAGCCAGAATGAGAAACCCTCCTGATTTCTTCTTCCAAGAGCACACTGTTTATATTCACCCTTCTCTGTTTTGAGGCAGAACACATTTTTATCCGTGCCTCATCAGGTCACATAGGGGGTTGCAGGCAGATGGTTCACTGTCGGGCTCCAGATTTCTTTAATCCCTCCTTTCTCTTGAGGGCAATAGCTAATATGCCAGCTAAAAACACATCTAGCACTACTTACTGATTTTTCTGGGGGGCAATGAGTGCTGATACGGAAGTTCATACATATGCACAGATGATTTTCAGTGAAATCTCTGAATTTCATGGTTATATCCAAGTAAGGTTTTGGGTCCTTTGAAACTGAGCTAAGCAGGGTTCAAATTATTGGGTTTTACTCCAGTGACTGTCTGGATTCTATGCTATTCTCTGAAGCAGGAATTGTCCCTCCCAAGCCCCCTCTGCTTAGGGCTTTAGACTGTGCCTATCTTGGTGTCATATTTTTCTTGCATCTCTTTTCTGGCAAAACATCTATGAGACTTAAAAATGCTTAAGATGAGGCTGCCTGTGCAAAAAATGCTTTAAACATTTTTAGGCAGAGGAAGGTGCCAGACCAAGGCCCCACTCTCTGTGCATCTGTACTAACTAGGTTCTTACATAGCAATTCCTCCCACAGCATGAAAGCAAGCAATGAACATATTTTAGTAATTTAAAACCAGATGGGAACAACCTCCAGGAAAGACTGTGAGCTCCACGTCCCACCCTGATGGAACTTCTGCAGCCCTCATACAGGTAACTATTCCCTAGAGAGCATGGATGCAACCACCTTTTCTGCTGGCTCCCTGATTCCTGTGCTGACTAATTTGGGCTTTTAGTGTGCCTGTTCCTATGGAATAGGCACAGAATGCAGGCAGCAGGGACCTAAGAGTTACTGCACAGTGTCTGAGCTGCTGGTAAGGGCCCCCAGGGACAGCCCCTCCATGGAGCAGGGTGCAGCTGGGCACTGCGGCACAGGACAGTGACCGGGGCTGGCAGTGACCGGAGCTGGCAGTGACCGGGGCTGGCAGTGACCGGGGCTCGCAGTGACCGGGGCTGGCAGTGACCGGGGCTGGCAGTGACCGGGGCTGGCAGTGATCGGGGCTTCCAGAGATCAGGGCTGGCAGTGACCGGGGCTGGCAGTGACCGGGGCTGGCAGTGACCGGGGCTTCCAGAGATCAGGGCTGGCAGTGACCGGGGCTGGCAGTGA
>VYXF01003633.1:79415-125054 GCA_013397295.1 Polioptila caerulea | reverse complement strand
TAAGGCCTACACACAAGCAGAAAGTTCTTGCTAATAAACAAATGCTTCTAATATCAGCTTAGAACTTACAGAAGTTAACTGCGAACAAAGGATCGATTCAAAGGCCTCTTTCCATGCTTTACTTTCCTCAATTACTCATAAGAATTCGTATGATTGAGCTCCACACATCTCACAATCACAAATACACACGCTGCTTTGATGTACCTGACACAAAACACAGCTTTATATTTCACATACTTAACTTTAAAAAAAGCTCAAGCCACAGATGAAAGATTTCCGAGATAACTTTTCGGGTGCCCGTTACAACCACAACTGATCGTTGCAATTACTGTGCCCAAAATTCGATCTCTTGACAAGTGAGAGCTGAGGTGCAATTGCCTGGGAAGCCAACAAGAGGTGAGGCTGTGCCATGGGGTGAGCAGCGACAGCCGTGCGAGCGCAGGGAAAAGCCTTTCCCGAGGGCTGCGGGGGGACACGGGCACGGCCGTGCTCGGAACGTCCCCGCCGGGCGGCGCGGGCCGGGCGGGCGCTGCACCGCGGAGCACCGCCGCTTCCGGCTTCCGGCGNGGACGGGTCCGAGGCGCTGAAGGGGCGGCGGTGCCTCACAGGCGCTGAGGGTCTCGGTTCCGGGCCCTTGCGGCTTCCGTGGCCGAGCAAGCGAAGCGGTGTGCGGTGTTCCGAGCGCCGGGAGCACGGCGGGGCAGGTTGGCAGCGTGATGCGGCACGGTGTGAGGGGCCCGAGTGCTGGAGATGAGGGATGGCGCTAAAAGCCCCGTGAGGGGAAGCTTTCAAAGGCCGGCAGAGTGCGGGCACACGCGAAGAGCGGCCCTGCTGTCGGCGCGGCTCCGGCGGCCTCGGAGCGCATCAGGCCCGGCTCCCGGCGGGACGAGGTGCCGGTCCTGAGGAGGGAATGGGTCACAGGGGCACCTGGGGAAAGCCCCGCACACAGAGCAGGATTTAGCCACGTTATTTCCAAAAGATGGAGTAAGTCACGGGCATCACAGTGCCTGGAAAATGATCTTTGCATTGTTAGGGGCTTTCAGTTAATGGTCCTTTTAAGTATCAGCTACTGTTGATACCGTTTTGGTTTTTTTTTTTAATTTTTATTTTTAGTTGTAATTTTGTAGGAGTGGTGAAACAGATTTTGAATACGCATAGCATGGAAGCTCTTTGATGGTCAAGCACAAGAAATACAAAAAGCACAAGAAATACGGAAAGCCTCCTGTGGGTGTTGGCATCTGTGGCCTGACAAGGGTAGCCCCAGAGTTCCCTGTCCCCGCAGTGAATAGCTGCTTCCAGCTGTTCTCCGTGTCTGTGACAGCAGGGTGGGCAGTGTACCACCAGACAGTGAGGCAAGGCACTGTCCTGCTCAGCACACAAGGTCCAGGAACCTGCTGGTGCAGTCAGGGTGTGTCTTTGGGCCCTCACCAGGGACAAGAAGCCGTGACTTCAGCAGAACTTAGATGCCAGGTGTTGTCAATGCACCTCACATGGCACAGCCACCAGTTAAAACCCACCAGCAGGGTGGTGGGAAATCTGTGGTCTTTGCCCATGGTTGCCTTAGCAAATAATGCAGCAGGAGAGAAACAAGAAGTGAAAATTTACAGAGTGGAATGCAGTGCTGGGGACCCAACACTCACATAACACATTTTAGGGGTTTTCCTTTGAACTGTTCATCCCATTCCTACACAGCCTTCCCATGTCTGAACTCTTGTGCCACAGCATCAGCCATTAAGCTGGGGAGCCACACTCACTCCTGCAGCTGCTGCTGTGACCCAGGCACAGCATTTCACTTGTGAGTAGGAAACCTCAATTGGAGAAACAAGTGCAGAATGCTCCCCGTGCAAGAGCTCCAGTGCTCTGTAGGGCAGCACAGCTGCACCCTCTGGGGTCGAGGGGGGAACCAGGTAAGGACCTACATCCTCTTATTTTAGGTCCTCCAGATGCACTTTTCTCTCCCACGCACCCCTCAGGGGTGTGGACTGCAGACAGAATCCACTGGATCTTTCCCGCCTGAGCATTTGGTAACAGTGTGCCAAAAGTGCAGGTAGAACACTCTGCAGAGGCATTTGAACATTATTTAGTGGTTTCAAAAGAGGTGGTGTTCTGATTTGAAAGGAATTGAAGGTAGACAGGGTTTATGCTGTCATAATTTAACATTGTTAAGATCTAGAGAAAAATAACAAAGACGGTAAATTTCTTTAAAAATTTGAACTCAGGACGAAGACAACAAACAAATGAAAGCTCAGAGGGAAAGAGTGATAAGAATATTGATCTATAGGATGTTGTGTTATTGGCTGGTGTTTGAAAGCATGGATTCACTCAACAGCTTTGCAGTTGCAAAGCTGCATTGCAGTTTTGTTGTTACTTAGTTCAGTGCAACTTTCTGAAAACTGCCATCTAAAATTTCTCATAATCTGTGTCCTCAGGAGGCACTGGGGCAGTGCTTTTCATGAAAACAGTTTGTCATTTTGGTGCTTACCATTATGATGGAATGTGAAGAAGTCAAGGTATAAATACTAACCATTAGATTCTGTTGTTAAATCAGCATTTGAGTGGTTTGAAAATTAGTGTGGAGCCTGATATTGGACTCCCAGTGTCAGAAATGTCACACTCTAGAATAATGACAGTTGCCAGCAGGCAGCACAGCAATATAATTTTGACTACAAAATATGGCACTAATACGATTCAAGCACGGTGCAAAATGCTACAGGGTAAGAAAACTGATTTATGTGTGCTATCAAAAGCAAATTTCAGTATCTGATCAGGACAATATATTTCTGTGTTCAGGAAAGTTAGGATTCTTTGGTTTATAAGACCTTTTTGAATGAAGATAATAATTTTTCTTCCAAGTTGAAGCTGCTAGAATTGACTGCCTGTTGATGCTGCAACTGTCCTTACAGGTGCTTATTAAACAGGCAAGGAAAACCAAAACGAGAGGTCCATCACATACAAACTTACAGATAGTAATGGTTTCATTTTTTTTTAAGGCAAAACACTTCAAAGATAGTTAAACAAAAAGTTCAGGACAACAAAGTTTTCCAGATCAGAAGATTCTTTATAGTTCATCACATGGCTCTTCCTCGTGGATTGTCCCCTTATTTTGCATTTCAGAAGCAACTTTCAGCCAAGGAAATGAATGGAGGTGAAGCACAGTTAATGCAGGAACCATAAGATCTGGGTTTAGTGCTGGATGTGTCACGTGTCTCCATGTATTTACAGACATAGTTTGGTGTGCATTCATTCATTCCATACCCATTTTCCCCCCCACAGATAGTGAAACATGCCAAAAAAAAAGACTGGCGCTCGTAAGAAGGCGGAGAACCGTCGGGAACGTGAGAAGCAGATAAGGGCTTCACGAGCCAACATAGACTTGGCCAAACATCCTTGTAATGCTTCAATGGTAAATTCACCTAAAGTATTCTATATTCAAATACCTAATTTTCAATTATGTAAACCCAGTGATAACACCTGGACTGCATTTAATGCCACTAGAATGTCATTCTTCCCACTATCTTTCCTTTATATTTAGGGTTACCTTTGCGCCAGACAGAATATTGATTAAAAGGTTTGGATCCTTTTGATCCTTTGTAACTCCTTGTGGAGGTCTGTAAATTTTACATATTTTATGTAGAATGAAAATAATAACCAGTGTTTTATTTCTTCTCTTTAGGAATGCGATAAGTGCCAAAGGTAAGGATTTTTACCCTTCTCAAACCAGTAGTTTAATATCTATTTCAGGCATTTTACAGGTATTTTTTTAATGCTTTCTTTTAAAGCTTAATACTTGCTTTTTGTTTTTTCCCCTCCATGTGCCTAGACGACAGAAGAATAGAGCTTTCTGTTACTTCTGTAATTCTGTTCAGAAATTGCCCATCTGTGCACAATGTGGTGAGTAGAAATAATGAATAAAAACAAGCTGTCCTCAGTCTTGTTTGTGGTGTTAAACTCTTGATACCTGTGTACAGTAGCTTTATCCTAAAGTACCTCTTTGATGTGGAGCAGGTTCTTTTGAATATTATGAATATTTAAATAATAAACCCAAGAAATTTATATAATTTATTTAATAATATATACATATATATATATATAATAAATTTATGAATATTCATGTGAATATCCTCCTTGAGAAGTGATCTTATTAGATCACTTGTATATATGTCTGTAACCCCCAAAGGTTTGCAAGCCTGGATCATGGCTTATCTTATTTGGAAAAATTTGTCTCTCTTCCTTTTAGGTTTGAGAAATCCGACTGTTTAGTTAGATTGACCATGTGGAGCATTGTTTCATAACAGCAGCAAAACTAAAAGTGCTCTGGCTGCTAGCAAGGCACCAATAGTGCACAATGCTAGTTTTTTATATAATTTCTAATCAATTCAATATCAGTTAAAACAACAATATATTATTTGCCTTGCTTGGGGTTGTAATGTAATATTCCACTTTTGTTATTTATGTGGGCTTGAGGGCTGATGCTTTGAAATTAGAAGAGAAGGACTCCTAGTGACAGAACTGCCCTGAATCAGGCTAAAATGCCCTTTGTTTTTAAGCAGCTGCTTGCTTGCAGGAGATGTTGATACTCATTTCATATGGAAGTGAATTTTGTTCTGCTGTTTCAGCACATCATTGCAGATTTTCAGTTTGTCATTATGCAGTTTGGCTGCTTTGGAGTTTGACTCTGAGAGCTGCTTTCAGTGCCTTTGTTGTGACCTGCAGATACTGAGCATTGCTGGAAGCCAGGCTGTTAGTGTGCAGTGGCAGTGTGTCACCCTTCATAAGTCTCCTTTCTGTCACCATGCAGTGAAGTACTAAAAAGATGCTCTCTGTCTTATGGTTCATATCTGTGTGTTGCATCTGTCCTAATCTGGAGTGTGTCTCTAGAGGAAAAACATTCCTATCAACAACTATATTGAGAGCCAGGGTTTTCCAAACAAAGACCATTAGAGCTGTTTGATGCTTAATCAAACATTGGGGACTACAAACCAACAGCATCTTTCTTAGAGGAGCCCATGAGGCATGAGTGCAAGGTAGCTCTGTTTAATGCCCCCACCACCTCTCACTGCCCAGCTCAGATGTATTTTATGGTGAGACAGAACTAACAGTGGTTTTAAACATAATTCTTTAAGGTTTCATTGCTGGACTTTGACCTTAGTTTTGTTCTTTGTTTTGCCATTTGAAATTTTTGCCAGTGCCTCAAAACACAGAGCAAGACCAACACATTGTCGTCTGATCTCAGTACAGGGGCAGGAGATTTGACTGAAAACAGACAATAATTAATTTAACCTAAGGGAGGTGTGAAGGTGGGTTGCAGACACCCCAATAATGTAATCATCTTTGCATTGTTTTTACCTAGATTTACAGTGAAGCACAGGCATTTAGTTGAAGTGCTGTTCTTACATAAACATGCGTTCTGCTTTTTTTTAAAAATTTCATTTTTACATAGTTTTCTTATCGTTGCTTGCCTTTTTATTTTAAACAGGAAAAACCAAATGCATGATGAAATCATCGGACTGTGTTATAAAACATGCTGGTGTGTACAGTACTGGACTAGCTATGGTGGTATGTATACAAAATTACAGCCCATTTTGCACTATGAGGATATTCTGTGCAAATCTTCCTGGAAAAATGATAAAACAGGTTTATGGAATGATAGCATGTGCCAAGTTTTTGTTTTTTTTTCCTCGCTTTTCTGTAACAAACTGATTTTTCCCTTATACTGAAACTCCAAAATTTTTCATTTTTAGATTCAGCTCCCGCAAAATCCAGCACATGTCCTGAATGCTAGTGGATCTGTGTTGGTGGCAGGCCCTAAGCACTTGCATGAAGAGCACTGGACCCTTACATGTCCCATAGACAATTTCCAGCCTTCATTAAAATGTAGGACTATTCTGCAGAAACCTGCAGACTTTTGTCACTGTTGTCTTAGTACTGCGGAGATCATCAGTATCACTGAGAGGAATCCTTTCCATTAGAGAGGAATTTAATGAACAAAACCCCTCTTTTGGGCTCTTCATTAGAGATAGTCATAGCTTCAGGCCTTTGAAGTTTTGTTCTTAGAAGGATGAGTTAGTGTCTGCATTCTGGAAAGGAAAGTGTGACCTGTCACAGCCTCTGGATTAAATGGACTAAACCTCTGTCCTGTTGCTGCCTGCAGCTGGCCATGGGCTGTTCTCAGTAACACAGCCAGCCTTTGCATGCTGGCGTCCCTGAACTCATCCCATGCCTTCACTGATGCAAGAGTGCATGCATCAGCAGTTTTCAGAGTCATCATTGTTTTCTTAGCTTTGTAATGCACATAGTAATTAGTTACCTGTGGGCTGAGAAGGCTTCTCAAATGCTACAGTTAAGGACAGCTGAAGTGGAGATCTTATAATTTAATCAAAATGAAAGTTAAAAGAGTCTCGTTTGCTTCTAATGAGTTATTTGATCTTTGCTCTCTGCAGAGCTTGTGCTGAGAGCAGTGTTTAAAATCCAAATGAGTGATTTCAGCTCTAAGATTCTAGAGGCATTTTTCAAGTCTTTGAAATTTCATTTTTGCTAGAACATTGTTATCGTTTACAGATCCCAGGTTTCAACTGGAGGACACAATTTTCAATGCACAAAATGTGTGTAGAGAAATGTAAAAAACAGAATTGAGATAGATAATTGAATTATTTTGCATCACACTTAATCCTGCAGAGATGAAAACAAACATGAACTGTGGAGCAGATTGNTAGCAGTGTTTAAAATCCAAATGAGTGATTTCAGCTCTTAAGATTCTAGAGGCATTTTTCAAGTCTTTGAAATTTCATTTTTGCTAGAACATTGTTATCGTTTACAGATCCCAGGTTTCAACTGGAGGACACAATTTTCAATGCACAAAATGTGTGTAGAGAAATGTAAAAAACAGAATTGAGATAGATAATTGAATTATTTTGCATCACACTTAATCCTGCAGAGATGAAAACAAACATGAACTGTGGAGCAGATTGGTCAGGACACAGGTTTGGTTCAATACTCTCCCTCAAGCAAAGCGAGCCCATTGAGAGAATGGATACTAGGATACATTGAGGATTGTAGGATAAGTCTCTCTGTTGGTATTGCAGAAGTCCTGAGAGGGTATCTTGCTGTGGTTGCAGGGTGCAATCTGTGATTTCTGTGAAGCCTGGGTGTGTCATGGGAGGAAGTGTCTCAGCACCCACGCGTGCACGTGCCCTCTGGCAGATGCAGAATGCATTGAGTGTGAAAGAAGTGTCTGGGACCATGGTAGGTTGCTCACATTTAAAAATGAGAAAATACAAATTACACTTCTTTCCTTGCATTGCTTAAGTTAGTGCACCTATATTCTTAACATTGTCTTTTTAATCTTCCCTGGTTAGTCCTTGCAGTATATTCAAAGCAAGGATTCTCCCCCTTTTAAAAATAGTCATTATACAGTGGGGAAGGTAAATGATCTGCTCAAGAACATACAGTTCTCAGTTCAGGGTTGATCATGTAATCAAAATTATAATGGTTCTACAGCTTAATTATTCACATAATTAAGCACTGCATCAAATTGCCAACACAGTTTCCTGCCATTCTTACTCCATTCTTCTGCATTAGCACAGGTATTTGGATTCCCAGTTGCTTAGGAAGCCATACTGGTCTCCGTTTGTGGAATGCTTGAAATTGTTTGTTTCAAGTGTGTATCAGAGCTTAGTGGAGAAGACTGGATGAGAGTGTGATCTGATTTAAGAATAATAGTTAATGCCACAGTCAAATGAAAATGAAGAAAAGTACTAGAAGTAATACTTGCTTTATAGTTATGCTGTCTTACATTGTAGGATAAGAGGAATTTTTCAGTGTAAAAATGGATGGCAGTGTCTAATTTAGGACCTTGAAAACATTTGTGAGAGAAGGGAGAACTGGTCTTCAGTCAAAACTGCCCCCTAAATTGTTTGCAGAGCAGGACTTGATGCCTGTGCCCATTGTTGATTATTTTCCCTTGATAAATCTTTCAGGAGGCAGAATATTTGCCTGCTCTTTTTGCCATGATTTCCTCTGTGAAGATGATCAGTTTGAACATCAAGCCAGCTGCCAAGTTTTGGAAGCAGAGACATTTAAATGTAAGTTAATTATTCGTAGTCCCTTTCACCACAGCCATGCAGACTCTCTGCTTGCTTCCTCTCTACTCCAGGATATTCTCCATCACCTTTCCCAGTAGATTTTGGAGATTTTGGATTTTCCCACCACTGGAGGGAAGGGCCTGTTTCCTATGTACTGGCTTTTGTTATCTAGTTACCCCAACTAGAACTTTTTCTCTTTCATGGACCTTCCTCCATGCCAGAGTATACATGGCAATTGTTTTCCTGCCAGGCCTCCCATGGGAAGCTGCCCTTGCAGGAGCCAGCATTCTCCAAAATTGGAGTGTTGGCAGTAGCAGGACTGCAGAAAAACAACTGGAAGTGCTGATGCTACTTTTTCACTCCACAAAGCTCTGCAGGCAGAAGGAGCTGTCTTCTGCTCTTCTGATCCAGTGATGAGCTAGTTGTAGATACCTGTTCCTCCTGGAAGGCAGCTGCCCTAAACCATGCCACCTGTCTTGGTCTTTCCCTGGTTGCTGGGAGGGCCTGTGTGCTGCTGAAAGGTTAGCAGCTGCTCAAGCCCTGAGGAAGGCTGTGACTCAGCAGTCATCATCTGACTCAGTGAGACAATGAGCACAGAAGGAAGTGACAAAAACAGTCCCAGAGCATGGTTTTGGTGTTCATTTCCTCACTGACCAGTGGACTGTGGACATATGTGTCAGTAATGTATCAAATATGTTGCTCTGGTGTGAAAGCAAAACCAGTGAGAGACTCCCAGGTCAGAAATACCATTTATTTGAAAAAGGAAAAAAAGGAAAACAAAATACATGCAATAATACAAAGGAAAAAACAAACCCACTGACAGAGTCAGAATCCAACCTGACACCCTGTGGGTCAGGGTGTTGGTAGCAGTCCCATTAAATGGTGGCTGCAGCCCTCCTGCAGTGGCAGATGTGGCTCTGTTGGAGCAGTGATCCAGTAGAAGGGTGTGGTTTTCCGCTGAAGGTCCAGTGGAGAGAGATGGGCCCGATCTTTCTCTGAGAATACAGTGGAAGAGGCTGCTTTGGTATCCCAAATCTCAGGTTTTATCCAGGTAGGGGTGCTTGGCTCCTCCCCCTGGATGGAGCATTTCCCAATGGGATGATGGAATTTTATCAGTGAGATTCACTGGCCCTTGAGCAAAAGATCTCTCCCTGGAGGAAGGATGGGTCATGGAAGAGATAAAGAAACTGCCCTAGCTGGTTTCTTATCAGCTGGCCCAGTGACAGAAGATTACACCACCCCCCACCCCAGTTCCACAGATGCTCGTGAAATACCTTCTTTGATTACATTTTGCATGGCAACCCATGACATATGTCCACTCTTTTTGAGTAAAAAACAGGTAGCTGAACACTTTATGTCCTTTTGAACTTTGCTTAATTGTGTGAACAAAACTGAAACTGGTATTTGTAAGAGGACATGATGGCCATGGCCCAACTTTGCTCACTCATTACCTATCTCTGGCTGAAACAGGGATTCTTCAAGGGCAGTTAAAAAAAAACCCAATGAAACAAAACAAGCCAAGACTATGCATATTTGAAATAACTAAATTTTTTCTAGTAGTATTTCTTGCCTACCCACCATTGAATATGTTTTGGTTTATCACAAGACAAGCATTTGTTTGTCCTTCCCAAAACTTGTATGCATGTGTTTTGCCTATTACAACATTTTCAATTCTTATTGTAGAAACTCAAGGTGCTCTTCATCATAAGGCTGTTCTCCTTTGAACTGGCTAATCTCTTGTCCTAATTGATTTCTCCTGGTCCAGAATGTTTGTGATTTCAGTGTTTTAATCAGGGTCTTTAGACATCTCTTACCTCCTTTTCATCTCCCATACTTTCATTCCTAGCCAGCTATTTTATAAGCCTTGCTTAGCTTCCCTTGATGTATTCTGCCATAATTTCTTCCTGCGTAGCAATATTGAGGCAGCAACAGCTGTTCCACAAGAATGTTTTTTCAGTGATTGTTGGAAGCTCTCAATTCACAGATGTGGTATCACACCCTGAATAGAGAGAGAGGCTTTTTGAGGGTTTTCACTGTGTTTGGTGTTTTGTGGCACAGAGCAGACTTGGTAGAGACAAGATTTTTGTCAGTGAGGTAACAAGATTATAAAACCTGTACTTTTACAGAATACATGAACTTCAAATGTGGTCATGCAATTGTAAGATAAATCCACTTTAGCTATAATAAAGGTACTGTTACTTGCTATCACTAGAGAGTATTTTTGGAGACTCAAAAAGTGATGAATATATATGCATCAGCATTTCCAGTTCCATCTTTAAACATACGTCAGAGCTCCAAATCCCACGTCTGCCCTGCTCATGTGGAGAGCTCGTGATGTTTATTAGTTCAGATTCAAAAACTGCTGTCACAGGGGTTATACAAGGAGGGAAGAAATGAGTACTTGCACAGAAACTGGTAAAGTACGTGTTACTGCTTCTCAAGGAGTAGCTATTCACCAAACATCATGTTGCTGCCAATTCCTGAGTGTTTGCTTTTACTGTACTCCCTCTAGTGGAATAATAAAAACAATTTGAAACTCAATACAAATCAAATTTTGGGCACTGATTCTGCTCTTTACAGCTGGTGTGCCAACTCCACTTCTTTAACACAGATAGACTCTCTTGTGAAGATTTGTGCTGTTAAGTGCATTTCCAGAGGATATGGCAGAAAATATAGAATGTAACAACTTTTCTAGGTTTGGAAATTTGCAAGCTTAAAATGTTCTTACATCTCTAGCACTCCTTTTGAATGTTATGAGCAAAGGAAAGGCATGATGAAACCTTAATACCAAATTGTTTCTGCAACTTCAAGTTTGAAAAGTTTGGAAGCTCAAGAAATAGTTAAACGTTTTTCCCCTCTTGAAATTTTGTATTATGTGTTACAATGAGATTTAGAGTTAAAAATTTCTAGTAAAATGGTACTGTGGGGTAAAATGAATGACATTGCCAGAGTGCAGTTGTGTCAGGAAATTAAAAATAAATGCCTCAATTATGGTGTTGCATACTTTTACAAGGTTTTGAAAACACAACAGGTCTGCAGTTTCCAAGAACTGAATTTCTCATGCTGCTTTTCTCCAACAGGTGTCTCCTGTAACAGGCTGGGGCAGCATTCCTGCCTTCGTTGCAAGGTAAAGAGTAAAGACAGCTGTGAGGAGCTGATCTTAGGCTCGTTCTCCTTGGCCTTCCAGGCTGGTATCAGGCCTTGCCATGTCTTCCTCTCCATGATTGAAAGGAAATTCATGCTTCTGTATTAATTTCTATAGCCTGAGGTCGGACCTGTGGGGGACAAAAGGTCTTTTATCTCTACTTGCGTGTTAACCACAAGACTGTGTGAGGTGATCTTTGCCCAGCACTCTTAGTTTAAGTTAGGCCAGCAACATGTTGGGGCTTGAAAAAAAAGGCAATAAAATAAGTCCTTGGTCATGAACAGAATCCAAGGCTTTAGAATACGCTTTCATCCAGTGTGGAACTACAACAATTAGAAAAGTTGTTCTTTGAAACAGTGATTATCTGACCAGAAATCGCTGCATCCAAAGGAATACTCTCCACAGCTAATCCAGTTTTCCATGTGAAGAGGCTGATTTGTTGACATTGGGCTTGTGGTTTTACACCCTCAGAAATAATTTTGTATAAAAAGTTCCACCTGCTTCATCATCAGCATTGCCCAGATTTCTTCAGGTGCTGGTTCATTGACTGCTCTTACTTTTCTTGCCTTCCATATGTTTTCACTGCACCCTGGTGTTCAGCATGTGAACTTCCCATCTCTAATTCTTGCCTTCAGGGCCCTGCATAGTTTTGTTCTGGCATACATCTCATTATGTTTATTTAAGCTTGTCAACACAAACCCAAGTTTGCCAGGCTCCTTGTGGGCAGCACTGCAATCCAGCCCTGGAGTATGTTACTTTTTCTGCTTGTTTACTGGCACTTTTATCAAGCCTCTTCCCCTGGAACCACATTGAACACAGAGTCCTTCCTCTGTGCACAGGCCCCATGCCCACTGCAGAAGAGACCTCATTAAATTTTAGTCCCAGCCAGAAAACCCTGCTGCTGTTAGGCACGTTTTTGCTTGTTTCTTGCTGAGGAATGTGCTTCTGTGATTAAAACATTTGGCCTTTGTATTCTCCCTTCAACACAGGCTTGTTTTTGTGACGATCATGTGCGAAGTAAGGTTTTCAAGCAGGAAAAAGGGAAAAAGCCTCCTTGCCCTAAATGTGGCCATGAAACTCAGCAGACAAAGGATCTGAGCATGTCAAGTAAGCCATTTTCTCTAGCTAACAGGACATACAAGTGCCATTAGTGACTAATTTCTGCCTAGGAGCACTGAGTGAAGTCTGATTACGTTCAGTTGTTTTGCATGGTTTTGCTTTATTTGTTTCGAGAAAAACTTTGTGTTTCCGAGTTGTGGAATTGAGCAGTCTCATTCTTAACCAATAATTGATTCCAAGAAAGTGAAAGCTTTTGTTTAGTTTGAGATTTTAGTTGTGGGAAAAATGAAAAATAATTGCCATTTAAACTACTCTTCAAGTAGTGAAAAAAAGAGATAGAAATGAAATGTTGGATTGGTGGGAACATGATGATTTTTCTTTGCCTGCAGCACGCTCTTTGAAGTTTGGCCGACAGACCGGAGGAGAAGATGCAGATGGAGCTGCTGGTTATGATGCCTACTGGAAAAACCTTTCCTCCAGCAAGACTGGGGATGCAGGTGACCGTGAGGATGAATTTGATGAGTATGAAGCAGAAGATGATGATGAAGATGACAATGATGAGCGAGGGAAGGATTCAGATTCTGAGGCCACGGATGTATTCAGCAATTTGAATTTAGGAAGGACCTATGCTAGTGGGTATGCACATTATGAAGAATCAGAAGATTAAGCTTAGTGTGCTGGCAAGCTAGAAACATTTGGAAGGAGCCAAGCAATGCTTCACTGAGTTGTGTACATGCCAGTAGGATAGCTCTATCAGGTACTTACATATCAGAGTTAGAGAGTAAAGAGTGTGGGACTTCTGCAGTAACTCCAAGGGATGTTTTTCCTGTAGATGAGCTGATGTTGGGTTTGGGGGAGAAAATCAGGATATTTTTATTCCCCTAAACAACAGAATGTTTTTATCCTTGAGTTACTGAGTGTAATGGTTCAATGCCATTTTCTCCTATCAAAACAGGCATGTGGGAAAGCTGTAGAACTTGCTTCCATTTGCTCATCAGAAATTAAGTTATTTTTTACAATAATTTTGTTAACTGATTTCTTACATTAATGCAGTGGTGGGTTGGTGACTGCATTTTTTTTTGTCTGCACAATAAAAGTCAACTACATTCTCTAATGAACTGTCATAAATATTGATCTCCCTTGAATAGCTGGAAAGCAGGTTGTATACAAAGTGTAAATTGACACTGAAATTACTTCCTTGTTTATGTCAGTATGGCAGATCAATGTAGTTCTCTGTGTATTTGCACATCACTTTTATTATTATATATGAATGGGTGGGGCTATGTGTAGTCACTATAAGAGCACCCCAGATAATCAAAATTTTTATGGAATTAAAATGTTGGTATCCTCTCTGCCACAAAAATCTGTAAGGCAATTTCCCATTAGATGAAAAGGAGACTGATTTCTTCTGTACTTAGCCTTCAACTCTTTTCCTTGCATATGAAAAAAAAAAAAAGATAGGAAACAACACCGTATATGAACTGAAAAGGTGAGAAAACATGGGGGGTTCAAAATGCTGGGTCCAAATTCTATTCTGTGCAAGCCTGCCAGTACAAGGCAAATCATCAGCACTTCTGAGCTGAGAAGGTGACACCTGCAGAAGTGTTTGCAGTGGTTCTGATTTGAAAGGGAACATGTTAATTACCCATCCACAGATCTAAGTGATGGCATGCATTTTCCCTCTGTAGGGGAATGTTTTACAGCAGACAGATCATGATACAAGGGCAGCCACCACTTGCTGCAGCTTTCTAAATTCTATGCTTTAATGCAAGAGAGCCCTTTTTGTTATCTGTCAAATACCTGAACTGATTATATCATTACCTGCTTTTGTGGTGTTTCTCTACTCTTTCTTAACAGCTAAAGGTCATGTGTTGGCAGAGCATACCCTATTGAGAATCATTTTTAATGATATTAGGATTGCCAAATGAACATTTTGTAGCAAAACAGGATTGGAAAACCTGGTCTTGATACTTCCCTCCTAAACACATCTCCTACTGAATGCATGAAAGACGAGCTGGGATCCATCCAGGACAAAACCAAACTGCCAAGGAGCACAGCTTGGTTATGGCAGCTGAGGGAAAAACTGTAGGAGAAAGAGCCACAACTGGTGAGTGCATGCCTTCAGAACTGGAGAGGGAACAAGTGAATGCCCTGTCTGAAAGCCAAATCCCCTTCAAACACTGTAACAGCCAATATCATGTGCAAAGGCCTATCTTAAATGATGTACCCGAGAGATGTCTTGATTAGTCTTTTGCATAACCAAACTTGAAGTGATGGAAGCAGGACACCTGCCAGTTCAACACTGATTATTTACTTGTGAAATTGGCACGTGTGAGAGAATTTCTGCTTAGCATCATGTGGTCCAAAAACTTCCACGTTGAGTCCATCTGTGGCTGGTCCATTCCAGCAGCAATGCCAGTTTTTAAATCTTGGCTGATGTTCCAAATACAAAACACTTACACATCAGTACTAGGTCCTATACAGAACTGAGGAGAGTACATGTGTTTCTGCATATAGGTAAAATTATGGTTGCTTGTGTGTCATTTATTAATATTACATAACCACACAAAACCCCTCTTTAAGGTTCTTGGCTCTTGAATTAGGTTTTTCCCCTCTGAAATCTGCTGCTGTCACTAGCTGTGCCAAAGGCTGCTGGTATAACAGAATTAATCATCATAATCAGGGTAAAGAATCACTCATTTTCTCATTGAAGTGCCCTTGCACTGATCCTTGCTAGATCAATACTCCAGAGCTAATGTGTGTTCCTATGGCACCTTGGAGCAGGGGGTCACAGCAGTGCCTGCAGCAGATGCTCAAGGTACCTGCTGTAATTTAGCAAGGTCACTAAGTGGACATTTATTTGCTTTGCTTTTGTGCTGCTATTGAGACCACTGAAAACACCTGTGCTGTCAGCCTGTCTGGAAATTGGGATCAGGAATTAGCCCTGCAATTCCTGGGCTTCCAGGGGTCAAAACAGGGAAGTTAAGCTGCTTTAAAGCTGGTTAAAATCTGGTGAATTCGGGCTGGAACAGACAAACACATCAATCTGTGGCAGCACAGGCCGGATAGGATGTGATGTGTTGCATTTTCTCTGCTCATTCAGTACAGCTAAAAGCAGGTGCTGTGTTTGGGATAGGCCCTCAGAGCTTGCTTTCAGAGAAAGTGCACCATTTTTGTTGTCTTAAGGTAAATGGTAGGAACAGGATGGAACAGATAATGAACACGTGTTCTGATTTCACTGAAAAACAGGTCAGGGACAAAATCATATTGGCTCCATTTTTCTTCATTGCTGTACATTATTTCCTTTGAAAATCCTGTCCCTGCTTAAAGGAAGTTCTGATTTGAGAAAGGGACAGTTCTTACATGTCACCAGTAATACCCATGAGTTACATGTTGCACTCCAGGAAACTAAGACCTTGATAAAGTCTTACACTTCATGTTTTTTAACCTCTGTGATGACCATTTAAACAAAGTTGAAGTAGGACTTGAATTAAGACTGCAGCAACATTTATTGTGCCTGTAGAACATTAAAAAAAAAAAAAAGCTCTGGTCACCTCTGTAAGCTCTTGCATTTGTTTATTATGGTGACAGCACCAGCTCATTATGAATTCATTGGGTGCTCCTGTAGATTTAATGCATTTTCCTTTAAACTCAGGTGTAATTTAGCACCTGTGACTGGGAGTCTTTTGATCAATCCAGTATTGCTAGTTTTCTTTCCAGAAAATGAATGGGAAGATCATTATAATGTACCAAGCAGCTGAAAAAGTAGTAGCAGGCATGTCACAGAGAGCTAGAAGACAAACTCAGAAGTGCTCAGATTCCTATTAGTTCAGGCAGAAAGGTGTGTCTTGCAAGATGTTGCATGCATCTGTCCAGGTCCTGATCCTATTGCCAGAGGAGCCAATGGCAACATTCTCATTTATCCAAATGGAAAAAATTCAATACTCCTCAGTATCTACAGTTCATCTTAAATGTCAGGAGGTGTTATGGAACACAACATGAACATAAGCAGAAGTGGGGAAGACGAAGCAAAGCTTTAAACATGAGGTTATTATGTTAACCATTCACATGAAAATATTTGCTCTCACTTTCACTGGAAAGTGCTCTCAAGACTGAAAGATGAAGCTGCTCAAAGCAGGAAGAGATCAGATTCTACAACATGCAGAAATGTAATTACTCATCTCCTGAAGGTCTTCATGTAATTAATGCATATTTGCTAAAAGCTCAAAGCATGTTGAACATAGACAAATTATATAATCTCTTTTTTGTAGGTGCATTAAAGAAACACAATAGAAATAGAAAACACAGGAGTTGACAAAATCACAGCCTGAATAGTCCAGTTGGCAGCAGTTCTCTGCAACTTGGACTCTCCATCTCCTACCCATGAAGCTCCAGACCAAACATATTTTATGACACTCCTTCATTAAGATTATGTGTGCTGTAATCGGCTACTACACATGAAATTTGAAGTAGGGCCTAGATTTTAGCTTCCATAAGCAGGAGAGACAAAAATGAGCAAGATGTTGTCACAGATGTGAAGAATAATCCATAGAAAAGCCACTAGTTTCCCTTTGCTAAACAAACAGTAGGTTCACAAGCCTGTACTTCAATATGGATGGAAGGGAGAAAAATAAATTGCATTTCTGTCTCTCACCAGATTAATCTACTACAGGTAAGCAGGTTTGCTGAGAAACAACTGCAAAGCGTGAGAAAGTGTGAGTACTACTCAAAGCATGAGTAGCTATCCCAACTCCTACTATTTTCTAACACGTATGCTAAGGTGCTGCATTCTTTTAAACCTCTGTTCTGCAGCCTGTGGTTCTCCCAAAGTGTTTCCCAAACTTAACTATAATTTGAAATTCACTTTGGTTTCCTTCTGAAATGAGAAATACTGAGTGCCTCAGGGCCCAAGTAATATTTTCACTTCCTCTTGATGTTACGTCACATCTCTTGTAGGTTTTCACATTACAAAAACACTAATTAAAAAAAATAAATTATCAGAGTGTAAAAATGCCAACTCCCACAATTTCTTTAACAGGTAATGCAAGTATTTTACTGCTATAGTTGCCTGTTGCTGTTCCTACTGTTTTATTTTTGGCATAGAAGAAGAAGTTGATTATTTTGAAAGTGAATCCCTGATAGTCAGGCACATAAACCCTTGGGGTGCCTCCAGTTTGGTTTGAATTCAGCGCCTTATTTTGATGGCAGAGACAAGGATGAGCCCCTTTGAGATTTTTCTGCCATCAGGAGAGGTGTGCAAAGACTTCACCCTGGATGGCAGCCCCAGTTCACAGGGTGTGCCAGCTCAAATGTGACCTTTCACTAGCCTACTTTGGAAGCCTGCAAAAACCCAAATGGAAGAACAACTACTGCAAAGCTGCATCCCATGAGAAGGTATTTGCACTCTGCTTTCTTCCTCAGGAATAACAGAACATGTCCACAAGCTTGAACAGAACTCATTATTACCATTTTTACTTTACTAAAAAAAATAATGATCTGTTGAGCACAGATTTAAGCAAGAAAATGATGTAGGAGGTTCAATAAAGATGTTTCCCTATCTAGAGCCTAACAACAAAGCTGTACTGAGCTCTTTGAAGGAAGGGTATGCAGAGGACAACACCATATGCTCACAGCTGGCTTTTTCAGCACCCTCCTCTTAAGTCTGGCATTGCAGGCCAAGAAAGCATTATGCAGAGCTTAACCTTGGGGCTTTAGTTTGCCAGAGCATTCACAGTTCCTGTGGAGCACTGTGCTATTCCTTACCATGCATTTAGCACATACAACCACTGCTGCCAGATTTGGAATGTTAACAGTAATTCTGAAGTTAGATAATAAATTGCATTCCTTCCACATCCTCTCCACTTTGTTGTTGTTACAGGCATTTCAAAGATCCCCTCCTGACATTGACTTGCTAGTACTGCACAAGGACACTGCTGTGATCTACTGTCACAAGCATTTCTGAGCAGACAGGGCCAACATAAAACATAGCATGTTCCATCTAAGTGTACCACACCTTCAGTAAAACACTGCTCTTTTGTTCAACAGTTCACAAAGTCATCAGCAAATTAACAGCTTAAGAAGCCTTTCCTGCAAGCAACATTTCTGACCTTGGTTTAAGTTAGTGGGTTTTAGTCAACCAGGAGCAGACCTGTGCCCAACATCCTGCTGGTGCTGGATGGATTCCTGCCATTCCCTGGGCTCTGTGCAGCCACCCCTGCAAGCAGCACAGCTCACTCCCAAACGAAACCACTCACTGCCACAAGCTTTCCTGCTCCTCTGCTTGCCCCCAGCTGCCCCTGACCATCACATTTCCCTTGTAGAGAAACCCAAGCTGTCACTCACCCACAGATCAAGCGATTCCAAGTCAGCCAAAGCTCCTGGACACCTCACAGCTCACTCCCTGCCTGCTCCTCTTGTTATAACCTCTCTCCCACCTGCACCCCTTCTGCAGGGCCCATCTGGCTCTGTGTGGGACACGTGTGCATGGCTTCTCTCCTCAGCTGGCCTCCAGCATTCCCCACACATGGCAATTCCTGCAGCCCTGGACTGTTGCTGGTGGGTGAGCTGCTGTGGCCACTCTGCACGTTTGCAGATGCTACATGATCAAATCCTGAATCCTGCTGTACCTTCCTGCTTCTTCAGAAGATAAAATGTTGCAGCATAAAGTATAAATAACATTTATCCTATTTAAGATGTGACAGATCTCCTATGCTGTGCTATTTTATTATATCTAAAATGAATTTGCAGACGATGATATATATTTTCTGCTGACCCTGAATGTTTTATCATTAAAATCCTAGCACTCTTGCTACAGTGCCTTCATAATATATTAATATGACTATCTCAGCTTCTAGAAAACTAAAATATAACCTCATGGTCTTTTATGTGCTGTAATTTTTTTCTTGGGTATTAAAAAAAATATATTACAGCTATATCAGATTATTAACATTGAAACTGAGCCAGAGTCCCTAAAGTACCATTTAAAAATATCTGAAAGTCTTTGTCCTTTTGGAGATGTTTGGTTCTCAGATAATAACTTGCTTCCAGGTTTATAGAGGAAGTTAAGAGGTCTTCCCACTTGCTCCATGGCTGCTCTCATAAGCTGCAGCCCAGCAGGAGAGTGTGCCCTGGGGTGACAGGCATTGCTGCAGCTGACAGAGAATTAGCGTCAGCCCGAGCAGTGATCTGACCCGTGAAGTTGCAGGACACAGTGTTTTGTTTCCAACTAAGCTCAGGTCCTTCGGTGAAGTACCCTAAGGTGAGAACAAAAGCCAAATGATCTGTCATGTTCTTTACTGGACTAAGTCTAGCATCTGCATTTTGTTCTAATAACTGGAATATTGCCAAACTACATTACTAATAAACCTAAGGGTTGTTTTTCTTGTACTTGTTTCTCGTAGTCCTTCAGCTCCCCAGGTGCTGAACAGTGCTCTGCGGGTTGTGGTCCTTTGCTCAGCATAATTTCAGCCCTTTTCCCTCCTGCTAAAGCCCCACTGTTGCCCCCTCACCTTTTGGTTCAATTTAACTGCAGGAATTGATGTCTAGTCCAGTAAGCCGTGACTGGGTTAGGATGGGCTGGGTGCCCATCCTGGGTGAAATGCAGCCTGTGGGCTGTGGGCTGTCCTTGGATAACCTCCCACTTTTTCTGAGCCTGCGGGACCTAGGGGGGAACTGCCTGGTTCCTTTCGATCACACTTGCAACTGTGGCAGGGTCTGTACCATTGTGTTAACCTTTTCCCAATATTGGTGTTCCTTCTGTCACTAATACTGAAAATTTGGAGTGTGAGATCAAACCTATGAAGCCTTGGAAGTTGCTTTTTCAGTATGGTAAGTGATGGAGAGCCCAAGCACCACTCACTTCTATTTACCTAGAACTGACAGCTGGGAACAGCAGGAGGTAATTCTTGTCTGAGGAATCTCAGCCCAGCACCACTTGCTGGTTTCTAGGGAGCCATTTCTGCTTAAAGAATCAAGTCTAATCAAGGACCAAGGCAAAGAGCACAAGCTCCAGCTGCTCACAGAGTTTGTGTTCCCTCGAGTAATGCCTCTGCTCAGAGCCTTGCAAGCCCGAGCTAACAGCACAGAACATTTCATTCAGAAGCTGAACAAAAACACCAGCACAGAAAGCTGTTCGTGTGCTCTGGTTTTCTGCAAACAGAACTCTCCAATATAATAGTTTTAAAAACCCCACTGAAGACTCAGCTCAAATTGCTTGTGTTAAGTGTGGGAAATCAGCAAACAATAATTTCCTGTCATTTAAATTACAAGAGTTGTGCAACTGATCTTGGGAAAGTTAGAAATGTGCTGAGATAGCAAGTATCCACTTGCAATCACAGAATCACAGAATTAATTAGGTTGGAAAAGACCTCTGGGATCACTGAGTCCAACCTTTGACCCTGTCAACCAGACCATGGCCCTGAGTGAGCTGTTTGATGAACACCTCCAGGGATGGCCATTGCACTGCCTCCCTGGGCAGCATGTTCCAACATTTAACAACACTTTCTGCGAAGAAATTCTTCCTGATGTCCAGCCTGAACCATTCCTGGCACAATTTGAGGCCATTTCATCTTGTCCTGTTGCTTGTTGCCTGGGAGAAGAGACTGACTCCTATCTGCCCACAACCAGAGAGTTGTTGGAGAGTTTTAGAGAGTGATAAGGTCCCCTCTGAGCCTCCTTTTCTCCAGGCTAAACACCCCCAGCTCCCTCAGCTGCCTCTCACAGGACTTGTGCTCCCTCAGACCCTGCCCAGCTCCACTGCCCTTCTCTGGACACCCTCCAGCCCCTCAGTGTCTTTCTTGCAGTGAGGGGCCCAGAATGGACACAGCACTCGAGGTGTGGCCTCAGCAGTGCCCAGGACAGGGGGACAATCCCTGCCCTGCTCCTGCTGGCCACACCAGGGCTGATCCAGGCCAGGATGTCACTGGCCTTCTTGGCCACCTGGGCACAGCTGGCTCGTGTTTAGCCGGCTGTAGACTCGTTGTTACCATATGACCAATCAAACACTTTATCTCACTTCTAAGAGCCCGAGCTGAACACAGTTTTTCCAAACTCAGCTTTCACATTTACTGANGTGGCCTCACCAGTGCCCAGGACAGGGGGACAATCCCTGCCCTGCTCCTGCTGGCCACACCATGGCTGATCCAGGCCAGGATGCCACTGCCCTTCTTGGCCACCTGGGCACGGCTGGCTCATATTTAGCTGGCTGTAGACCCGTTGTTACCATGTAACCAATCAAACACTTTATCTTGCTTCTAAGAGCCCGATCTGAACACAGTTTTTCCAAACTCAGCTTTCACATTTACTGACACTCCTCTTGCCATCTTAATTGTCAATTTATGGCACACTGGATCAACTGTGCTGCCACAGCCACCCTCTGCAGGGAAGAGGAAACCAATATCATGCTTGACTGACTAAAAGAATACCCTTTAAAGGTATGAAAGATGAAGTAGAAGTGCAGGGGGTGGAATTCCCAGGTCTACTGTACACTGCAATATATTCTGAGGTGTTGGAATTGCATGCTACCAGTCAGTTCAGGCTGATCCTGAGATCTGGCTGCACCAGACATCTGTAGTCATCATTCTTATTTCTGCCATGGAAAGAGAAGTCTTTAATTTCACTCTTGCATTTTGTTAGCCACCGTGAAATATATTATCATGGCTGAAACTGTGAAAACTGTTTCTCCATCTGTGCCTGTAAGCCACAAAAAGCACTAGTTTTTCATATGAGTAAACCTGAGTTCTATAGCACTTTGGAGATCCAGAAAGTTTGTAAAATTCTCTACTTTTACTAATGCCACTACTCCAAAGAGGTTTATCCCTTTTTGCCTTTATCAGTAGAAGAGTAGCTTCTGACCAGATGGTCTTAAATTTGTGCTTCTAGATATTGCAGGACTTGCACTGTCAGGAAAAAAGGTCCTTCTGTCACTTGTCCATTTTACACAGAGAACAGTCAGTTCTGTGACACATAAAATGTGTCACTGCCCAATTGAAAGAACTAACACAGTATTAATCTGGTTTCAGATCCATCCAGCTGATGATATGATAGCTCAGGTATTGTTGCGCCTTTGTGATTTCAAGTGATTTCAATTACCTACCTTTTATATGCCTGGAAAGTAAAGTTATCAGCATAAAACTAATAAAGCAGAGAGTTCTGTAAAAGTGGCAAGTGAGTTATTGTGATTGCTTTAGGCAGTGTAACCTACTTCTGCATAGTCACAGATGGGGAAGGTTTACTCGTTGCCTAAAATTTATATGTGGAGAAAACATGAAAGCAATCCTGTTTCCTCTACAAACTCAGCTTTTCCTTCTCCTCACTGCTGTCCTGTCTCCCATCCCCCGCCTCCCCAGCAGCCAAAAAATCAAATCAATTGCTTTCAAAGGCGAGGGATGAAATGGGACTATACTGTAAAGTGAAAGAGAAGGTAAGGTGAAGGAGGAAGTTATTAACTAAAATTATATTGCAGCTTAGGGGATAAAAGTAAGAGTCTAAAGACATAATGAATTTCAGAAACCCAAAATGCAGCTATTTTAAATTGTATTTTTATTATATTTGATTGATCAGGCAAATGTGTTACTTTGGAGATAAGGCAAAAGTTATCACACTGAGAGATGGTTTCTGCTCACACTGTCATCTGGTTAAAAAGATGCAGTACCCAAGGGCTCTGCTTGTTTATTAAAAGCATCTTTTTTATTTCCAGAAGAAAAAATTAAAAACCATTGCTTCAGAGAGGGTTTGACAGAGATGGAAAGACAGAGTTAGTTTAAGTCTGTGACATTACAGGGGCCCTGACCCTTCTCCTTCCTGCACATGATTATCAGTCACACCAGAGTCCTGCTAATTTCAGCTTAACTCCTGTACTGCCCAAGAGGTACAAAGTGGAGTATGTCAATGGGTGGTTCACATGTGTGGGTTTAACTTCTGCTGAGGAGCCTGATGTCTCTGGGAAAGTGTAAAAACCAGCCCAAAGCAGTGGAGGAGCCACAGCTTCCTGAGCCAAGGTACCTCAGGAGGATGCAGCACCTGAGCTGGGTGGGTTGAAGCTCCTCTGAGTATGTCTGAGACGGGCCTGCTGCCCTAAAGCAGGTTTGTGTGCAATGGGGATGGCATCATCTCTAACATCTGGCCTGATGTTGCAAGTCTGGGGCTGTGTCTTCCTGACCAATTTACAGCAGAGGTTGAAGCTGCCCCCTCCCTAGAGCAGCCTGAGCAAGATGGCACTTACTGCCTGGGAGAGTGTGTTTGCTGCACCCTGGGAGCTCTGGTCACGCTGTGCAGGACCCACATGCACGTCCTCCAGGAGGGCATTGCAAGCAGCAGAGTTGCTGCAGCTCTGGAACAGGAGTCACCAAGGAAATCCCAGGCTGAGGCACACTAACCTGCATAAACTGCTTCCTGCACTTGGACAAGGCCCCTCACTGAGGAAAAGCCCCTGCTCAGGCTTTATCTCTGTGGTGCCAGGTAATAGGAGGCAACAGGAGAAACTGATACACTGGAAGTTCTACCCGAACACGAGAAAAGACTTCTGCACTGAGCTCTGGAACAGGCTGCCCAGAGAAGGTGGGGAGTCTCCCTCACTGAAGATATCCCAGAACTGGCTGGGTGCAAACCTGTGCCATGTGCTCCAGGATGACCCTGCCTGAGGTTGGAGGCGGTGACCCACTGTGGTCCCTTCCTAACCCATTCTGCGGTTCTCTGATTCTGTCTTAGCTTGAACTGACAGCGGGGACAGAGCCCTTATGCTGGGCAATTGTGGCTCCATAATTCCTCTGATTTTTAGATCCCAGTATACCAAATGCAGAGGGAAGGATGGAGAAGCACCTGTCTTCAAGTGTGTGTTTCATTTCACCTGCAACTCACAGAAACTGAAGACAGAATACATCGAAAAGGGTATTTGAGGATTGAGCTCACTTTCTTTTCAGAAGCATACCACCTGCTTTTAATGTTTGCAAAGATTTTTGGCTATAAAAAATGTACATGGCTGAGTGGTTTCTCTTGGTCTGTAGTCTCTGCCACAAAGGAATTCCTCCAGACTCCTTTTTCTTCCTTCCTTAACTCCTCAGAGACCTCTGCTGCTGTCCCTGGCAGCAGACCAAGGGGAAACAGTTGAACCTCCCCTTGTAGCAACAAAACACCATTGATCAGCCACATCTGTCAGTGCCAACAACTTGTGGAAGCTGGCACTCTTTTAATGCCTGGCTTCTCTCTGTATTTAAGGTTCAGGTACACAATGTAAAGAACTTCCCTGTGGAGAGTAATTTTCTTTATTTCATCCTATCAAAAAGAAAACCTCATGCAGCTGACCAGACCTGAAAACATCAGTTCAGATCCATCTCAGGCCAGGCATGGGAGGTCCTGAGGTCCAATTCCTACCCTCCAGGGAGCTGCCACTGGCAAGCACAGAGCATTGGGAACACCAGCCTTGAGACCTCCAGACTGGGTTGTCTGTAGCTGCACTGGTACTCATTCAGGGCAGTCCTTCAAGTAAACCAGAAGTGTTTTGTATTTACACCTAGGTACTTACTGGGCTGTTGTATTGAAAGATCTTGATCTTGCTTTCACACCTGTGGGACATTGTTTTTAAGGAAATGCTCTATGCTTCATTTCTCAGGGTTGCAGCACAACCTAATGGATCATATACTTAGGGATGCACTCCCATTAATTTCTAGCTCACATTCTCACTCTTTCACAACACCAAAATGTCAGTGGCTTTAGCCTTTTCAATATCATTTCCTCCAAGAGCACACAAGGAAAAAAGAATACAAAAAATAAGCTTTTATTTAAATAACACCATCCATGCATTACCTTTGAGCATGAAGGAAGAGTTATACAAAGGCCCTTCCGCTTACCTTTTCTTTGTGCAGGCTAAAACTCCCACTTATTCTTTGATGATTGACTTTTATTTGTTTAGTGTGACCCTTATTCCCTTCTTATTCACAAATTTAGCAAGCATGAAGGTTTGCTGTAGTTGACATCAGCAGAATTTTATCAGCAGAAAAGCAGACAAAAATGTAAGTACTACTGACAGAAGAGGCAGTGTCTGAAAGAAAAAATATGCATTTGCTGTTACTGAAATGAGGGAAATTAAACTTATACTTGTCTATTTGCAGCTATATTCCTTTGAAGCATTACAAAGCTCCATGAAAATCTAGATGTTAGAGACTGTATAATCACTTAAAAAGTTAATGTGCATAAACATACATAAAATGACTGTTTGCTTTTTTCCTGCACAGCCCTTTTACTGTATTACTGTATAAATCAGACCTACTTTATTTTTACTTGCTTAGCTTTGTACTCTTTTTAAAGCATCTCAGTGAATGAATACATATTTCTAGATCCTTACAGCCTTAAACCCCAAATTTATTACTGTATTTTCACAGCAAAAAAAGGCCTTCCAGACATTTTTCTGTGAAACATATTACTGGAGATAGGACTGGGGGACTAAATGGCTCAAAATATGATTTCCAACCTGGGAGATGCTTGACAAATCTGAGTGCAAAATGTCAGGTCACAGAAGAGTAGAGAGTCTCAACAGGAGAACTGGAAACTCCCCAGCCCTGTCTTGTGGTGGTGGCTGCTGGGATAATGATGGACACAGTTCCCTGAAGATTGGAATCTTTTCCTTGCTCCTGCTGGTACCCAAGAGCATATGGCCATGGTTGTAAGGATGAGATGGCTACAAGTCATAGCCATGCAGAAAACAGGGGGAAAATCACCCTGATCATTGGAAGCATATGGATCCAGTGAGGCTTGAAGGCTGGGCTACAGCATGCTCTGCTGGCACTGCATCCCTGTGTGCCTCAGAAAGGATGATCCTGCAACATAGGGATGGAAAATGATGTCTCTCCCCTGCCAAATCAAGTGCTGGTTTCGAGAGAGCAGGACAAGCCAGAAAGGGTGGTAAGGGAGGTCCTGCTTCAGGATTATGCTCTGAATGTAGCAATATCACAGGAGAAAAAGCACAGGCAGGTTAGGGAAATGTTGCAGGGCAGAGAAGAGTCGTGCTTACCAATTTTTTCTTCTAATTGATCAGAGATCTGGTAGATAGCAAAGCCCTGGTTGTCTGTGCTGCATGACATACACTCAGAGAGATGTTTTGCAGGCACACAGCATCTCTTGTTGCAGCAATTCCTTTGGCTATAGTCACATGTGGGAGTGGTTCTGAACGTTCAGAAGAGGAAGAAGTATCACCTCACTCCACGTAACACAGACAGCCTGGTAGGTTTTTCTTGCTGCTCTTACATAAGTCACAGCTTTCTCTGTTGGCCCCTATTTGCATTTTATTACTTACCCAAAAGCCCTGTACATGCACATTCTGCCCTCAGGGACTAGGGAGGTTATAAGCATGAGTGGTGCTGGGGAGTGGGGACCCCACAGTGTCCAAAAGTGGCCAGTCCTACTTCTGAAAGGGGACTTGAGTGAGAACACGTGTCCCAGTGGTCCTTGCCAATGGCACGATGGCTCTGCCTGTAATGTAGATGTCTGTCTAATGGGCACTCAGCTCAGACCAACAAAATACAAGTCATACAGGTCACTGAACATCCTCTGATGTTAATGACTTGTGATTACCACTGGCTCAAGCTGCAGCTGCATTTTATTAACACTGTGTACAGAGTGAGCAGAATTCCAGATGGAGTACAAAGTACCTTTTCTCTTGTTTTGCCTGTAATTGCAAAAGCTTAAATTGTACTTGTAGCTGTTTTATGATTGACCTTAAACAGCGCATTTGCGACAGTGGAACATTGCAATTTGGAATGGAAACATTGCACAGAATTGGTCTATGATCTCTCTATGATGCAAACAAAAATAATGCCGTGAGTGTTCAAATAAATATTTCTTTTCATTTTGTCTTTTCATTTTTATTGCTTCCCTAGGTCACTTGAAATGAAATTGTCCTTCACAGGTCAAGCTATGGCTGCTTTGCAGACAGCAAAAAAGACAGTGCTTTAGATCATTAGAGCCCTGGAGATGTTACAGCAGTCCAAATGATTTGCATTTCTGAAGGAAAGGCTTTTATTTCTGAACTGTTCACCTCTTATTGATCTAAAAATGTACCTTTTTTTTTTCCCACATGAAAATGCCTGCCCTCAGAATTGAAAAAATAAGACATTTTCCTAGCCTTGATACACCACCTCTCCATCAGCTCCCTGAGGAGCTGCTCACTGCACTTTCAATGCAGGAGATAGTCATGGAGGAAAGGAGCCCTTTGGGCAGTGGAGCTGTACTAGGACTCAGTGGATGAAGAGGAGGGAAAGGAGGTGGAAGGCTCAGGGCTGCTTTCTGTCACTGGGAGCTCTTGCTCCATCAGCCCAGGAGCTTTTGATGAGCTGGCTGCTGGCCAGCAAAGCTGTGCAGCCTTGGCAGAGTTTGGGTCTGACGTGGCTGTTCAGAGCAGGCTCTCCCATGTCCCCCCAGCTGGGACACACGGTGTCCCACACCCTGGCTCCCTGCTCTGCCCTCCACGGGGCTGACACCGGGCAGGTGCTCAGGCTGTGAACAAGAACCGCAGAGGTCACACTGGTGGCCTCCACTGCATTTTCCTGCCTGAGTCATCTGTGCATCACGTTTAGCTCTCCTCCAAGGCTCCTTTTTGTCCAAGAGGGAGGCATCTTTGTCTCTGGGAAGAGGACACCAGAGGCTGGGCACTGCCTTTGAGGAGGCTTCCCTTCCCTGAGGTGTCTTTATATGGTTCTTATTTTCAGCCCTTGTGGTGGCCGCCACTGGTGCTGCCAAGGGAGGCTGGGGCCATGCCCCAGGCAGTGCCAGCTTGTGGAGTTGAAGTCAGGCTCAGGAGATGAATGGGGATGCATAAAAAAAGTATATGGTGAAACTTAATGGAAAATAATGCCTCACTGCTCACAGAGAGGTTATTATATTTCTATGGCATTTATGAACAAATAAAACGCATCTACAACTGGAGAAAGAGCTTACCCTGCACCTGCCATGTTCCCCTCCCCACCTTCCAGCAATCCTCTCACTTATTAGCATTTCAACACTGCTTTTCTTTGAAGAACAAACTGTATTTTACTAATATCATTTCCATTCATGCTGTGGAAATGAAACTTATGACAGTGTTGATTTCTCAGATCTCCTCAGAGTCTTTGAAATTTGCATTAGATTATTCTAATCACTTAGCCTCGTTGTATATATTTACACGAGTACTTTTGATGTTTAAACAGATCAGGCTGCGATGAGATGTGCAGGGGGAAATATATACCCCTAAGGAAAGGAATGCTCTTTTTTCTCAGACCATATCTTCAACCAGAAGTTTTCAGATAAAACAGTGGGTCAGTGCCTCTGGGACCTGAGGGAATTACTTAGACTGGGAAGATGGAGGGACTGGCTCTGCCTCCAGCAGCAGACAGCAGAGATGGAGTGGGGCTGGGTCCCTACAAGTAAGAGGAAGGTGGTGAGGACTCATCCTCTCACACCCTTTATCACCAGTGTACCCTGTGCTCCTGGCCATCTGACAGAAGAGATTATCCAGCATGAACCCATAAGGAATGAGCACATATTTACAGACACAAGGTTCTGGGGACTGAGCAGCTGCCAAACCCCAGCTCCACTGAATTCAGCAGGAAGAGTAAAATGTCCTTCTTTGGGGACAGGAAAAAGCCTGGGACTGTGGTGCAGTTGTGGTAGCTCTGACCATGACATCCAGGAAAGTCCTGCAGGTCCTGTGCTCCTGTGGGCAGAAGGCAGGGTATCTGGGAAATACTGCAGCCATATGTTCAAGTTAATTAATTTGTTTTCAGGGCTGGCTCTGTGAGATCCAGAGTGAGAGGAAACAGGAGCAGCCCTTACACAGGAAATGAGATGAGGAAAAAGTGGTGGAGCAGGCCAGGCAGAGGAGAAACAGACCTCTTGAGGGCTGAGGGAGATAATCTTTCTGGAAGATGCAGGATATTGCCAGCTATCTCACATGAAATTTAGCTTTCCAAAGACTGAGGATCATACTTCTATTTGCAATTCTTGAGGTATTGTAAAGGAAGAATACTCTGGATTATGATGTTAACATTTTTTACAATGAAACCAGGAGAAAAGAATCCATTATAATCCCAGTATGTTCTCACCTTAAGGGACAGGAATTTGTGAAGCAATCAGAAACACCATGAGATTCATAACTTTTCTCCCCCACAAAATTGTGTTAGCACACACAGCAGTACTCACATGAGGGGTTTTATTCTCAGAGGAAACCATTTTCAACAAGGCCATTTTGATTTGTGCCCCAGGTACCTCTTCAGCTCCACATCTGTAGAGGGAGAAATGCATTTTGGTACCTATCCAACATCAGTAGAACCTCCCAAGATGGACAGGCTCATAACATATTAAGCTTTGAGATCTAGTTCGATTTTTGGAAGCAAATTATTTGAACAAATATTTATGGCTAGGAATGAAAAAGCCATTTCACATGCTATGAAATGGCTCCTGAAGTTAGTTTTGTTCAAGTTGTTTATTCCTAATGAGGGCACGGATAGTGCCTATGCTAAGGAAGAGTGAAGGGAATGGTTTGCTTGTGAGGTTTGCAAAAGCAATTGAACTTTTTCCTAAAATAACCTAAAGTGATAGAAAAAACTCCTCTCTTCTCTAACAAAGAAACATATCCAAAGTGCATATTTCAGCATGCTTCCTCCTTGAGGATTTCTCAGTCTAGAAAAAAAGGGATCTTATTTCCAGTGGCTTTCAACATGCTTGTGTGTCTGCCAAGAGTTTTGCACCTGACAGTCAAATACTGCTGGTGAGAACCCTCAGTTCCTTCAAGGACTTGACACTGCAGCCACTTTGTATCCCAAGTAACTACAAAAGGAGGCAACTACAGCCATTGTTTTGTTAGATTTAGTCAAAACACTCACAGAAGAGGCAGGAGGGCATGTTGGGAATTGTCTGATGAGCCTGCTGGGAGAAAAATTACGTGGCCAGCAGTTTGTTCACATCATCTTTTGTAGCACTTTCTCTGTGGCTTTTGTGGCATTTGGGCACTCAGCTTTTTGAATTAAAGAATTTTTACTGCCATTGTCTCTTTAGCTAATTCCCAGATTATGAAGTTTTGAATGTGTATTCCAGGGCTGCTTCTGTATTACAGGAGATATTGGAAAACTAAACCACATTTTTCAATATTCTCATTCTTCCTTGTGATGAATTTTTCTGCATTATAGCTGTGATTGAATTACAAAGAGTTCCCTGTTCTGATTGCAATGCTTACATAGATGTTGGGCCCCTTTGTGTTTTAATCATGCGTCTTTGAGCAGGACGAATATCAAAATTTTCAATACCTTTTTTTTTTTTTGGTTAAAATTGCACGTATAAGCTTTGGTGAGTTTTTCATTTGTTTGCTTTTTAATGGAACAAATTACAGCTTAAAAAGCTTGGAGAGCTTTTCAATGGCAACTTAGGTATGGGAAACTAAGTTCTATTAGAATTTTAATATGACACAGCATCTTTTGGAAAAATAAATGGGTATGAGGCCCTGGAAGAGACTATGTGAAAGCATTAGCAAAAGATCAATTCTGAGTTGACAGGAAAATTGAAAGCTGTGAATGGAACCACTTATTAACCTGTCTACAAGGGCTCCATCGTAGCTTTGAGTGCCTTTACAGAGTAGGTAGACAATTAAAAAACCAGCAGTAACAGCAAACCCAACTCAGCAAAACATCCTGCCAGGAGCAGCCTGTCTTCTCTGGACCAGCTCCTGTCCCAGCTGCTGTTCCTGATAAAAGAGAGCAGCCCCAGGATATCCCAGGTCAGCCCTGACTGTGGATTTCTCTGGTGGGTGTAGCACAGGGCCGCCCAGCTCTGGGTTAGGAATGCAGACACACAGCCATGTGTCTCTAGATTTAAAAACATCGAGGTGAATACAAAAGAAGGGGGAGAAAAGGAAGTAAAGGAGGTGAAAATTACCACATCAGAGTCTTCTGCTGCTGTATAGGGATAAAAATGTATTGCTTGTGACTTCGCTCAAATGAGAATCTGCTCCTAGAGAGTTTTCTACAATCGATTCTGTTTGTGCACTTGGGGACTCCAGAAGATTTTGTTGGAATGGAGCTGGAAAGAAATTGGATCATTGGCCGAAGCTTAAAAAAACCCATTTTCTTGCTATGAAAAGATTATTAGCATTCTCACAAAGATGACTGAATTGAAACAAGAAACTCATCTTAAAAGCCAAACTGTCTTTGATGAGAACCCTGCACAAGGCACAATAAAGCATAAAAGGGCCTGTGGGATCCTATTTTCTTCTGCATGTGCTTCCCAATTGCTGTCTTTGCTCATGGGTCACCTGGGATGTGTCTTCTTTCCAGCAGCTGAACTAGGGTACCTTAGGAGGACAGCAGGGATGCAAAGATTTCCTAAAAGACTTGCTGGTGCTGTAACCAGTTCCTCGAAGGGGGAAATCACTCCATCTACTTCACCTTGTGGTCACTTCCACTGCAGAAATGTAGCTTGACCCACCAGCCAGAATCAGCCTCAGCAACCTGCTCCTGACAGAAGTTAGCAGTGGAGAAAAATCCCAAGATACTACCCTATGGACAAGGAAGAAATGATAGCTTTGTATAGAGAAAGGTGCTTTTCTTCATTCCATTCATTAGAAACTTGATTTAACTCTGGAACCTGAGGATTTATATCCCTTTTAAGTGTTTAGTAAATTAATCCATGTCTTTCTGAATACTGAATGTCTGTCAGAGGTCAATTGTGTCTTTTGTGATCCTTGTATGATTATTTTCTCTTATATTTTAAACTCCTCACCTTTCGACCTTCCTTTGATTTTATTTTTCATTAACAAACCCATTCTAGCTCAGCCTACATTATTTAAAAGTAAATTTCATTATCATTTTATCTAATTTTTTTTATATTGAAGTAAGGCTTACTGATCTTCAATTTACAGTGATTTTAATTTAAAAATCCCTCCCAAAGTACAATAAAAAGAACCTCTAAAATCCTCTTGTCAATAATAGCTAGACATAGCAGGATTTCAAAGAAAGGTTTGGTGCTTGAAACAAGGCTAAGTAGCCTGGGAGGAGTGCAGAGAGATTATCTGAGCAGTCCAGTGAAGCTCCATTTCAGAGGTGGCCAAAGGTGACTTCCTACAGCTCATTCTTTGCACGTGCTGTGGAGACTCAGTAAGTTATAAAACCAACACCAATAGGACCTGTTTCTCTCAGAAGGCACCATAAACACTTTATCAATTTTACTGGACAATTTTTCTCTTTCTAAATTCACTTTTCAATAAAAGAAGAAAAAATCACAATAGGGTAACTTACATCAATTTTTACTGTGTATTTTTCCTAATATTGCCTGGTTTATACTACAAATAGCCTTTCTTGGGCTCCAGGCTGAAGAGCTCGTGAGCTTTTAGCACATCCCAGGTCCAGTGGGCTTCACAAATTATTCATATCTACACACCTCCTCCTCTCAACCAACTAAACATCACTATACACATGCTAAAGAAAGTGAGTAAAAGTGAAAACATTTAACTGCAACACACAAAATCCAGGCTCACTGATACTCTGTTGTTCTGCAGCTGCTTTCTTCTACTGCTGGTTTCTTTATATATCTTTGGCTTGGTCTACACAAGAGACAAAAGATCCTTCATAAATCAGTTATTCTGAAGTGAATCCATGAAACCTGTGTGGACATAGCACCTCCTGATCTGCAATTAGACTTGGGCACCAAGTCTGGATTTATAAATCTGGTGGTTAAATTTTTGGCAGTACTTAAAAATGACAGCATTTTAATAAAATGAGAGATGTTAGGGTGGATTCTCCTCCACCCCCAGACTTAACAGTTTTGTGACAAGACTGCTGTGGTAATTGAGGACCCATTATCATTATTTTCATTTTTTTATTTTTATTGTTCAAACAGAGAGGTTTTCCATTTTCCATTTTTTTTAACAGATTTTCATCTTACCAGCAGGCTGGAAAACCTTGTTTGGTTCTCCTGTTAGGACCAAAGAAGAGAACTAATTAAAGAAAAAAGAAGATCTGGCGTGGGGATGTTGGGAAAAGGGAGAAGCAGCACAACAACAATAATTGCCAATAAATGCAAACCTCATCAGCAAACAGAGTTATTGAGGTTTTATTCAAAGCAAAATTATCTTATCCCAGTAGTCTGCCTTTCCTTACATGGATTTGGAAAAGAGTTTCTAACTGTATTCTCATGAGGTCCTGACACATCTAAGTTTCCTGCGTGGTAACTTTAGGTCATACTGTGTCTGAAAGGAATCCTCACACTATGAATTTGTCCAAACACAGGAATTATGTGTGTCACAGTTTCCCCTCTTTCCCCCTTTGTCGCTGAAACTTTTCACCCAGCTTCAGGATGTCTTGCAAGACTAAATCCTTATCATTTGAGGCACTGCTGGAAACTAAGTGATGCATTAGCAGCTCCCAGGTCCCATTCAATTCTTTGCATTCATCTTGTACTAAGAGGAAAATGATGTTGTATCCAGAGGAGCAGTAGATTTGATGGTCTTTATTTCAATATAAAACAATTCACTTTAAAACAGGCATAAATTTAACACGTTATTTCTCTGAAAATTAAATGGAGTTATTTGCTTTGACTGCACAAAGGCACAAATGATCATGTTGGCCATGCACTTAAACCCCTCAGTGGCAGACAGTTGTTCTTGGCCAGTCCTTAATTACTGTATAGGATAAGATACCTCCAAGAAGTTTGAGGACATTTGTTCTGACCTGCAGTAATAGGGAAAGAATTTGGTATTGAAGTCTAGCTGCAAAAATTAACTTCCTCGAGCTTAAACACTCCATTTATCATCATGAGCTGACAGTGCTTTCCCAGCAGGTGAGAGAATCAGACCCTGTAAATCTTGCTGCATGGTGCTTGGTGAGACCAACAGGACAGAGAGGCAAAGAAAAAGTGATGCAGACCCTTGTTTAATGCTCCCTTCTCTGCTACAAAGGGACTCAAGCCCACATGTTCTGTTATCCCTGACAGGGAAGCTTTTCCACTGAAAAACAAGAAACATTATTAAATAGAGTGAGAGAGATGAGAGTGAGAAACGGAGGAAAGGAAAATTGTTTCATTGCCTAGAGTTAGGGAGTTACTCTACTAAGGCTGTTTTTATTATTATAAAACTAATTGCAAAAATTAAACAGGAAGAAGGAACGAGTGGTTCCCAAAACTTTCCCTCTGGCAGGACAAGGAACAACATTTCCCTTGTTCTTCCCTCTGACCAAATCCAGATGGATAATGTTGTGTGGATGGTGTGAGTAATGCTGCTGGTTCCCATGCAGCATTTTTTACGTCTTTTGGTCTTTAGGGTGCCCATGTTCATAAGCATTCAAATGACCTAGAAATAAAAGAAGAAAAAATTTCTTTAGGAAAATTCCAGTTACTCACAGACGTTGTCAGGATTCCAGTAAATCAAGTCCATGCCACACTGTAACTAGGCCTCGTTTCACTTCAACAGGAAGCATTTTTATTTTTCACTTTGTGAGTTTGTTGGATTTTTTTTTTTTTATGATCTTGGAATTTTTACTATTAACTAAGGAAAAACATACAATAAAAGCATTATTCCCCTTCATTTCATTCTAAATTGACTCCTGATTCTTTTTGAAGTCTCCTAAGAGTTATTCTTATGTAGTGAGTTACACCAGAAAGCTCTGATTTGGATTCTTATGTGATTAAACACTACATTATATAAACAGAGCAACACAACTTCATTTGAAATATTAATGATGGAATTTCATTATGGAAATTAATTCTGATAGGCATAAAAATCAGATTTTATTGCCATCTAATAAGGATTTGTGCAGAGAAAAATTTGACATCATTCAGCAGTATAAAAGATCACATTTTCTTTCTTGCAAACACAGTTTTGAAAACAATGCTGTAGAAATCACTGTCTCATATGGTATAAAGCAACACACTGCATCCAGAGGAAGAAGTACCATGTAGTATAGAGAAATATGTTTAACCAAAGGTCAAATCAAAAGGAATAGGGTGGAAATATTCACCATTACCAGCAGAAAGTAAGTTTAATAATTCCATGCCACTGCTCATCTCACTGGAGGTAATGAGCCCAATGACAATTCAGTGGCAGCAAGTGGAAATTGTTTCTTCCAAATAGAAAATTCAGAACAAATAAAAAAAAGAAATTTCCTATATTTAACAAAAAGCAGGAGCTGAACTGTAACTGCACCACATCCTCTGTGTTGATGCAGGGTGGGGTGGGACTGGAGCACAGGGCCATGGCCAGGGTACAGCCTCCTTCAGTGACAGCCACACAGGGGATGGGAAAAAGGGCATGTCAGCTGAGGTGGAGCCTCAAGTCAGCTTTACAAAAAGCACTGTCTGCCTCAGGAGTGAGAGTTCTCAGAGTTTGTTTGAACATGCACACTGTTTATTATGGCCAGGCACCCTGTACCAGTTACTGCCAAGCCCAATACCCTGCAGATATCTGCATATGAACACATTACATGTATCTATAATAGACCTTGAAAAGAGGATATGCAGCAAGAGAGTTCTGTGCTGTGATTGCAGCTGAAAACAATCATCAAATATCTTCCCAATTCTTCAGTTCTGCTGTTGATCTCCACAGGACCTCCTAAATACTTAGGAATGCCCAGATACCACTTAGCAGACACTACCATTTCTATGGCTTTGATTGCTGATAAAATCTACTTTTTTTTGTTTTTTTTTTTGGTCGAGTCTTTCCTGCATAATTTAGAAACATGACCTCCATGGAATATTTAGAAAGGAGCAAAAGAAACCGTGCTTCCAAATGGAGCAGGTTCTTTTGAAATGGAAACTAACCTGGAATAGGTTGCTCAGAAGACTTACAGGCAGTGGTACAATGCCCTACACCCAGAAAATTGGAAGAATTTGTAGCATAGGAAAAGTTTTAGAAGTTCCTACAGAATTGCACCACTAAGAAGATGAGAAACCCTGATTTTAAATTTTTTTTTCTCTTTCTTTTTTTTTTACCTGATGGGAAAATAATAAAAAACAAATGTCTGGTATCAGAATGCAATATAGAAACACTGGAAACAAAATTTAGGATCTTTAAATGGACAGCACATTTTTTGCAACCTTCCTAACAGAGAGTGATATAAAGAATATATTATAAATTCCCCACAAAATTAATTTCTACACATCTGTGATATATGAGACAAGTCAAGATAGCGTCATAATTGTGAGGCAGACAAACATTCTGTTCTCATAATGGAAAATTCCAATAGCTTGAGACTTTTTAATTAGAGCACTGAATCTCTGCTGCTGGACCAAGCTCCTTCTACCAGTGCACAGCTGATTTAGTGACTACCCAGGCCCTTCCTGCATTTGTTAAATCAAAGGTAAAGGAATGTTCAGGATTATGACTGAAATTCAATCTATTTAAAGAAAGTAATGACATTTTCTTCCTCCCCTTTTATAGGATACAGTTTTATAGGTAATTAAACTGAAGTATGGTTTTGGACACATTTATGTTACAGTGCTGCTGGCTGCTGTTGGTGCACAAAGTGCAAGTGCTGTGGAGGGGCAAGAGCTGCAGCTGCTCTGTCCAGGGTAGTGCTGCAGTGGTGATGAGAAACTTTTGGGAATTTTCTCCCACCCATGGCACAGAGCACGCACATCAATGGCTGTCATGCACTGAAGGAAAGGTTATGCTCAGATGTTTCCTGTGTAGTCTCTACCAAACACAAATCTGTCTAAGAAAGACAAAAAGATTCTATTATTAGTTACTTGATTGATTATTCCCTTGGTGGTTTAACAGCCAGAAACCACAAAACATTGGCCTATCTCCCCAGCATTTCCTCAATTAGCATTGCAGACTATGAGCCAGTGGCCTTTTCCTCCCATTTCTGCATGTGAAACCTGAAGCACATTCTCATGGAGAACAAACAAACCCTTCAGCATCCTCTAAATGCAGGTTTTCAATTGCTGCAAAGATTGCATTCTAATGGAACTATTTCCAAGAAGCTGGGGGAAAAGTGGAGTCAGCAAAGCGGAGTCAGCAAGATCCCATTTTACTTCCTCTAGATTTTTCTTCCAAGAAAGCTCAGGAGGAGGAGAGTGACTTATTGTAGACCGAAGTAAATTTTCATGAGGATGGTTATTTGGAGTATCCTCATCACAGCCTTAGCTATAGACACTTCCAGATTTTATATGAAGCACTGTAATTCCAGAAACACGGATCTGACTTAACATGAAGAAGCAAAGTAAAAATGTCTTGAATTCACACTTAAGGAAGAGCAGGCTTTGTACAAGCTTGCTTTTCTTCATTGCCCTCTGTTAGCAGAATGATATATTACTGTGTACAGCCTAGTAAGGCAGCCTTACTTTTGCTCTGTGGCCTGCTTTGCACTTTGCACACCACTTTCAATGGTATCATCCCAGTTTTGTTTTTCCTTAACTGGAAATAAAGCAGACAATTTTTAGTTTAGAAGATCTGTAAGTAGAATACAAGTCATGGTGCCAGTATTTCTCAGTTCCTGCCTTCATTATTCTGAACCTCTGGCCAGCTGCAATCCACACAAAAGATCTCTTGTATGTTATCTTTCTGCATGTTCCATGCAAGTAGGTAGGCAGGAAGAAGAGAGGAATGCTATCTGTGCACCAGCTGCACATCATCTTTCTTCAGACACTGTAGAAATCGTGTGCTAATTCTCCCTGAGGACAGTATTGAACAAAAAACTGCTCCAGGAACTGCATGTTACTGTTGGTGAGATTTATAATAAGAGCTGGTCATAGATCAAAGGTGTACTCTGCTGGGTTCTGCACACATTTAATCTCTGCTTCACATCTTTTATAAAACACAAATCAACAGAAGGTGAGAATGAGAGGAAGCAGAGATCAGTGAGGAGGGCAGTACCATGGGACATGGCCTCCTATCAGTGCCCCTTCAGGCATCATCACTAAAGAAAATGCTTAAAGGGAGGGAAAACAATTTCATTCTACTTTACAGATGGAAAATTTTTGGATAGTTAGCAATAGGGTGCACACTTACATCTGTCCTTTGCAGGATATTTTGTATGTTGAGAGGCTGTTTCCAAAAAAGCACATCAACTGGAGACATCTCTTCAGGAATAGCCTGAAGAAGCTGGTCAAGTGACTACCATCAAAGAGCTCTGGATGTCAACATGTAAAGTGAAAAGGCTGATGCAGAGTGTGTAGAAGGAAACTGATTGTCTGAAAATCTCTGAAAGCAGCTGTGTTCCAAGAAAGAAAAGAAAATGCAAGCAGGGATCAGAAGAACAAATGCTTTCCTCACTTTGATTTAAATTTACTGAATTACCTACAAGTGAACAAAAAACTAAAAAAGCAGCACATAAAAGCAATCTGGAATGATTTTGTATGGGTTTTTTTGATTTGTACCTCTCCTCTGCTAATTATAGAATAATTCATTTCTGTACTTCTCCTGAAGTCTGTGCATGTGTCTGAACTGGCAGCATCATGCTCATGACAATGTGACCTTTGGAGTTAGCACAGTGGCAGGAAGGTGTGGAACCATCAGCAGTGATCAGAGCTGAAGTTCCTCAACCCTATTTGCTGCAGACAGAGCATTCATATTAATAAAGGGAGAAAGGCTGGAACTTGTCACTTGACTGGGTCCCACTGCCAGGGCACAGCAGGAATGGAGGCACGTGGTACCATCACCATATCCAGGCACCTGGTGTTCTCCAAAATACCCTCTCTGCTGCTATGATGGCTGATGTTCTTCACCAAATTTATGCAAAAATTTGGCATAGCAGATAAGATAAGATTGCCTCAAACACCCTAGTGCTTTTGAAAAAATTAAGCTTAGAAGAGAAATTTAACCTATGTACTTTGGGAGTTATACACAAAAACAAAAACCTTTGGGTTTTGCTGCTTTTTACATGCAAGGCAGAGCAATATCCCATTTCCTATCAACAAGCAAGCCTGAACTAACAGAATTAACTATGGGGGGAGACCTCATTGCAGTCTGCAACTTCCTCATGAGGGGAAGAGGAGGGGCAGGGAATGATCTCTTCTCTGTGGTAAGTGACTGGGTCTGAGGGAATGGCCTGAAGTTGTGTCTGAGGAGGTTTAGTTTGGATATCAGGAAAAGGTTCTTCACCCTGGGGCACTGGAACAGGCTCCCAGGGAAGTGGTCACAGCATCAACCTGACAGGGTTCAAGGAGCCTTTGGACAACACTTTCAGGCACAGGGTGGAATCCTTGGGTTGTCCTGTGCAGGCCCAGGAGATGCACTTTGATGATCATTGTGGGTCCCTTCCAACTCAGGGTATTCTGTAATTCCATGACTCTAAAGATAATTTGTCAAAGATGTCAAAGATGTTGTCAAAGTCCTGCTATGTTTCTTTGGCAGCAGCCTGTATTTGTGCCAGTGCAGAGAGACTGAGAATCACAGCCTCAGCTTTACTCACCTTCCCCACTGTATTGTTGGTGAAGAAAAAAGAGAAACTTCAGGCCATGGCTTGAACATCCCTCCTACGTCACCTTTATCTCCACAGCTCCATGTGTCAGATTGATGGAAAATATTGAATATTTTTTATAAATACTGTCATAGCATTATAATTTGGATCCTCAATCTCAAGAACCTATAAGAATAACAGCAGCAAGATTGTCTTGTACTATCTTGCCTCTCCCCTAGGCTGGCCTGGTAGCCACTGGATTTCCACACCTATGCTTTCCACCAACAAAAATTATCAACAGAACCTGAACAATTTCCTTTCTGCCTGAGAGTGAAAAACAAAACAAAGTATATATTTACTTATTTTTTTTTAATTCATGGCTCAAAGTTGACTTCTCATCTTGTTAAGGAAACAAATGACTAAACCAAATAAAAGCCAAAGATATCTTACCTTTCTTCCCCAGGACAATTTGAGTGTTGACTCCTCTTGGCCACTGGCTCCTCCAGAAGAGACAAGAGGCTCCAGGTGCTTACAATTCCTCTGGCTGATCATCCCCCTCTGGCATGGCATGTGCTGTCACCTCCCCAGTCCTTTCAAACCAGAGGGGTTGTTTCTTTCCTCATAGGTTACAAATCACAAGCATGAAGCTAGCACATCTACAGTTTATGCTTGATAGAGATTGGAAAACTACACTTGGAAAATGCTCAGTAATGTCTGCTGTACAGGAAACATTATTCTGTGCAGTATATTGAAATACATAATCACAGAACAGGGAGGGTTGGAAGGGTCCCCTGGAGATCGTGCAGTCCAATCCCCCTGCCAAGGCAAAGGCACCCAGGCAAAGGCACTTACAGGAGGTGACAAAGGAACACATGCAGGTGGGGTTGGAATGTCTTCAGAGAAGGAGACTCCACAACCTCCCTGGGCAGCCTGTTCCAGTGCTCTGCCACCCCCAGTGTAGAGAAATTTTACTTCATGTAGAGCTGGAACATCCTGTGTTTTAGTGTATGGCCTTTTCTCCTTGCCCTGGTCCTGGGGACCAATGAAAAGAGTCTGGCACTCCTCTTGGCACCAGTTATGAGGTATTTATGAGCATTGATGAGATCAGTCTTCTCCAGACTAACCAGGCATAGCTCCCACAGTCTCTGATAAGAGAGATGCTCCAGGCCCCTCATCATCTTTGTGTTCCCTCACTGGACCTTCCTCAGTAGCTCCTTGTCATTTTTGCCCTGAGGAGCCCAGAACTGAGGCCAGCACTGGAGGCAGGGCCTTGCCAGGGCTGAGTGGAGGGGCAGGATCACCTCCCAAAGTCTCCTGGCCACACGGTTCCTGATGCACCACAGGGTACCATGGGCCCTCCTGGCCACAAGGACGCACTGCTGGCTCATGGTCAGCTCAGTCATCCTCCAAGACTCCCAGGTGCTTCTCTGCAGAGCTGCTCTCCACAAGGTCACCCCCTACACTGTGCTGGGACTTGGGTTTATTCCCCTCCACATGCAAAACCCTGCATTTGCCTTTGATAAACCTCATTAAGCTTCTCTCCACACAGCTCTCCGGCTTATCAAGGTCCTATGGAATGACAGCAGGGCTTTCAGGTGCATCAGCAACTCCCCCCAGTTCTGCCTCACCAGGAAACTTCCTCAGTGTTGATCTTTGCTCATATTACAACAATCCTTCATATTCCTGAAGTAAGATTGGTATTATCAAGGCTTTAACTTTACTCAGATCAGGTTCATTAACAGGAAAGTAAGTATTTCTGTGAACACGAGTGGGAGTTAGATGAGGGTTAATTAAAGAAAGCCCTAGAGTTGTGTGAGCTTTTGCTTTTAGTAGTGACATAAAAAAGAAGATAAAAATTCAGAAACACAGTTGGGATGGCCTTAAAATTTTAGGTTCCTGAACAAAAATCTTCTCACAGGATTTCAGAACTGTAGAAAAGCACTGTGCAAGCTGGGAGGATTTTTATGCTGACATAATGGTTACACCAGGAATAACAAGTAAAACAGAAGTTTGCAAAAGCTTGCAGATTCTAGCAGAGGAACTAATTTCAACAATAAGAGGAACCAAAACAGAGGGAACTGAAATAATTGGATTTCCTTAATTGCAACTGTTTCTAAATAATGACAGGCATGGAAATTTTCAGTAATTTTGTAGAAGTAACCTGTGAATGGCAAAAGCAGTCTTCTCTTTAATGCGCACAGCTGGCAAGAGAAGCAGCAATCTGTTCAGCACAAATCATGTCCATTCTACCTGCCTTAAAAACCCATCCCCTTTTTTCCTTTGGTAAAGCTCTGGTTCAGGTTTTCATTGTCTCACCTCTACATCTGAAGCTTCCTCTTCCTGATTTCAATGCATCTACTTTCTTTCCCTAGAAAACTGTTTTACACAGCACAGGAAAAGAAACTTTTCTGACTTACGACCTCCATGGTATTTTCATGCTTTGCATCCCTCATTTACCTCTACTGCATCAAATCTTTTCCACACTATTACCCCTTCTATCGAAGCACACACTGCTCAGTGCTTGCATGCAGCTGACCAAGAAGAGAAGAGGTGACTCCCAGCTGGTGGTGCTCTCCAATACTGCACTAGTGCTTCTTCCTCTTTTATCACATTCCTTGTGGAAATGAGAAGCTTCCTGTAAAGAGACTCTACAGTCACTTCAAATTTCTGCTTAAGATTTACTGATGCCTTCTGATGAACCTAATAGCTCACAGTGACTCATTGCCCCTGTGTTGTGTAACTCCCTTTACACTTACTCCAAACTCTCAGGCTCAGCTGGATGCTACCTCTGGTTTTACATCTGCTCATTTTCTTATCACCAACTGAGATTGCAAGACCTGTGAGGTGAGGGCAGGGCTTTGTTTCCCACAGTTTCAGACACTCCACTACCAGATGAGCAGTTTGAGCCTTTCAGAGGCGTGAGCACAAATCTCAGCTTATGTAAAGCCTGGGACATGCATGGCTGAAATCCAGCTTCCTCATGTGTCCCAGAGACTGCTGAACCTGTATTTAGTTTTGAAAACATCCCTGGTTTTCCCCTTCTGTTGGGCTAAAGTGGTGTGCTTCCTGGCCAGCTGCCTGGAGGAGGTGGGAACAGAGCCCTGCCATTCCTTCTGCATGCAGTCACTCTTTGATATCCTTTGGCTCATTCTATGAGAAAAAAAATAGAGTACTGAAAAGGTTCAGGGACAAAAAATGACAGTGCTGCATGATAATCCACTTGATTAGGCTGATATGTCTCATGTTTGGTTCCCTTCTGTCTTCTGCCATCAGCCGCAGCACTGCAGGGCTCATCACAGTGAGAATCTCTTCATTGCACCTTTTTATTCATGAAGAATCATCCCAGGGCAACCACGTGGAAAGGAAATAGTTGAGTAGCTGTACACAGAATACAGGTGTGTACACCTGCTTCTCTTCCCAAAGCCAAACTGCAGTCCTCAATCTTGTCACCAAGGAAGACAGCCGTGCTGCAGAGTGTGACAGCAGGAACAAAGAAATGAGTTTTGTGGGATACAGAGGACTAGATTTCTGGGTAGCTTCACCTTCTCCCTTTGTGGTATTTTAATCTTTTGGGGTTGCATCTTAAAGGCTGTCAGTAGATATATATATAGGTATAAATATCGAATTTATCACCAGGTAAATGTTCTCATATGACCAAGGCAAATTTCCTAATAAAAGTGAAGATTTTGAATTTAAGTATTCTCACTGTTATTTGTGGAAGACTCAGTGCAGCTGCACAGCAAGCCACTACTCATACATCATCCCCTGACATCAACAGTTTTCAAAGAAATATTCCATTGGAAGGTGCTCTCACATGGTTTAGAAAGGAAATAACAATTAGATACAACTAAATAAAAAATAATTGGATGAGTGTGTGCATGCTGCTTTGGTGTCATAATAATTTTAATTAGACAGGGGCCAATAGTAGACCACACAACATTGTGAAATCATAGAGAAAAACAGAGGTCTGTAGGTGTCTGTTGGAAGTAGATTTTTCTATTTACCTTAATTCTCTGTGTGTGTGTGTGCAGGCACAGACATGTAAAGCCATAACCTTTACAGGAGGAAGGAGTTAAGCAGAGAATAGAAAATAGCAGAAAAAGGCAGGAGGAGGGATGCAGCAAAGCATCATTCAGAAATGAAAAAGAGGTTCAAAAGCAAGAGAAGAAAGGCCAGCAAAAAGGACTTGGACATCAAGCAGTAAAGGCCACTTCTCAACAAACAGTGACAAATTGCTCAATCTCCTTCCTTTCAGACGGAAAGAATCTGATGGCAGGAGGCATTGGGGAGCAGGAGAAACGCCCAGTACAGACGTGACAGAGGTGACAAGATCTCAGTCCAGAGCACTTGCACATGCTGGTCACTTCACAGTGACACATCATGGACAGCCAGCAAAAAGAAAACTATTTACTTTAGGGATTAGCCCTGGAAAATGGTTGTGACCATCCAGGGACCCAATGGCCTACGACAAAAGCAATGTCATTTCTCATTACTTGACTCTTTCAGGGAATAATTAATCTTTTCAGAAAGCTTCTAGGCAGGAAACTCCTAGGTTCATCTCCCCTTGTCCTCACTGGAGAGATTTTCACTGGGCAAGGAGCCCAAGCGATCTGAAAGAATGTGGCCCCTCAGAAATCACAGGCTGCTCAAGGTGACTGAAGGTGGCAGAAACCATCTCTTGCTATGCTGAATCCTGCCTGACCTCAGAGGAGGCTCTTCCTTTATTACAGCCTTATTCCTTTGCTGAGGTTTAAACTATCCCAGTGTATTTCTTTCTTAGAAACACTTTAACACTGACGTTATACGGCAATGTTAAAATTGGAATGTCTTTTCAGGAAAACCTATAGCCAGCCATGAAAGAAAAATATAAACTACTACAAATAAAGAAGTCAACATGAAAAACTCCTTGGGAATAACACAGAGGTGCCTGTAAATGATACAAATAAAGGTTTAATAGAAAATAGTCACAGAGAAAGTAACTATGAGAAAGCTGATAAAGAAAAAACTCTGCAAGGCTATATATATAAATACTGAGGAAGCACAAGGACCTTATGATGTCACATGCTTAGAAAATATGGATTCCAAGCACATCTCTACAGCAGTGAATTTGGTAACATCTATATTAAACCACTAAAGAGTTTCTCTCTTTACCATCATTTACCAGTACCTGCCTTTTCACACAGATCAGTTGCTTTCAGTGGTCTAAATATGAATCAAAACAGTATTATGTTACTTCCTGGAATTGGTGCAAATATCACAAATACACAGTATTTGGAACAAGATTTTGTTACGAAAATCTCCTTTCCTCCATCCTCAGTTTCACCTTTCATGTTTAGTTAGAGCCTCTGAAGATCCCTCATTCCTTTTGCTGTCAAAAGACCAAGGATTTACTGCCTTGTAACTTTTCAAAAGACTTTATCAGAAGATATTTCATGTAATTTCTTAGGGAAAAGTGAAGTCTTCTCTTTACTCCTGTAAGCACTGAGCACCTGGCAGGACATGGCTGGACCCCTGGCCTGCAGTGAGTGCAGTCACTTTTCAGGGCAGGTCGAGGGGCAGTGCTTGGGTGCAGCCCTCGGCTCCCAGGCAGCCTTTGTGTGCTGGGATCCACAGAGCTGGGGCATTTACACTTCTGTGTCCCACTGGAACAGTCTGCATCTGTGCTGCTTGTGTGCCACATAAAACAAGGCACCATACATGGGACAGGATTCAGGAGTCTGAATTCAGACCTTGACATCAGTCTGATGTCAAGACCACCTTTTGTCATCTTTTTAAGTCACCTGGAAAAGACCTGCAGAATTCCCTCTGCTGCGTGATGCACATTGAGGAGTTCAGCAAGAGTGGCAATTAATCCCACTTTTATCTATTTCCTTTAAAGACTGCATCAACTAACATTCCTTTGCATTTCTTTCTTACAATTCAAGTTTTGTTTTTCTTTTTCTCCTTCTTCCTCTTTTTTTTTTTTTTTTTTTTTACCGTTTGTGTGTGGAGTAAGGGGGACTTTTTA
>VYXF01003633.1:30102-78180 GCA_013397295.1 Polioptila caerulea | reverse complement strand
ATTTTAAAATTTATATATTTTGATGGTTTTTTTTTTTTTTGTTTCTTTTTTTTTTTTTTTTTTTTTTTTTTTTTTTTGGTCAAAAATTTGTTTAGAGTACTGAGCTATTCTGAGGTCTGGCTCTAGTTCTAAAAAAATCTTTTTTTATCCAAGTATGTAGTCCAGGGATTTTTACTATGGGAAAATACAGTTTGGAGGAGAGGTTTTTTTGGGAACAGATTCAGCATAACTTAGTGAGTCAAAATGGAACTCTGTGATGAGAGGATGAGAAAAGGGGATGCCTAGGTGATGTTAGCCCTCCTGTGTCTTGTCTTGAGATTCTCTTCACCCAAAACAGCGCCCATGGATAACATAAGAGTCTCATCTTAACTTTGGTCTGCTCCTCACGTGTTTCATCACATGCTCACCAGTGATGCCTGGGAAAAGCTCAGCAACAGGAGCCATTCTCAGAGTGAATTTGTCTTCAAGTGCTGGAAACAGTCAAAGCTACAGAAACAGGAAGGAACAAGCAAGAGCCTCCCACAGAGACTAGAACCAAAGACTCTGCTGGCAAATCCTGAAGAATAAATATGGTGATTTATGTAGCCTCCAAGATTTTTGTGGATGTCCAGCTTCCCTTCATGGCATTAGCCATGGCTCAGGCAGACTGAATAGTAACAGCCAGAGCCTGAGCTCTGCCAGGAGCTTGAGATCTCTTGTCATTGTGTGCTGGTCACTGCAGGTCCTCAGCAAAGATCTCCAGGGCTGCACATGCTCAGCCAGAAGTGCTGCTTTGATCTGGGTCAGGCCATGGTGGTTTTGGCAGATTAGCCAGAGCACACAGCCCAGAGTGGTATTTATGCTGGTTTTGTGTGAATGAACAATCTGATCTGACAGCATGCAAATACAGCAGTAATACAACAGTTTTACAAGTAAATGTAACAGCATTACAAGTTACAATGCAAGTTAAACTTACTGCTTTTGAACAAATCTGAATCTTCAGGGTGAGTTTACACCAGATCACTGCTGTGTTTCATGCAACCAGAAGCTCTCCAATCCCAATTTAGAAGTTTGAAAGTTGGATTTACTGTACAATCAATAGATGGCCTCAGCTGAACTCATGAAAATGAATCTGCTCAATTCACTGCAACGCCACCTGGTACACTTCTATTAACTATACCAGTAGAGAAGTGTGTTTCAATGACAGCTGGAATTTCACTAGCCCCACTCCCTCTTGCTCAGTAGTACACAGAATCCCAGTAGGAAAAAGGATGAGCATATGGCAAAATCCATTACTGTTGTTCTTATAGTATTTAGCTTCTGTCCCTGGGCTTGTATAAATGCCATTTGTGATGCACCTTCTCTTTTTCCCACCAAGGACCACTGAGATGGAACATGTACACAGGCTAAAGCTAAAAGAGATCCAGTGGAGAAATGGAACTCAAAGTGAGCATGCAGGTGTCAAGCACCAGGAAATATTCTATGGAAACATCATGCCTCATAGGAAGATAAATATGCAGCTGAGAGGGAATTTTGTAAGAGTTATGGGAAACAGCAATTCTGGGGCCTGTTACTACAACCATCTCAAGAAAAGAAAAGAGTGCTCCATGTTATGAAACAATAATAGGAAGGGGAGTGAACAGCTCCTGGTGTGAGTAATGCTTGCAGAGACAGCAGCCAGGATGCAGAAGTCTTCTGCTGTTCCTGCAGCTGGTGTAGATAAACAATGGGCAGCTGTTTGCAGCTGACAGTCACTCTCAGGAGACAGGGAAAGTCACTGGGAAAGCAGCAGGATTAGGTTTGATAAGGACATGCGAGAATCATCCTCATTCTGAGGCTAAACAGCAAGTGTGTTTGCCAATAAAAGAACTAAGAAAAGTAAGCAATGTATCACAAAGAACATACTATGACTGATGTACAGAATGTCCATCGTGGCTGACCAGCAGGGCAGGACAAGCCACAGGCTGGAATGATGAATTTAGTGGCAGATTTCATTTGAAATACAGGGGGCAAGAGAACAGTAATCAGGAAATCTCCATTTTCTCAAAGAAAGGATGACTCCAAAGAGCCTCTATAATTTTAAGGAGATAATTTCCAGGACAGTAGACTTAGTTTAGAAGCAGTCCCCTCTGTGCCTGTCAACCAGTCCATTCCAGCCTGCCCAAGCACAGGATTCATGGGAGCTGGCCAAGGCCAGGCAGACCTGCAAAGAAAATGCACCAAAACTGAGGTCATCCAGCCTGGCCAAAGCCCTCCTACTTTAAAAACCTGTGGCTTCTGTGATGTCAGGTAGAGTTTCTACTGTGACAGAAGATACAAATCAGACATTCAAACCTTTGCCACATTGCCAGGTACAATTATTAATGGAAGACAGAACCTCAGCTGCCTGCCAAGGGACCCCAGGTCAACTGAACCATATCCAGAGAGATTCATTTTCTCAAACATCACAACACTCCCATCTGAAAAGAGAAGAGGTAAAAAAAGAAGATGTTGAAGTGTGATGACTATTAAATGTGCTAGGAATGGAATATTAGACTGGATGATTACAGTCTATATTCAAGAAGAAGTGAAATCCCCTAAATATTAGATATTCACTGAAGAAATAAGAACCATTATTTATACAACCACCAGACGAGCTACTGCATAAGGCTCTCACAATCTGTAAAGCTTTTAAAACATTTGGTTCACAATGGATGCTGTAAGGTGAGGATAGACTCAAGAACTGGAATTTGTAAAACAAAGTAAAAAACACAGGCTATGAGAAAGACACTGATTTTGAAACCCTACATACTTTGCTACATGACCAGGAACAGTTCTGTGTCCCAACAGGAGTCTGGGGAACAGCAGCACTGTTTGAAAACTGATGGTCTGCAGCATACATGAATGGCCAGACTCACACCTGGGGAGAAATGCAGGTATAATCTGTGCTCTTAGGCATGAAGCAATTCTTTTGCAGCCTGAAGTGGATACACAGTCTGTTCCCAACAAAGAATCACAGGTGCACCAGGCAGAGATTGTTCATGTCAGAGCACTGGATAGAGCACAGTGGCAACTGGGCAGATCTCTGACTGCAGCAGACACACATGGCAGGCAAATTTCCAGGGACAAGCACTGCATCCAGGTGCACTGCTGCAGGCCCTGCAACAACATTTCTCCACTGGACTTTCACTGAGCTAAGCCACTACCAGGAATCATAGCTTAAGGTTGGAAGTGACCACTGTGAAAAACTAAGTGATGGTTTTTCTCTGTCCATCACTCCAGCCTGTTGGGGCACTTCTGAAGGGCTGCACAGCCCTCTGAGGTATCTGTCACTCCTCCCAGCTTTGTGTCATCAGTGAACTTGCTGAGGTGACCTCTGCCCCTTCATCCAAGTCATTGGTGAGCAGGTTAAACAATACTGGGCCCAGTGTTGCTGAACCCTGGGGGACATCACTGGTGGCAGGCTTCCAGCAATCAGGCTTCCTGATCATGTCCCTCTGGGATCTGTCATTCAGCCAGTTCTGAATCCACTGTCCACTCATCTAACCCACACTCCTTGATTTTGCCTGTGTGGTTGCTGTAAGAGCCAGTGCTGAAAGCCCTGCTAAAGCTGAGGCAGACAATCACACCCCAGGGCTGGCCATGTGCTCATGAGTAATTGCCACTCAGACTGCTCTCCAGGCTGCAAGGAGCTGCCTGAGCAAGGTCGAATTTCCATCGAAGGGATAGACTATAATCCAGAATTTTACATGTTGGTTACTTCTCCTTGGCACATCAGCCATTTCCAGACACACCACCAACAATTCTGTACTCAAGACTAACTACTGATTCTTCTCAAAGGAGCAAGGGTTTTACTCATAAGGTATGTACTTGAAGAACTACTGCCTGTTCCTCAGTATTGTTGCTTTGAAGTTCACGTTATCACAAATACCATTTATCTGAAGAGGCCATCTGTTTCCCTCCTGTATTTCTCATGAAGAATCATCAAAAGATTAACACAGAATATCACCATTTTAACAGCTGTTGGAATGTGCTTAATCCAAAAGAGGACTAAATCCCAGGCAAATTTTCATCTGTTCATTCAGGTTCCTTACATGATTTTTGAAGTATGTTTTTCCCAGTGGATCCCAGCAAGACATTAATATTTTTGAGAAGCTTTCCCAATAGCATTTTATGGCAGAGCTGTCCAAGACAAGGAACTGCACATTAGTGATACAAGAAGTTTCTAAATCAGTGAACTGCTGTTCTAAAAAAAAAATCCCTTTTTTCCCCCTGTTCAGAAAATAGTCTCTGTATCCTTTCTGACTTTTTAACAGTCTTTTCAGTTTCAAAGTCTGTTTTTGCAAGGTGTTTGTCAAAGCTTGTTTACTTGCTTGCAATCCACGGAAATATTAGCTGTTATTAAAATCAGGTCAACACTGATTTAATAGTCTCTCAGGGAAGTTTTATGTTTTGTATTAATCTCTGACACTGTCTGGCAATAGTAGCCTTATTTAAGATCAGTGCCTGAGGCCAAAAAGAAAGGGAAAGCTCTTTATTCTGGAGACATCTGGAGTGAAGCCTCCCCCATCCTCTACAGAGAGCTTTGCAGTGATGTTGAGGAGAGATGAATGAAAAGGCCTAATGAAATGTTAAGGAGAGACTATTTTTTAATGCTTATATAGTTTTGGCAGTCCTTCTCCTTCAGTTTAAATCAGAGCAAACCACCTATGGCTCAATTGGAGACTTATCTTTGAAGAGTCCCTAGGACAAAATGCTGCACTATTAGTATCTCTTCAAAAAGCCTAAAGTTGCTGAATTGCTGCTTAAAATATTACAGTGGGAAAGACATTCCACTGCATAACCTAGTGATTAAATACACATTGACTACATGTGCAATAGACTTGGACAGGGGTGTGTGGATAGTAGAGCTGCCTTTGTGGACTTCTCCAAAACAGGAAAAAAATGAAGTGACTACATTTAATAAATTCAGCATTTATCCCTGTCATCTCCTTTGTTGGTCTTTTTCTGTTTTTGTTTAGCAAGATGATATTGAGCCAACTGACTCCTGTTTGCATGTTGGCAACAATAACCTATTGCACACTAGGAAATTTGGTTTAATATTGCAAAGCTTATGGTTGGAGAGGTTTCAACTCATTTTTCTTTCTTTCTTTATGGTGTCACCTAATATGGTATCACCTGCTATTGCCAGCTGATTGTTGCTGTAAAAAAGAGAATCTGATCATTATGACCAGAAAGGCTAGACTGATTTCCTACATTTCCCAAATTGTGTTTCAGTAATGGCTCATTTAAATTTGCCACTGGTCCCTGTTGTTGCCAGTCTAGTCACAGAATAACAGTTTTTCTTAACTATACCTTGGCAGCAAGAATAGAAGCTTGTTTCCCAGTGTAACAATGATTCTATATAGGCTTCAATGGTCTGGCAACAAAAGTCAGGATCCTGTAGAGAGGAAAACTCAACAAAGAAGCTCTAAATACAGGGGAAATAGAGAAAGAAAAGGGAGGCATTCAGGAAAAAAAAATCAAGAAATTATTCACTACTCAGTCATGTCTAAAATTGTGTCTGAATCACCTTTGTAAATAGGCCTGTAGTACACCATGAGCCCATCCCTTCATCCTTCATCTGTGGATATGAAGGAGACCATCAAATGGTGAAGCTTGGCCTGTGTGAAACATACACACACGTGTCACTGTGGGACACACAAGGACACACACGGACACACTTTCTCATGAGAAGGATAAAACTATTTATTAAACCCTCTGACTCCAAATTTATCGTATTTCCACACAGGCCAGGGATTGGAGGAGAAGTTGGACACCTCTCCCATCCCATTGGTCAAGAAACCGCCCATCAGGTGTTTTTTCACAGCAAGAGAAAGTCTGTAAACAACTTCATCTTAACATAAACGTTATGATTATAACACCCATGTGTGAGAAAGAACTAAGAACTATGAAAACATTAAGTTAGAAAGTGCATCAGAAAGGCTTGAAAAATCAGGGCGACACACAGGGCCTCAATTTGCTTCAAGTACATACAATTTCAATTTTTATTACACATGGTCCTGCCTATCACTTCCAGTCCCTCAGAGCCTTTGACTTCCCTCTTCCTTCTGATTTCCCCCTTTTCTTTTTAGCTTGAGTTGAGTGTAGGAAATAATAAAATGGGTAGTGGAATAAGTGAAACGTAGATACCCAGAGCAGCCCAAGCTGACTGTGCTTCAGCAGCTGCACTGCAGTTTGTTGAACTGCTGCTGAATTTCATGCAAGGGAATGCTGGAAGTACATTTGCTTTGCCAAAGAAGGAATATTTCACATGAATCAGATTAAGTGTTTATGATGCAAAGCAACCATTGTCACACTTGGAAGCATCTTGCTTCTAATGCATCTTGAAGGAAAATTGTTTGAGTTTGAGCTGTGAAGAACTCTATAAGCAAGGCTTTTACACATGCTTTATATCAGTTACATCTTCAGGAATGCAGCTCAACATGGAAACATATTTAAAAACAAAAAAAAATCTGCCTCTGTAATGGGATTCTTCAGTGGCTCTGACCATTTGTCTCTGACAAAGCAACATTTGGCAAACATTAAGGAAATTCCTCAGGCAAAAAGCTGCCTCTCTGGAAACCTCACTTTTCAAAGGCCAAAAAAGAGACTCAGGGTCTGCCAGAGTTTGATATCTTCATTGTCTCTTTTTCTCTTATACATCTTAGACTGCTATTGGTTTTTGAAGGTTATCTTAAAATGAAGATTCCCTTTTGGGAGAAGGCCTTCCAGTACTTCAGAGCTTTAAGCAAATATATGGCAGGGCCTCCCTTGGTGTGGACAGGAAAAGTAGGGGTGCCATTACAAAGGAACTTCTTAAAACACTTCAATATGCAACACAGTAGATTGAGAGAGACCCCTTTCAGGAGAATTATACAGCATTTAGCTCATTGCCCTTTTTCCTATTGAATAGCAACATAAATGCTGTCCTACTGTAAAACACTTTTAACACATATTTTGAAAGCCTGGTCCCCTACCAGGGGATTTTGCCTGGAATGAGATGAAGATTCAGAGGGCTCAAAAGCTGTTGTTATGAGTCAATGAAGGCTACAGGTGATTTTTTGCCACTGTTTTTTCATTTGACAGTTTTCCTTTTTAGGGATGACTTCTCACTGAGACAGCAGCCCCTACATTATTATCAAATTGAAAAATGGTTTAGGACATAATAGACCAACTAGGAAAGTGAAAGAGCTACTTTGCTAAGCAGGAAAAGAAAATGCAAAAAAGTCTTCTTAGACTGTTTCCATGGTCTTTGAAACAGAGTTTAGGGTTACTTCTTTCATCTTCAGAAAATATTAAAGTACTGATACTAAACTAACATCTTTAGAATGCAGTAAATTTCCTTTAGAAATGAAAATTTTCTTCCAAAATATCGTATTTTTTCTTCTCTAGCTTTTTCTTCAGACAGCAAGCAAACAAGCTACATTGCTGTAATTAGAAAAGAAGAAATCCAAATCCAAACTTTAGCACCCTGAAGAAATGGAAGCCAAAAGAGTGTGTTGTTATTTTACTTAATTCCTCAAACTTTATCCTGTGGGAGAGTTTGCCAAGAAAACGCAACACAGTAAAGTTTCCAGGTGGTAACCCACAGTTCAGGAAAAATCACAAAGGTAATGTAATTTGCTTCAGACTAACAAAAAATTGTTTGGGTTGTTTGTTCTTTGTTTATTGTTTGTTTTTCATGTTTTTCTTTTAAAGAGCCTGGTAGTAATAGACTCCATGATATATATGATTTGTGAGAGTAAAATCTGTCATGCTGTGATAGCGAGTTCCTCATCACTAAAATGGATTTGTCCCAAACCCATTAAAACAAATAGGAAAGGTTGGGGGTGATAAGAGGCAGGCATTTGATCAACCAGGCTGAGTAAAGGCATCTAACTATTAACCAGTAGTCAAACAATTTTGCTACTTTTACTAATTTCAGGGGCATATTGTCACAACTAGTCTCGGCTTCTACCATCTGCAAAGTAGGCTCGACACTTAATCTCCATTCTGGCCTGTAGAGAGTAAACTGACAGATTACATATCAAATTGCATAATTATGAGCCAAGGGCATTGTGCAAATCTGCTGTGATGTTGGTTTCTTGGAGAAAGTCAGAGAGTGGTGTTTGATTTTGCAGATGCATTGCAATCAGCTGGGCTGATAACACCAGCCAAGGGTCTGGCTGTACATATGAAGAATAGATCTGACTGACTTCAGGGAGGGCAGATGTCTCCTTATTCATTCTCACAAGGACTGAAGTTTGCATTATAATTCTAATAATAGAAGTAGAATGGAAGCTATCACCAGTGCTCCTGAGAATAACAGTTCTGTTCACATATTGGGTCGAGTTAATTTCTGAGATAATTCTAGCTGAAGATGTTCAGCCTACAGTAGGCATTAATTTAATCCATTAGATTTGTCCATTACCTGCTATCTTGGGACACTCTTGTATTCAGACTGACCAGCATGAGATGTAACACACACTGTTAGGATAATAGCTGCTTTCAACAATTACTTCAGTGAAGCAAAAACACATGCTAACTGAATTCCAATGCATGCAGGAAAGTATGCTGGCAATTGCAGCCAACAAAACACCACAGTAACTGTGCTACTGGCATCCTGCAATGGCTGGGAATATAAAGAAAAATTATAGATGCCACCCCTGAAGAGGAAACCAATGGAAAAATCCACCTAGCTCCACAATATAATTTTACATGAAAAATATTTTTACACACAAAAATATCAGGGAAAGAGCACCAGGTACTTCATGTTACCATTTTTTTTCTCACAGGCATTGAGAAAAACACTCATAAAGCTCGGGTCAGGCATCTGAGGAAAGCTCAGAGAGAGCTCTGCCCTGAAGGATGGGTGAGCCTTTCAGTTACATGTGTACTATAGGGAAACTGAGGCAAAGGGATAAACTGGCACTAAATTGTATCTCTGTCATATTCCACCCTAAACTGAAACTTTAATAAACAATTCTAAAAAACTCCAATCTATGCTAGAAAAAGCAGCACATGGTAAAAGAAGTTTGCCCTTAAATATCTCTTCTGGCCCTTAAATAAAGCTCAGAAACTTGGCTGACCTGATCATCAGTAGCAAATTTGCTTTAGGTCTTTGTTGCTGGTGATTGTGTCAGCCAAGATTCCGAGCTTTATTTATTGATTTCTCTCAGATCATTTGTGTAGAAACTTCCAAATTGTTGCTGCCAGTTTTTTAACATTTTTGTCAAGCTTTATGGAAGTAGCTACAAATACTTGTTTATTCTTGCAAACACTATCAGAACAGGAACAGTAATTGCCAGTGCTGATGATCAGAAAGAGTAGGAACATAGAACTCTAGATTCAGGGCACAACACTGGAAAAGCAAAAAAGCAAAACAAAGAAAGAGTTTTTATTATCTGCTTTGAGAATGTAAATTTAAAGCAGCTGGAAATGCAATATCTGTTCTCTCATCCTTGGTACCTGAAAATGGAGTTAGCTCTTCCATTAAAAAATGGAAAAACCCAACATATTATATTTCAGCCCAGTTTTGAAAGCACAGACATTTAACTTGTGCTGATTTACTCTGTTAACCCTTTCCTTGTGGGCATTTGCTCAGGAGTTGTACAAAAGTGCTTATTATATTCTATCACATTTCTCCTACTTGTATTAGAGTGTTTTTTCTCAATACAGCATCATCTGTTTTCCTTTTAATCAGAGACATTTGCACGGCGTGACCCACTTAGGCCTGCAGCTATTACTGCAGGTTAAGTACTATATTTTATTTTATTTTTTCAGTTCTCTAGGGTAAGCAGTTACAGAAGGGCAGGGCCACCTGTGCCCCAAAACACTTGCTATCATACTGCAGAATTACCATCTCTTAAGACACTGGGGTGAAGGAAGCAGTGTAACATGAAACTGTGCAAAACCAAGTGAAAATCATTTAAGAAAACATTTCTATCTGTCCCCTCCTTGACACTTGGATTACTGCTAAAGCTTAGAATTCTGAGACTCAGACTTTGCAATCAGTAGAACTGCACAGGCTGCACCAGATTTTAACACATCTCCAGCCTTGCCAAGGGAGGGCCATCTAGGGCTAAATATCTCTTAGATTTCTTTAAGGTATATATGAAGAGTGAGACAGTGAAAGAGTGAAAGAACTTCCAAAAAGGATTGCATTTCATTTGTTGAGACCAACATAAAATAGCCAAACCATATCATGTCACTTAAGCCATTCCAAAGCCTGTTCCCAGAAATAATGTAACTTGATTGCAAGGCACTGCTCAGCCTTGTCAGATCTTGGCCACCTCAATGCAATCATGAAAATGTATCAGCAGGACAAAGTAAGCATAGTACCAATACTCAATGTACCATCACAGAGCTGCCAGGCCATTCAGTGCTGTGCTGTCTTAGTTCTGGGATACTCTGGAGTCACCAAATCTTCCTTAAAAGCTGCTTCTTTGAAAACCTGCAAACACTAAGAACCAAATCAATACAATGGATGGCTTCTTGGTGCACAAGTTCACTTTTCTCATTAATCATTTCCTCTGGCAACCCAGTAGAGCTGTTTGACTCCCAGGACTTGTTCCTGATCTCTGCTAGATTGCATTTGCTGCCTCTGCTTCAGAAGAAAGTGCCTGGAAGCTTTCACCATCTTTTTACCACCTGATCTAAGAGGAGATTATTGCTCCTCTGTGCAAACCTTCCCTCTCTTATTCTGTGATAAGAGTTTCAAACAGGAACTCCTCGGGAAACAGCTCAGACAAGCCATGTTCTACAGTATCCCCAGCAAATTATTATAGATTACCTCTTTAACATTAATGTTAATATGTGCAAACTTAGATAGAGACTTTTTAAAGAGGTCTTTTAGTATCAGTTATGCAATAAAATCAAACACTGCTATCAGTCAATTAAGAAAGCAAACCCATTACATAGTTTCTAATTGTACTCTATTTAAACAGGTCATGATGACAAAATCAGAGGGGCAGTTTCTATCTAATCAAGTAAATAAAAAACTCCACTCCCTAAATACAAGGAAACAGTATTTTGTCTAGCAAAATATGTAAAAAATAGATCCAAACTTTAGACCATATTGACCAACATCCATGTTTGTATATCTATTTTCTGTAGTGATTTCAGAAAGTATTTTCAAGAGCAGTGAAAATCTTTAAATATATTTTCAATTTGTACCTGTAGCTTTATTTTCTTTTTAAGATGAAAGACAGGATAAATATTTTCAAGTGACGAAATATTTCCTGTGGAATTATTGCAAAAATCTTCCAGAGTTTTCCAAGAAAAGAAATAATTGGGTCAGTATTCATAATTTTCTGAAAATCTGATTTTCTTAAAAACCTGTAGAACAACTGCTCTGTGTAAAGGAGACAGCATAAGGCAGGCTGGAATTGCACAGAAATCATGAAAGAGAAAAATATTGTCAAGATTTAGGTGTGTGACAGCTATCATTCAAAACCATTAAATGAGCATCCACTTTGAGAAAGCAGGAGGAACATGTCCTGCAGGAAGCTAATGCTGAAGCAATAATATATTTTGTTTGCATTGTTAAAACCCCATCCAGGGACTCCTGATTGAAGGCAGCACTGCAGAGGAGTGCTTGGGGAATTCATCTGCAACACTGGCAGTTCTGTGCCTGCTAAAGAGTACAAATACCTGAAAGCACAGAAGTGATTGAGCCAGATAAGGGTGACAGCAGGAAAGGAAGCCAAAGTTTGTTGAGAAATATGTGCTAGCAGTATCCTCTCTCAAACCAGTGGTCCAGCAACTGATCATGAAATTTCATTGCACAGAAATTTCAAACCAGTCATCTGGAAAGACTACTGGGGAAAAAAATTTAACACACTGATTGTGGTAGGTAAAAAATAATAAGAAATTTATTCAGTGATGAACAGTTTCTGTGTCAGCATTTAGACAGAGGCGTTCTTCCAATTTTTCATGTTATCAAAAAGTGCATGAAGATATTGCTACAATGCTAAAAAAGAGGATTTATGAGCAATGAAAAGCTAATTTATCTTTTAAAAAAATCCAAACAAACCCAAATCTTTTATAGCTGCATTGAGTAAATATTGTGCAAGTTCTGAGCTGCAAATCACAGGGAGAGATCAGATCCCTTCCAAGGCAAGGGGGGTTGGACTACGTGACCTTTAAAGGTCCCTTCCAACACAAACTGTTCTCTCATTGTATGATAAGCAACAATTTTTTTTTTTTTCTATACAGAGATATTTTAAAAGCTTTCAAATATACTTGCAGGTAAGCTTTTTCTTACTTATTTTTTTCAACATTTTGTTGTTTTTTTTCTTTTCAAGTATGGAGATACATTTCCTCAAACCTTTCCAGCCAGATGTCTGTACATTACCCAAGGTTGTCTCCATACATCTTATTGCTCTGGTTTTGTAGCCTATGGCTTTACAACAGTTTCAAAGGTAGCAGAAATAAGCGCTGTGAAAAACCTCAGATAATTAATGGAAAAGGATAGAAAGTCCATTTTATAAAGTCCCCTTGCACATCAAACAACAACAGCAGTAAATGCAGTGATAAAAGTACTGCAGTCAGTGTTACTGGACAATTTCTCCTGCTGAATCTGAAAATTATGTTACTATTTCTGCACTGGAAAGTCCCAAAATTACTGGATTTGAGCTGTCTTTTTTTTTGTTGTTGTTTTTGAAATGTCTCAACAAGCTAACCTGTATTTTAAAAGATCCCACAAATCCTGGTATTTTGTTATACCCACACTATTAAGTATGCCTCTTAAGTTTTCCCTCTGACCTATGAATTATCAGCATCTTTCCTTGAGCTTAGTTGTCAGTGCAACAACATCCTGAACAATCTGTCTAAATTTTCTCCCTCCTGCTCCTGTATTTATGAAGCTGGATTCAAGAAAAGGCTAACATGAACAAGAATGATACTGCAATAGAAGTGTTTATGCCCAAAGCTGTAGTTAACACTTCCCTCCTCCTTCCCCCTGCAGGCATGCTGCTGCTAACCAGTATGTCAAACACTCAACTTCACACCTCCTCCTTCTCTTGACTAGACTCAACTTTACATTTCTCTAGGCATCTGCAATTAGATTTCCAGACAAACACCAAACTGCCGTTCCTAATTCACTCGCTGACTCAGGCGGGATTTCAAAAGCAAGATGGAAAGTCTCCATCCAGCAAAGTGTTCTCCCAGAACATTTATACACCACAAAACCCAGGCCTCTGCAAGATGCTGTGTTAATATCATTCTTTTGAAATTGTACATATGAGCCTCCCAGCTCGGAGAAGCTCTGCTTGTTTTTGCTGTGCTTCCCCTGGCCAGTAGCTCACAGGTTATTTAAGCAAACACCTTCCCTTAGTCTGTGCCAAGAGCTGTAGGCAACAAGGGCATGGGATCAGAAGCAGCCCGTTGTATTCCAGACAGATTTTATTTTCCTCCTTCAGGTAAGAGTCACAAACAATACTGGACCTTGTTTACCCATTAAAATAGGGCTACTATGCTTGGTTTTGGTTATACATGCTGCCTTCTAGGAAGGATACAATCAAATGGCAACAGTCTTACAAGGAAAAGGGTCACCTTGATCCCAAAGCAGATCAAAGCCCAAGCCTTAGGCACAGTCACTAAGAGGCCCAGGAATTCAGCTGTGAGCTCCCACTATACTCTGTATCTGCAACTACAGTGTTAACAGGAATGACAAGCACTGTTTTTTTTTGATAGGAAGGTGGTTTTTCTTGGACACTGTGGTTTTTATTGAAAAGAAGGATATAATTAAACTTTGGAAAGTTCTAGACTGTGGATTTGAACAGAGAGAGATGTTGAGAAGGACAGAATCTTAAAATTCCCAGTAAGTACCTCATATGTTCATGACCAAGAAACCAAAACCAGGAAAAGATATAGATTAAAAAAAAAAAAAATTAAAAAAATTCTCTGATTTGCAGAGGTTATACAAAGATAGACAGCCTTTTTTAAACTTAGAGAATCAAAGAGAACTTATTAGCTGAAATTGAGTAAGACTGGATATCTGCACAGGTACATTTGTTACTATCAAACAGTATTAGATCTTTGAGGACACCCGTGCTCTGTGCTCCCAAAAAAAGCAGAGCTCAGAAGAAATGATACCTCAGTCGCAGGGTAACCAAATGTTTTCACACAATTTCTTTGAACAATTCATTCAGCTGTAAGTTAGAAAGGTCTTGTAGCATCTAGTGAAATGCCTGCTAAAAATGTTATGGAGAGAGATGTTTCTGATCCTTTATTCTGTTATTTATATTTAAAGTCAAAAGGAGCAGAATAAAACTTCTCCTCTAGCTTGAAAGAGCCGCCTTTGTAGTAGTGACAGTGAATTTTTTACAGAAAGCAGGTTCATGGTCAATGGCACTTCTCCACAACAACATTCATCCAGTAGAGAGAGCAGGTGAGGCCACACACAAGCTGTGCACATGGAAAGGGTTGAGGCAGGCCTGTCTTTACTTATATTCATTTATAAACCCTAGACTTAAGCCATTCCCAAGTCCTCAGCATTTCTCTGGATATTCAAGGAGGTTCACCATGAGAGACAGAGACACAAAGAATTCTACATTTAGTTTCCTAATTTGTTATAATGTCTGTTCAGGTGCACTGCATCATTATGCTGCATTGCATTGCATTGCATGGTCCTCCCTGTTCTTGGCTGTCACATCATTAATTGGAATTTAGGGTACTTATCACCTTGAAGTATCTGTTTTTTGTAGTATCAACTCTCTTAATGAGTCTGTGTGAAAGGCTACACACAATCTGTGTCACCTCAGAATCACACTCTAAAAACCTCAGTTAAATGTTCTACTAAATAATGCTGCTCCTGGGCACACTCCTCATTAAGAAAGAGAAGGGACTCTGCAATAAATTTCACAAAGACATACTTCAGGGAGGATTTCCCACATGAAATATTTGCTGTCCAGTTCTCTGTCCACTTGCATCCCCTGACTGCTGCTGTTTTACACTCCAGTGTTCTGTGGACTGAACTCCATCTAGATAATGTTCAATTTTTTGCTGCAAACTGTGACAAGATCTTTGACTCTCTCCTTTAACTGTCAAACTATGCTTCATGCACACTCTCATCTATTTTTAGAAATAGAAGGAAAAAAATCTATCTGAAAAATTATTATGAAAGCTGGGTAAGGAATACCAGAAGTTTCCTGGGGTGGACAAAAAAAATCTTACAATATACACAAGATAGAGTTAGTGATTCATCTTCACATTTTGATTTTGAAGTTTTAAGCAATAAAACTTATTTATAAAACTAGTATGGTTCAAACTATTCTATTACTTGCTATTGAGTTCAGGCAAACTTAACAGATAGGAATATATCAAACTGACATCATATTGTAGGATTTTCTTCCCTGCCTGCTTTTTTACTGTCCCCAATTCACCTTTATTCCTTCTTCTCATTTGTAATCCTGAAATGTCATTTTCATTTGCTTCTGGGTTGCACTGAGAATTATTTAAACCTCATCTTAGTTTCTATCTGCCTTTAACTTTTACAGTTAATTTTCACTTCAGTGTGCCTAAAAGCACATTCTTCTCTCATGATCCCAGGGAAGGCTTCTGCATTCCCATCTGCCACTGAAGGCACTCAGCTGTGCAAGACACCAACAGTACCTACAAATACACTGAGAAACTGCTGCAGTCACAAAGTTGTGCCTGGTGAGCCTTTGCTAGGCAATTTTTCCCTAAATTTCCTCCCTTTGGCAGTTAGTGGTCCTAAAAGTCTTTTTCAAGCTAAATTTTTCAATGGTTACTCACAGGGTCTTCTGGAGAGATAAATTTTCTTTATTACTCTGAGTTAAGAAAAAACACTCTGTGTTGCAACACGAAAGATCTACTGGGAAGAGGCACTTTGGTAAGATAAATTTTTCTGGGAAGAAAACACAGAATTACAATTAATATTTAAAATAAATACATGGATGAAAAACTAGTGACACAAGAGTCTGTGAAGAAAAATACATTGAAATGGAAATTGCTACAGAACTAAGAGAAAACACAGAATAAGTAGAAGGAACTAAGTCTGTTTAAGGACAGGGTTGGAAGTGTAGGGGAGTAATGTGTCTGGGTTTTAATGCTTTCATCCTTCTGCAGCTGCACAGGCAAGCAGAGAAAGGATATTCACGTTGTCAGTCCTGGACACCTGGTTTAGGGGCAACTGTGACTCTTAATTTTCACCCTGCCAGTTTCCTACATAGCACAGGGATACCACTGCAGAGGGCACAGATGAATGCTCACCTTGGGTTTTAATAGACAGAATTTATGAGGACATCTCCCAGTGGAAAAGGCTATGGAGCAATGATAGTTCAGCCAGCCTTCACAAGCTAACAGGAGTGATACAGCTGTGCCAGCTGCCCAGACAGATAAAGTGAGCCCAGGGAGAGCTACAGAATAATCGTGTCTGGTGTGAGAGTCAGTTCCCTTAGCACAGGACCCACGCTGGTGCCACACAGCCACACTCCTGAGCCTTCCCTGCCTATCTGTCAAAGGCCATGGGCACCCCCTTTCCACAACAGCCAGAACACTACTCCCCTCCTCCTTCATCCCTTTTCAGCCCTATTTTCAGGCAGGAAAAAAGGAAGGCATGGCAATTTCATACTAGGACTAAAGGTATCAAACTTAGGAGATGCTCTTGTCATTATCTGCTCATTCCATTTTACTTTCAGGTAACAAAATTCCAAATTATTCCTATTACCTCACTAGTCAAAAATAGTTTCTTCTGGTGGTCATCCAAATTATCTTGGTTGTTATATGTAATCTATAAAAAGGAGAAATGTGGGTCCTACTTTAAAAATGATATGATCTAATAGTGGGATCGTTGTCTATCAGCATTAGGTGAATTTCTGGTGACAAAACAGATGGAAGAGTGTGTGCTGAGATATCCACTGAAACTACTGGTTGAGCACATAGGATGGAGTCTTCTTATCTGATCACTACTGTATAACCTGATAATGTCCTGCATCCTTCCCCTTCTTCACCTGATGCTGCAACTTGAGTTAGAAAAGACCATGGCCCTGCCAAGGTTCTGCTACTTCAGGGTAAGGAAGCCTCTCCTAAGATTTCCTGTACCCCAGCTAGCCCCATACAGTCCAAAAATCTTAATTTGCACAGACAAGTTATTTCTGCAGCTTCAATTTTACACAAAAACAAAAGTGGTGACCCATTTTCCTGTGATTTTCAGCAAGTTACTTAGGAAAAAAAAAGATGGGAGAAATCTCAGGTGAAGAGAAAGGAGACATCTCGAATTTGGGCCTGCATGATGAAAGATTCTTGTTACCTGCACTCAGTTACTTCTATTGGTGGGAAGGCTTCATGTTCTTGGGAAAAAAATGGTATCTTAAGTGAAACCAGAGTATCACAAAGGACACTTACCAATTCTGTGAGTGCAAACAGCAAAATCCTTTCCGTAACAGAAGAAGATGCAAGAAACTTAGCCCATCACAGCTGATACACACAGGCTACAAACACAGGGCTAAGCGCATAGTTCTCACCCAAAAAGGAAATTAATTAATTGTGTGAAGCTGAGAAGAAGCCAGACACATGGCTTGTAAGACAGAGGGGTTTTGGCATCCTGTATTAGGAAAGTAAGAATTGTTGTGTATATTTAGATAAAGAATTTTTTTTCTAGAAAAGGGTCTGAAGCACAAGTCTGATGTGGAACATCTGAGGGAGCCGAGCTTGTTCCGTGTGGAGAAAAAGAGGCTCCTGAGAGACCTTATCACTCTCTACAGCTCCCTGAGAGGGGGTTGTGACCAGGTGGAGTTTGGTCTCTTCTCCCAGCTAATAAGCAAAAGGAGTGGAAAACAGCTTCCAGTTGCACCAGGGAAGATTTAGATTGGATGTTAGGAAATTTTCTTTCACTTACAAGGTGGTCAAGCATTGGAACAGAGAAAGAACTGGCTGCCCAGGGAATGGTTAAATCACCATCCCAGTAGGTATTTAAAAGATGTGTTGATGTGGCATTTGGGGACCTGGTTTAGTGGTGGATTTGGCAGTGTTGGATTAATGCCTGGACTTGATTCTTTAAAGATCTTTTCCAGCCTAAACGATTCTATGAAACTCTTGTCCAGATCTAATGATCATAACAGCAAGATTTAGAGAAGCCTGTAAAGCTGAACAGAAGCTGCCTGTTGCTCCTTTGTGCTGTGCAATAAACACAAACTCTTATCACAACAGGACTGTAAGGTCTAGCAAAATTTATTCAGGAATGGTATTGGTTTAGACAGGCTGCTTGAGGAGAAGGATGGACTAGGTGACCTCTAGCGTCCTTTCAATCTACTTTTTTACGATTTTCTGTAATCTCCTGGAAAGGTTCTCCAAAGGGCTTTAAATTTGCATAGGCTAAAAAGATAATTATTTTTAATGAGAACCATGGTTTTAGTCTCACAGTGCAACTTCAAGGGTGCCGCATAATGCTAAGCGTATTATTCAATCCCTGTGGAGCTTTCCCAAGATCAAAAATGCTGCAATCATTCCCTACCTAAAATTCCATCTGAATGACAATAAAGAGTCACTAATGACATTGAGAGCTTTGTCACCCTTTTCTCCTTTGTTAAAACAAATAAAAAAATATGTCTTCCTTCTTTTTATTAGTGCTTTACTGCTTCTTAATATTGTTGGTTTTTTTAATGTACCTTCATTGTACCTAGAAAACCCCCTAATATTTTTATATATTTGCACAGGTAGGGAGTTTGACCTTTCATAGGGATTTTGCCTTAATTAAAATCATCTGAAAAGTGAAGTTTTCTTCTTTTAAAAGTAATTGGATTAATGCAAACTTTTTCAGTGCCTACTTCAAACTAGCATAAATGGTCTGACATTAAATGAGGTTAAAAAGTCCCCAATAAACTACCACTACTGTTATTAAATTTAATTAAGATAGAACAGCAGGCAGTATAAATGGGAGTGTTGCACAAAAATGGCAACGCAGAAAAATGATTCTGATGTTGTCATTAAAGCTAATTGGAAGCAAGGGTTTCTAAATGAGGGTATAATTAACAGGCTAATGAATACCAGATTAAGATTGTTATTAACAATAAAATTTGCAAACATACATGGAAAACTAGTTAGGGATATCACACCATTAGGGATATTACAAGGTAAAACTCTGCAAATTATACAGCACTTTGTTTGATGATGGTCCAGAGCTCCAGCCATGTAGCAGCAATTAAACCTTTTGCCCTTTCACCCTCCTCTTCTCCAAATTAAGTTTTAATTATCACAGATTAGCTATAAAATGTGTGTTTTGAGAAATTATGCCATGCTAAAACTGTGCTTAGAGCTCATGGAAGTAGCATTGTTTGATAAGGCAATGATCAAAGTCGGAAGAAGGCCAATAGTTGCATGCAGCCTATGGCCTGAGGCTAAAAACAAGCCCCTGCTGGGATTCACTGCTGAACAAATACTCCACACATTGAGGAGAGACAGATCTGCTAAATAAGGCTAATGTGGTTTTATGCATAAATGGAATTCCACTTTTAATAGGAGCATTTGAGCCGGCTCCTTTTCCACGAACCCCTGCTACAGAGCAGATGGAACAGTGCTGGCTCTGATCTAGGAGACTGTCCTTCGTGTTTGTCACCATTTAAGTGCTTGCAGTGAAACCTCAAGGACAGGGCAGGAATGATGAGGGCCCTTGGTGAGGAGGACACTGTAATAAACAACATAAAAGGTGACAAAGGGAATGAATTACAGAAGAGCCTCATGGTGGTTTAAGATTTCTTGTTCCAAAAGTTGTCGGCTGTGTTTGCAGTGCTGTAGGGATCCTGGTATCCTTGCTGGTTTGAGATAGTAGCACAAAAAGATATTACAGTTGAACAAGTATTAGACATAGCAAGCTCTTCTCACTGGACATGGTTGAAATTTAATTCTGTTGTTGAAGAAAGTGTCACAATTTTTTGCACATTAAAACTACGTTTGCGAGTTTGGGCTTAGGCATGAACTTGTTTGTCTTGAGTCATTCTTAACAACTGCTATTACTAATTTTAGTCAGGAATGCAGGCTCTAGAAGGCAGTTTTTTGATTTGAGAGGCTTTTCAATAATGCAAAGAGCATTGGTGAGTAAGAGAGTAAATTAAGCAGACTCGTGACAGATCTTTGCCTCTGATTAGTTTCTGCAACATCGTTATTCGTACGCGCATTTTACAACACACTCATAGCAAGATGGGCTTATGCTCTGTGAGATTTGTTAACATGAAGGACAGAGCAAAAGGAGCTATCTGGCAGACAAATATAACCTCAAGTGTCCTAGCATATTCAAGTAAGTGAGTGTTTTTTTCCTAGGGCTGCAAAATAAAAACATAAAGGCCTGAAAAGAATATGGCGTATGCCACAGAACAACCAATATTCCTGGAGGCACATATGCCAAAATTGCAGGAATTTTTAAGAAATCTAAGAGGGAAAAAGTGAAGGGCTGAATTAAAACTTAAAGGCAGAATTTTGAAGAAAGATTTTACTTAACTAGCAACTTCTAGATGAGAAAATATTCTAAAAGAGTAAAGGTGTGAGTACAAAAAGGTAGGAAGAAAATGATAAGAAGCACTTCACGGTAATTTTACCAGTTTGATTTTCTTAAAAGATCTTGCAAACTTCTTTTGTTACAAACTTCTGTTTGTAAGCATTTTTTCAGGTCAGAAAGGTTTGAATTTTGTAAAGAAAAAGAATTTTGAGTGCTCAAATCTGAAGATTCAGGCTTCTAAGCTAGAATACAAAAGACTATCATAAATAACAAACTATTGAATACACACATGAGATGTTACACAATTTCCTTTGCATCTACAATTAGGAATTTCTTGATAAACCCATATTTAATCCTTAATTGGGGCATGCAAACAAAATGAACTGCATTGAACAAGCTAACCCAAAATCTATTTTGTGGAAAACTAAACACATGTGGAGGAGACAGCATAAGAACAAGCACAATTAAATTTTGTAGGAAGAGATGACCTAAAATAACCAAAGATTGATCTCATATCTCTGAACACAAAAATTAGTGTTCCTTAGAAGTCAAGATACTTCTCTTCACACTAACTATTGGGAACCAAAGAAAACTTTTAATCAACTGCTCTTTTGGCAAGATTGAAATAATTCACACCCTTTAAATACAACTCTTTATGTAATCCTTGCTTTACAGTACTTGGCAGAGCCAGTAAGCTCCAAGCCATACTGAGTTATGTGGACAGAATGAAACTCTTGAAACATCAGTAAAATTGATCATATTGAACCCTGAAAAGGACTGCATCTTGCAGGATAAGAAGTGGATTATTTCAGAGGTTACCAAAATGACATAGTATCAAAAGATGAAAATCTCTGGCTGGCATAGACATTTTTTACTTGTTATCTCTTGGAAGGGAAAGGTATACCTTTAGGTTGGTATTGAACTGATGTCAGATAAGTTTGTTTTATTCCCAAATGAAGGCTACACAACACAGATGTTGAAACTGCTCCTTTATACAGATCAGTCTTTTTGCACTGCCCAAGTTCTTCTAAATTGTTCTGTGTGGAGCAGCTCTTACATGGGTTAACATGAAAGTTGTTATGACATGTTCACACTTATGTAACACACTTTTTGGTGGTTAATGGAAATATTATAAAAACCCACCTCCCTGCTAGTGTGAAATATGGCCTTAGAAAATCTTGAAATTGGCAGAACTCATAACTGAAAGAACTATGTTTTGTTATTGAGTCTTGGGGCTCCTCAAAACCAGCAGGGAAAAACCATTACTTGTTTCATCAGGCTATAAAAAATACTACCTGTTTTTACTCCTGAGTAAAGCACCAACATAATCATGCTATTGATGGAAACAAGGTATGGTTTTATTTGAAGTAATCCATCCTGTTTCTGTGATGTTGCCGATTGTTTTCATCATTTGTGAGAAAGTGCCTTCTCTATGGTCCAGAAAATACATGCACACACTGTTTTCAGCTGCAGCAGTTGCTCCTAAACGGCTGGCTTTCTGGCAGGAAAGGCACTTAGCAAATTTCTGGCTACACGGGGTTTTGATCATATTATCACATATCCACAGGCACAGAGCAGCACTGGTCTTCAAATCACAATGTGCCCCACTACGGATGACAGTGTTTGTCTTGGGAATGAACACAGTTAAGAGATGGAGCTTTTCCAAAGAGTCACTGGGTGGGAACTGCCCTGTGCAACTTCTGTTTCCACTCCTCTTGACTGTGTAAAGCCCATTGCTTTTAAACACGATGGGAAGGGTCAGGGGGAGATGGAGAGGGGACTCTGTCAGTGCTCTGCAGCCAGAAACTTTTCCCCAGCATGAATCAGCAGATGGACAGACACAGCAGTGAGTTCTGTCTTCTGGACCCACCAGTACAACAGTGAATGTTTATACTTTGTTCACACTGTTGACTGGCTTGAAGAACCAGTAGTTAAAAAGTAGAGTTCACAATTCTTTTCCTTTTTTTTTCAGAACACTTTAGCTGCTGAAAAATATCCCATAAGTTGCATCTAATAACGAAAAGTTCTCCACACAAACCTTCAGGTTTTAAAGGATGAGGGGAAAAAAAGAAAAAAAAAGCTTAAATTCTGTGGAATAAATCTCCAATTACTTCAGAAAAAAATCCTCAGTGTATGGATGTAAGCTGAGCAAGCACCGAATTCTTCAACTATGTACTTTTTTTGTTTAGTATTCATTAATAATCCCCATCTGAGGGTGGTTTCATTTACAAGTGTGCAAGGGAAAACTGAATTGCAAGATTTATTTAGTTGAGAAGAGGAAGCTTATAAAGGTCAGCTCATGTAAAAAGGAGGCATTACCATATAATTTCACATACTGCTTACTGTGAATATCATACAGTAAATAAATACTGATTTCTAGCTTATAATATAGTACTTTTCAGTTAAATGTAAAACAGAGCTAACACTTGAGTTTGCAGTGCTAACTTCAAGCGATAAAAGAAAGTAATCTTAACAAAGCTAAGATTTGCTCATAAACCACAGAATTATTGATTTATGATGCAGATCTTCCACGGCCATTATAAACTAATTTTTCATTCAAAAGGCTAAGAAACAAGTTGCTCCATCTACTTATCTCCTAAATTGGGTGGGAGGAAAAAAGAAGAAAAAAATTAAAAGCTATCTAAATAGCTAAAAATCCTAACCAGCACCCTATTAAAAATCCATTTTATGTCTTCACTGGGCTAAGAATAATTAAGATACTTTTACTGAACTGGAACTTGACTAACAACTTAAAAAAACTTAGTGAATAATCCAGAATCATTAAATCACCAAGCTCCTCTCAACATTTACCCCTTTTTCCAACTTGGAAATATTATTTTCCTACTTCTTTTCAAGAAGTCCTTTCGACCCCTCATCCTTGTTTGCAATAATGCTCATATATTTTACTAGAGTGGTCTATTATCTCATACTGTCCCACAGAACAGAGTCCTAGGCTCTGTAAAACCAATAAAGTAGGTTGTGGCTTTTGGAACACAAATATTTTTAAAGCTTTAAGATATAATGTGCTTATCTGCTAACTCCCCTTGTTAATCTACCTTAGGGAATTGTGTATTCTTTAAAGGCAGCACTTTCTCCTGACCTTGTGATTCCTAGATGTAACAATCTTCCAGAAATCTTTCTCAAGAAGCCTGGGTTAATATCTTCACCCACTGGATTATGGTCTTTAATCTTGATATTCACACTTTTAAAGTACTTTCATCTTTCTACATGACAGCAATGTAGAAGTGAACTTTTTCCAAATGAAAAATTACCTTTGAAAACTTACCCTTCCTTCTAAACATCTAATCCATGCATGCTAACAAGAATCCTTTTGTTTATTTGTTGTAACAACATGAGCCATTATAAAAATAGAGAAAGAAGCTATATAAGATTTTGTTTCAGGGAGAAAAGTAGTTTTCCTAAAAGTGAACATTTTAAAATTATCCATAATGGTAAATAATTATCATGGAGCAGCAAGTAACAGGCTACACCAATTTATACCAGCTGATTTGTCCTTACTTGACATGTGGTTCAAATCTACCTTTACCCCTAAAGGAAACATGGTAATAGTGAAAGGTTGCAGCAAAGTAAAATGATTTTTTTTCACCTCTAATGAAATGTTATGTGGGATACTTTCCACCATAAACACCTGGGTCACAGTTTGAAAAACACATTAAAAGATATGATAAAGCTCTAACTCACAAAAAAGAGCTTAGATGCCACAAGAATAAACACTAGGAAATATTTAAAAACCTGATTAAAAAATCATCTCCTGAAGCTGCAGTAGTTATCACTTAGTAGTGTAAGAGAAGTAAATAAAAAAAATCAGATAAGCCTGGGGTCAGCCCACCAGTTTTTGAGGGACAATGTGCTAGTGAGGTCCTTCAGCCTGCTGTCTCAGAGGGGCAGAGGATGGAGATCAGCAGAGACATTATTGATGAGTTAGAAACCATGGGTGGGCCCTAGAATAGGAACTGGGGCTTCTCCCTGCAGAAAGATGTTGGGATTTGGTTGTCTGGAGCTAATGATGGTGGATGATGGTGTTGAGTGTTTATGGGCAAGGGTCAGGGGAAAGGCCAGCAAGACAGATGTCATGGTGGGAGTCTGTTATGGACCATTCTGCCAGGGTGAAGAGGCACACAGAATATTCTACAAGCAGCTGGGAAGACTGCCACTAGCTGGGGACTTCAGCTTACCCAATATCTGCTGGAAATATAATACAGCAGAGAGAAAACAATTTAGGAGATCCCTGGAGTGTGTGGAAGAGAGCTGCCTGATGCAGCTGGTAAGTGAGCTAACCAGTGAAATCACTCCCCTGGCCCTGCTGTCCTACTGTTTTTTCAGATCCTCTCTTTGGGATATGTTTAGAAGTGAAGTATACATTTCAGTGTCAGACAACAGTTTTTAATTTGCCCCTGTTTAAAATATTTCTAGATGATTAATCTGCAAACTAATCACAATAGACCACAGGAACAAGTGATTGAAGACTTGAGGGCTTATTTGCAGGGGTTTCTAGGATTGGATTAGCCAGTCTGTTATGCAATGTCCTACACTGTGTTCAAATTCCAATACCACAAATGCACAAATATTTACATGGAAAGGTTCAATAGGTTCTGAAAGTGCAGCAGAGATATACCTAGTGCAGAAATCATGAACCACATATGTACTCAGTTAGGGCCAAAATTTGTATGATGAAAGAATTGTTCTTTCCATGCCTCTGGAAGTATTGTACACGGGATGTTCTGTATTTCCCATGAGATGCAAAGAGAGGCAGTACCCAAAATTTTAGATACATGATGGTTTTAAAAACAGTATAGATCTCACTTATCAAGACAGATAGCTGAAAATCACTTCTATCTTCTGTGATACAATTAAAAATGTTTCACTTTTTTTATGACAGGGAAGAGCTCATGTCACCAAAAACAAGAAGAAAATTCTCTTTAGTAGGAGAAGCATAGAGGACAAATAAAGTGAACAAATAGCACTGTGAACAAAGGAGGGCCCCTGTTTAAGATCTGATGTGAGTGACTGTGACAGCTTGCTGAGGTTTTTGCTGCCTGAGAGAGACAAGCTGTCTGAGGCACCTCTGGGTGACACTAGGGGATCATTGGGGAAGGGCCCCTGTGCCACGGCTTTCCTCTCACACTCCCCATTTGCTTCTGGCCAGTGGATGGCAGGCAGGGTCCATCTTAGGACAACAGGCCTTTGGTTTGACACAGTGGGAGCTTCCTATTGCCTTCCCTTCCTGAAGATCTGACTGATGTGATCAAGCTGATAAAAAACAGGCTCAGACCGACCGCTCTCGAAATATGGGGATAGAAAGAGTGAGGGCACTGGATAGGTAATCTCCCATGCCTGAAAACCTACCAGGACAAGCACTTGGAGAAAATGGAAATTGGAGGGGGAATAAACCCACACATTTCATAATAGAAAAATTTTGACAAATTATTCCTTTTGTGACAGGATAAAAAGTCTAAATTATACAGGAGAAGCAGTAGCTGTCGCATCATCCTGACTTCAGTAAGATTTTTGACATCCTGTCCTGCAAAATTAATATGAGTTAGCAAGAAATGTGTTAGCATTAGGGGGCACAACCTTTTGGAGAGGTGGACTCAGGAGTGCTGTGCACAGAGGAACTCGTGTAATTGAAAGAAAGGAAAATGGGTAGGTCATTCAGGATTGTTCAAGCAGTTTCACTTGTGATGCAGCTATCAAGTGAAAGCTCTGCTCAAAAAAACTTTAGGCAATAATAAACAGAAGGAATGAAATGTTTTGGAAAGCAAAAGCAGACCACAAAAGAATATTGAGAAACTTTTGCATGCATTTGCTGTAGGATCCTCCCTCTGCTGTGCACCTTCCTTGCATGTCCTATTAGGACACATCCCTGTAAAGCTTTTCAGCACACTGGACATTTTGAAGAGAAAATCAGTAAAATATTGACTAGGTATGGTTTAGGCATATGTGTTCACACTTTAGGGCAGAAGGATGGACTAGACATTGTCAAAAAGCCTTTACAACTCAGTTTTTGATTCATTTTAACAAAGGTAAACCCCCAAATTGTATTATATGCACAACTGGAGAACGCTCCATATAAATGCTAGAACGTATAAACAACAAGAAATCACAACGATGACCAGAAAAACAGTTTTTCTCTTTCTCAAGTGGAGAAGTAGTTATTTTTATATTATCAAATAAAATATATTAATATTTCTAGTACTTTTAAAACCAGTTGTACTACCTGACCCTCAGGAATTACACAGTAGCCATTTATATTTCTGAAGCAGCCTTGAGAAGTTCACCAGTTTCATATATTCACCCTGCTCCTTAGAAATGTGCAAATTAGCCCAAACCCCTCATTTTAAGCTAAACTTTCTACTTCAGCCAGAGCACAGAGGATTTGATTTAAAGTTGCTGAATTTAGCTTTTGCTAATTCGGGTGATTGGCAATGAAAAAGGCCTCCAAGCCCTTGCAGTTTAGGATAATATGAACTCACACCATCATCAGTTTCAATTCACTTTTTCCCACATTCAATGCAAAGACTTAGTCCTCTCCCCTTGCCAAAGCTGAAATGGATCTCTTGCTCCTCTGGGATGCCAGAAGACTGTGTTTATCAGATTCTTAGGGGTCTAAGCTTCTATCAATAGGTGTATGAGAGTAAGTTAGAATTGATTTCATACCCAGAAATGAAACAAGTAAAACATGCAATTTTATGGACCAGGTCCATGTAATGTAAATCTTGGAAATCACAGAGTCTCCACCACTATAAATACATGGAAGGGTTTGCAACAAAGTGTTATACCAGCAGGAATTCAATTCTATCCTCCCCTGAGCCTCACAACATTGATTTTTAAAGATAAGGAACTAGCTACAATGGGAGCTGCACAAAAATAGATGCTTCTTGGTAAACAGTAGGAGTCACTTCAGGAGGAATCCTGTAGTTAGAAAAAGAAAATTACAAGGCTTTGCCCTGTAATGTAGGTATCTGGGAACTGACAAGAAATACCATAGTCTTTCATATCTGGGATTTTGGACAGATTTTATTTTTATTTATTTCTCAGAGGACATCACATCCACTGTTCCTCTGGAGCATGGCTACACTGACCACTCATCCATGTCTTGAAAGTTCATTGTTTACTATCTTCATTACACAGGATTTATAGACTAGCATTACTATGTGTAGTTGTACTCTCACTTTTTGAGGAAATGTATTTTCCTGGGTTTAAATTTGATTTAATTCCTTGATTTGCTTTCCTTCCTAAGGGCCACCTATCAGTACTTGAATTCTTATCTGTCCTCTACAGTCTCTTTAGCTCTTTCATAGTGCTAAAGTCTCAATTTTTTTCCAGTGAAAAAATGTCTTTGCCTCTTTTTATTAAAACTCACTATTTACGTTTTTTATTTATATTTCAAATAATTCTGGATTTTTCTCTTTGATTATATTTAACTAAGTACTGTACAAGTGCACAAGACAAAAAAAAGGCAACACAATCACAGGTGCTTTGAGTCTCAACTCTTCAATAATGTTTTTTTGCAAAAACCTGCTTTTTTTTCCTCCCACATTTTCAGCTCTGCAGGGAATATAATAATCTGTTGAGCATCTTTCATCCATTATTTTAATACACACAAACTTTGATCCAACCATAGTCACAAAAAGTTTTGGCTTGTTGTGTTCCCCTAGTTTGGCAAGTGTTGCAGCAGCAATTTAAAGGGCTGCTGCTGCTTTACACTCTGTGCTAGAACACAGCCCAGAAGTTTGCCTTTGGTTTTCCTCTATTTGGAACAATCTGGAGCAGATTTCAAAGCCCACTGAGCAGTAACAAGAAGATCCAGTCATATATCAGGGATAGCTAGACATATCAGTATTAGGAAACACTGTTTGCACCTACAAGCCCACCCCATTTTGGACATTCACATTGGAAGTTCACAGAAGCTGCTCCCTGGACAGGTGGAGTTCAGTGGGCTGATACTGGAAATCCTGTCCCTAAACACTTATACTTTTGGGGGGAGGTACATCAAGTACAGATAAACCATCAGGGAAACAGAGACGACTGGAAATGCGCTGTACATTTCTCCTGCTCCTTGCAACTACGTGATTTCCCACAATGAATTTTAGTCACCTTGGCCAGATAGTCGTGAGGCAGATGATGGCAGAGATCAGAGTGAGCAGGGGAGGTTAAAAAGGGGGAATCTCCATTCCTGTGCTTTTCAAACATTTCTGTGTCGCTCGCGGCCCCAGTGGAAGCAAAGGCTCAGCATTCAGAGGAGGTTGCTGTTCCTGAGTAACAGGTGCTCTGGGGAGAGGTAAGAAGTAAAAGATGGGGAAAATCACTGGTGTGAGGACAATAAACTGTTGTAAAACCCAGGCCTGAAATGAAAACCAACAGATTACTGGTAAATTTCAACCCCCCACCTTGGCATCAACCAGTCAAAATTTTGCCAGTTCCCAGAGCTTTCACCCTTTCTGTACATAGTGTGCCGTATATTCAGATTACCAACAGAGAACACATGGATTGTTTTCATGTAAAGGGGTGATACTGTGGGGTAATGTGGAAGTTCAGTATTCCACAAGTGTCATAATATATTTTCACATATTCTCTTTATATACCCTGGAAGTCTGAAAGCAATGTGACAAAGCTGGAGGCAACTTCGAATTTGGTATGACTCCTATTTTAAACTAGTTGGAGAAATCCCTTTCCTTCCTTTTGGCTAAATACACTGTGTTGTGCAGAGTCTCTTAAAGTTTTAGGGTTTAGAGTGCATTCTGTTCACGTGGTAGCTAAATATCTTGTTTTCTCTGTTTATACAGAAATTATTTTTCAAGGAGTGTTTTATACTTCTGTCACAAAAGCTCTGATCATTAAAGAGACAGTTGTATTACAGCACAGAGAAACTGAAAAACTAGTGTAAGACAAGAAATTTGATATAAATGTCATGGTTATTTTGCTTTAGAAGAAAAAAGGGGAAATTATCTTGATGGAATGCACATCATTACTCAGTTATAGTCTTCTTTCATCTCTCCAGTTTATTCATCTCTCTCATGTTATTATTTCCAGTAGGAGTTATTTGCATCCTCATACGGGTTAGGACCGATTTTTCCTGTGTTGCCTAAAACTTCAACTACAAATGGTGAAGTGAGCCACAAAGCAGGCTGCTAACCTCAGGCAGGGTGGACTGAGACTGAGAGACTTTGGGAAAATGCTTTAACAAATGGATAGCTGAGAGGAAAGGAATCCACCCTCCCTCTCCCAGGAGACTCAATCTCATTACTATAACATAAAATTTTGATTCTGCAACTCACTGTTCTGGAATTTCTGTTGGGAAACACTCAGAAAATGCTTGTCTAGACAAAATAAATAAATTGACTGATACATGTTTTAGATGCTGTCCTTTATACTATATAAAGGTGCTGCTTGCAGGGGAGGATTCTGACCTGGTTGGAGGCAGTACTAGTGCAGCCAAGGGCATTGAAACCCTCAAAAGGCTCTTGCCAGCCCTGCTNATCTCTGTAAAAGCAGAGAGATCCCCACAATTGCTCTGTTCAGCGTGAGCAACCTAGCAGGGAAATGTGCCTGCTTCCCCAAGGCACTGCTCTGGGCTCCAGCTACCCAGTGCAGAAGGGGTCCAGTCACCTGAGGTCAAGTAGCACAGTGCCCACCTTCAAAGGAGCACTTGAGTTCTGTTCCTGTGGGTACTACCTTGGAATGTAAGGATTAGAGTCACCAGGTCTTGTGGATTTGGCCCTGTAGTTCCCTGCATCCCAGAGTGGGAACTGCAACAGCTTCGTGGTCTGGCTGCTCCACTCAAGTCTGATTAACACAGAGAGAAAACCACAAGTATAATTTGTGTTAGTGAAGGGCTTCCTTTTGGGATGTTAGCCAGCTTTTTAAATTCATATGGTTATTGTTTATGTAGAATTTTCTTATTTTGCAATTTGAAGAGCAACTTTCTTAGAAAATCTTGTAGGCTAAAATCCCACAAATATTTTGTCTAAATAGAGGCTTGTGCACCCAGCACTTGAGATTATCTGTTCCTGACACAGCTCCAACTAAGGGCTGCACATTTCTCAGTGTTAACACTTTTCACAGATTCAGAAACATATTTCTACACATTTTATGCATTAAATGTCTTTCTTTTTGTTTCGCTTTTCCTGACTTAGCAATTTATCTGGTTTTGCTTGGAAACACTGTCTCTTTAAATAGGAATAGCTCATTCTTAGTGGCAATAGTAGATAAATTATAACATGCCAGAAATATTGTGCATGCTTCTGAAAGGCATAATAATAATGTCTCTCCAGATGTGCCTAGAAATTAAATAGCAGATTTGCAATGCCAGTTTTTAATAAGCAATCTGAAGAGTCTATAATTTAGGAAACATTACAATTTAGTATGGAAAAAAGAGAGACAGATTATAGGCCTGTACAATCCATGAAGCAGAAGTTGCCACCTAGTAACATGTTTAGTACATGTTCTATTACAGGAGTAACTCCTCCATAGAATGATTTCAGTCCTGAATATTGGTATGTGTGGTTACAGTGCTGGTGCAGGACAGACACCAAATCCAGTCATGTGTATGATCATTTCCAGAAATGCACCTTCCTACCTTATCTGAGAGGCAGATTGATGTGAGTGCCTCAACGTGCAAGCTCCCCTCTGACCTGTCCTTCTCAGTAGTAAGGCACTGTGCTGCTGGCCCCTGTCACTAGAATCAAGGTTCACCTTGGCTAAACCCCCTTGGAGTGATGGTGAAGGCTGCTGAGGTGACTGGGATGTGACTCCTCAGAGGGAGAACACTGTTTCCCCTGGAACTACCTCCTCTGGCTGCCACACTGGTGATGGTGGAGGGAGCCAAAGCTGCACATCCTTATCAGCTCTTTATACCCACACTGTCACCTAGAGGAGGAAAACAACAGTTTCTGCATTTTCCTAAGCAGAAATTCATAGGGTTGGTAACTGATGGTGTAGTAGTTAAGCCCTGCAGCAAAAAACTCAAAGACAGTAGGAGCATTATAACAAAAAAATAAGTACTTTGGAAGAAATATGTTTTAAATTGCAGTTATTGTTTTCTGCATGTGCCTGTATATTTGGGTTCAGGTTTGCTACAAGTTTTGGAATTCGTTTAAAGAAAATTGAAATCATTTTAGAGCATTATGTCTTATCAGAGCTGATAAAGTAGCAATGTAGGTCTACATTTCAAGACCTTTACTAAAATGACTGATACTAAGACAGTAGGTGAGAAGAGTGTAGTGCATTCCCTTCTTGAAGCATTCAGAAATTTAGCAAAGGAAGTTGAATTTGGGCTGAGTCAGCTGGAGCCATCCCTCAGGGGGCTGTGTTTGCTAGAACTGCTGGTTTTTGTATTCCCACCTGATCACATAGGCTGCTCTGGAAAAGCTGCCTTCCCTCCCATTTCTCCACTCCTGCTCCTGCAGCAATACTTCTTTTCCTGGTGTTCAGCAACAGAACTAACACCAATTCCAAAGGAATTCCATGAGAATATGAGCAGACTTTTAGGAGTAGAGAAACCACAAACTCCTTGTTTAGTGTCATGCAGTTGCACAAAACATTTGGGTAATGTTGCTTCAAATCAGGACGGTCGTGTTTGAATTTTCAGGTTTCCTGCTGTACTTCTAAAATGGCAGCCATGCATCTGTTTCCACTTTTCTGTTTGCATTCACACTCTTTGTCAGTGCACTTTAAACACTTAGCTACAATTTAGTTGCTCCTCAGTGAGAATAATTTCCAGTATCTTGCCAAACAACCTGAGTCCACTATAAATTAAACCCACATAAATTAGAAAGGCATATTTTACTTGTAAGAGAATCTGAGAATAATTTATGCTATAAATAAACACCTTGATATGGCTAGTAACAAGTAGATGATTATAAAATATCTCCTGCGTAATTAGGGAGCATATTTTTGTGTAATTAAGAAAATGAATGAGAGTTAAATTTTGAGGGAGTGCTGGTGGTATTGCCACTCTAGTGTAATATAATACATACTGACACTTGCATTACTTTTATAAACAACTACTGTAATTTTCAGGAATAGTTTTTACATTAAGCTAGAAATATATTTTAAATTTCAGAAATGCCAGCAAAATACAGTGCTTAAAAAAAGAACAAACACAGAGAGATAGTTTAAAAAATCCACTCAATATGCAATGATTTCATTTTGCTGTATTCAAAGGAAATTGTTGGGAAAGGGATTTTATTTTTAAAGTAAGTTATTCTTTCCTTTTTCTCATATAATTAGTTAATATCTCAATCTTTTTGTGCTTACTCTTGTCTGTTTGTTTATGAATTTCTTCTAATTTAGAAAATTTTGTCAAATTTAGCACAGCAAAAGTATCACATCAAAGAAAAAAACAAATGGAAAACACTCCATTTTCTTTCAGATTTAAACAGTGGCAAATATGAGACACCTTGACATCCAAGTCCGAGTCCATACATGTTCTCACATGTACACTTGATATCATCCACTCTTTGAGCTGGAGTGAGCTGAAAAACAGATATTTATGACCACTCTTGTCTGAAACTAAGTGTTCTTATCATAAGACAGTTAATAAATGGATATGTTACTTTGGTTTAAATATTTATCCAAGCTGATGTTTTCCCTGCAATGCTGGTACTTCTTTTCATAACCTGTCACTAGTCTGTATTTTTATTTTCACTTTCAAATCCTGCCCAGGTTTCTAACAGCTGCCAGGTGAAGCACATTTGAGCCCTCATGCCTGTACATCTGCTTAAAAAGTGACATTCACAGCTTGCAGTGAAGCAAAGTACCAGGAGTCCAAGTAGCTCCTTTTCTGGAGGCACAGATAAAATAATGAAATACCATGTGAGAGAGCCAAGAGTCCCTGACAAGAATGAAATTGTGAGTTCTGTTGTTTTTTTTTATTATTTGTTCTTTGCATTGGCAGTGACTGCAAACCTGATCCCATGCTGGTGGTAATTAATGTGGTGGCATTTCAGGCATTTCATTCTGGTGCCTTCTCTGCAGAATGGATGCTGGACCCAAATGTTGGACCACAGCACACCGGGGTGCTAAGAAATGGCAATGAGCTGTCCCACACAATGAATTTGTCATGCAGCCACCTGTAACTACTCTCTGGAAACATTCAGTCTCAGGCCCTGTTTCTCTCACTTGTACAGCTGTTGAAGATACAGAAGTCTTATTTATGTTCAAAAATAGATTTTTGGAATCTTTCCCTAATAGACTATGCCAGCACAGTGAACTAACTGGCATTGTTTTATAAGTAGTGCTCCTGGAAAAAACATTATTTCACTGAGGAACAAGAAGGACATGCCCAGCTTCAGAAACTCATCTCTCCTTCAGTAAGGAGCTCGAGTAATTTCTAACCCCCTGTCATTTAGCTGTAGAATATTTTTACCACCTCAGTGTGACATGCATAGAGTAACAACCAGAGCCCAGAGCAGCACAGCTGAGGATATAAAGAAGATTGCACAGAGGTCAGGTACTGTTTTCACTGCTGCCTCTCGAATGCATGAACCTTACATAGGTAAATGATGGTTCCTGGGGACCTGACAGCACTCCTGGGGAGCTGCAAAGCCTCATCTTCCAGACACTCAAGTTTATCTCAAGGAACAAGAGTTTTTTATGATGAGGTGTCTAGGCAGGACTTTGGGATTACAGCTGCAATTCCCGGTGATTATTATAGACACTAAACCTCCACTTTTCTTAACAGCTAAAAATCCTCAGCTTTGGATTTCAATGCAATTTGCAGATTACTCTTTTCAGTTCCTTTAGAAGGATCCTCTTCTGGCCTATTCCACCTCTCTGCCCTGTTGTTCCACAGCAAGCCAGAGGGAGAAGCCTTTTGGAGAAGCTCTTTTCTATCCTCATTACCTTCTTCCATAGCTTCTTGGTGTTTTCCTGAAAGGCCACTGCCTTCTCCCTCCTAAGGCAGCTGCCTCAGTAAAAAAAACACTATTCACATTGTAAAGAGGAGGAGTCACAGCACAAAGTTACAGTGTCTGCTTCCAAGGAAAGCAACTCTGCCAAGCCTTGGCCGGCAAGTTACACATAAACTACAGGTGCAGCAACAAGGGCACAAACCCTGAGCCTTCTTCCCTTTAGGGAATGCTAAACTGGAATGCCCAGGAAGGTCCATGCTTCAAATAGCAATCAGTCAGCCGCCTTTTGTGTTTGGCAGTCACTTGCCTGCCTTCTAAATTGTAGGCATATGTATTTCCCCACAGGGTTCTTTTGTGCTGTTTCGTTCAGTTTTTTTCTCCTCCAAGCTCGGAAGTTGCTTGGAAATGGCAGCAGGAAATCCCTATGGTCCTGTCGTTGCTGTGAGAATATTTTCCACCTTGTTACGTGCAAATTTATTTATATAACAACTGAAAGTAAAAGAGAACGGAGGAGGGGGTGGAGCATTTGCTGCTGCCACTGTGCAAACCTTATCCTAACTTTGGTGTTGTGTCGACTTGCTGCTCAGCACTCCGAGACTTGTGAGTATTTCACAACTTTTGACATCCTCTGGTTTTTCTTTTTTTTCTTCATTGTATTAAAAAGACGAGGGAACTTAGAGCTTAGCTCCAAATCATTAGATGCTTTTAAAAACCGTCTAATGAGAGTTCTTATAAAAGACAGTTTAAGTATTGTGTTTAACCTCGCACTTGGCACCCATTTCTCTGTTTCTGCTGGGTTGGAGAAAGCAGCAAATAGAGAAAATTGGTGCTAGCCTGTGAAAATTTCTCATTCTTTGCTAACAAACTCACTCAAAAAAAACCGAGGAGAAAACAAAGCTACTACTCTGAGCCTGGTTAACATAGCAAGGACAGAGGCCAAATACTGGGAGAAAAGTTATTTACTTCTTAATGTATAAGGTTTAAAGAGCATTAAATGCAGGCAGAGAACAGAAAATCTGCCGTCAGTGGAATCCTGCTTGAAACAGTGACAGTTTCTGTAGATGACAGCAGTGTAATAGGGAGGTTTTAATCTGTAGTAAATAACAGTAAACATCTGCTTTGATGAGTCTTGTTAAAAATAACACTTTGTACCTAGTCATAGAATCATAGATTCAGTTAGGCTGGGAAAGAGGGAGAAGATCCAGAGGACAGAAACTTTGGACAAACGCTTAGTATTGTCAAAACCTGCAAAATTATATCTGTATGAATCTAATAGGAAATCCTCCTTCAACCACTATCTTGCCATTTCTTATGTGTAAAAAAGACATTTTTAGGCAGCTTACTTCTAAGCAAGTTTTATACTGCGGAACAAACTCCTGATGATAATTATCACAGCATGTTTGGCTATGCTTTCCATGTAGCACACAGCACTGTGCTTCCTTTGTCTCTCGGGATTGCATTTATTTCTAGTTACACATTTATTTGGCATGTTCCAGTTAAATGGAAAGGTATCACTTTATTATTTTGACTTGGAAGGAGATAATTATTGTCTAAACAACATAGTCTAAACAAACAATATTTAGAGCTCAACAGAGCTGTTAAATTCAGGAGTCTCCTGGGCAGTTCTAAGCTTAAGAGTGACTTTGTAGCTGAGCCCTGTGTGCACCCGCACCAGAGGGCAGCGGTGGGCAGCCCCTGGCCCAGCAGAGACCAGGATGAGGGATTTGGGATATCCTGGGCTGTGGGAGACAGACTGCGGGAATTCCACCCTGTGCCAGAGCTCTGGGAATTGGGATATCCAGGGGTGTGAGAGAGACAAACTGCTGGAATTGCACCCTGAGACAGGCCCTGGGGATTCCTGGTCCTCTCTCTGCCTGGCAGAGCACAGTGACTGAAGGGATGTAGGAATGGTGACAGGCCCCTGCACATCTCACCTGTGACTGCCCCAGGGCCCATTTATTTCTGGCACATGAGGTGGGAGGCTCTGCAACTGGAATGGAACAATGAGGAGCAGGACGATCCACCTGGCTTGAAGGTGTCACTGAAGTTAATTCAGCCCGTGCCCTGTGTCAAAATTGCTTCCATACGGAGAAAAAAGACAGGTTGATGTCATAGAAGATCCTTTCTGAAGGGAAGAGAAAGCCCCTGATGCAGACAAGGCAGGCTTCTTCAGGGAGTCTGTGTCCTACCTGGGGCCAGGGTTAAAGATGTGAAGTGAAAGTGTCCCCCTGTGGCACAACCCTCTGGTTATTATCCATGTTCTGTTTTTTCAGGTAGGCAGTGATGAAGTGGCAATGAGGAGTTCCATGGTAATTAAGGGACTCCAGGGCCTTGGGAGGATTATTAAGGGACCAGGATCACAACTGTTGCTCTCCTCTCTCCCTCCAGTTGCAGGGAAGGAATGGTCCAGTCCAGCAAACCAATACCTGGCTCCAAGCCTGGTGTCACCTGCAGAATTTAGGGATTTTGATCATGATTTGGTCTACTCAACACCACACCTGCTGGCAATGGATGGGGTACACCTGTCCCAAAGGAGGAAAAGGATCTTTGCACAGAAGTTAGCACGGCTTATCAAAATATCTTTAAAGTAAATTGGGGAAAGGGGTAAAACCAGGCTCCCTAGAGGCAAACTTGAAGGTAGCCCTCCAGTTTTTGAGTGACTATGTGCTAACGAGTTCCTTCTAATTGCCACTGGAGGTAGGGGATGGAGATCCATATGGCACAAAGACACAAGGGGATGTTTTAGAAACCATGGCAGCACCTGAGAATGGTCATGGAGGAACTAGAGCTTCTCTCCCCAGGGAGGTGTTGGAATCAACAGCTCAACTGAAGTGCCTTTATATCAACACACACAACATGAGCAAACAGGAGGTTAAGCAGGAAGAAAATCAGGAGGGCCAAAGCCCAGCTGGAGCTTTATCTGGCTAGTGCTCTAAAAGACACAAAAAAATATTTCTGTGACTACATCAGCAATAGGACCAGGCCTGTCAGTCTGACTGTGCTGCCAGAGAAGGTCATGGAGCAGATCATATTGAGTGCAATCCTGTAGCAAGTGTGGGAAACCAGAGGATCTGCCCCAGTCAGCAAGGGCATAAGGCAAGTCCTGCTTATCATATCTGATCCCACTCTACAGAATTCTTCTGGAGAAACTGGATGGTGATGGGTTGGACTGGTGTACTCTTTGCTGGGTGAAAAATTGGCTGGTTACCCAAGCCCAGAGTGGTGGTGAATGGAATTAAATACAGCTGGCAGCCAGCCACCAGTGCTGTTCTCCAGTGCTGGGACCAGCCCTGTTCAGCATCTTTATCAATGATCTGGATGAAGGTGTCAAGTGCACCCTCAGTCAGTTTGCAGATCACAAGCTGGATGGGAGTGTTGACCTCCTGGAGGGTAGGAAATCTCTGCAGAGACCTGGACAGGCTGGATCAAGGGACTGAGGAGAACTGTCTGAGTATCAACCAGACCAGGTGCCAAAGTTCAACCCCATGCAACACTATCAGCTTGGGGCAGAGTGGCTGGAACACTGCCTGGAGGAGAAGGGCCTGGGAGTGCTGGTCAACAGCAGCTGAACATGAGCCAGCTGTGCCCAGGTGGCCAAGAAGGGCAGTGACATCCTGGCCTGGATCAGCCCTGGTGTGGCCAGCAGGGCCTGGGCAGGGATTGTCCCCCTGTCCTGGGCACTGGTGAGGTCACACCTCGAGTGCTGTGTCCATTCTGGGCCCCTCACTGCAAGAAAGACACTGAGGGGCTGGAGGGTGTCCAGAGAAGGGCAGTGGAGCTGGGGAAGAATCTGGAGCACAAGTCCTGTGAGAAGCAGCTGAGGGAGCTGGGGGTGTTTTGCCTGGAGAAAAGGAGGCTTGGGTGTGACCCTATGGCTCTCTACAAGTCCTTGAAATGAGGTTGTAGCCAGATGGAGATTGATTTTTTTTTTTTCCCCTGAGTAAAAAGTGATAAGACAAGGTGAAATAGCCTCAAGTTGTGCCAGGGAAGGTTCAGACTGCATAATATTAAAAGTTTCTTCTCTGAAAGAATGCTCAAGCACTGGAACATGCTGCTCAGGGAAGTGGTAGAGTTACTAACACTGAAGATCTTTAAAAGACACAGGTGTGGTGCTCGGGTAAATGGATGGACTCAATGATCTTAAAGGTCTTTTTCAACCTAAACCTTCTATGATGTCATTATGAATGCATTATGTCTTGCTGCCATTATGAATGTTTGAATTCTCTGGGAAAAATAAGATTATGGTCAGATCCACTCTCAGGCTGCTGAGGAGTTCACTGAAAATAGGGAGATGTCAAAGGGAACAAACTTGCTAGGCTGCACAAAAGCACAGATTTTATTCCTCTTGCTTTTTTATGTGACTCAGACTTGTTGCTATACTATTTTGACACTGCACCATCACTAGGAGCTAAAACACAGGAGAATGAATACTCATACATTCCTGCTTGGGTTTTGGGGGTTTTTTTGAGGCTTTTCTGTGCACTTAAACACTCATAATGGAAGATAGAGACTTTAAAGGTTATTTTAACTACAGGACTGTAATTCACTGCCAATTCTCATTATTATAACACATTCCCAATTCTCTACACCAAATTATAGTGCTGGACAAAACAAGAACATCCCAAACATGTCCATTTGTTCCCCATGCATGCTAACATTTTTCTAATTTTCAAAAGTATTTTAAAAGTAATTGCTTAGAAATGGAGAGAGGAAATCTCTATTCTCAGTTAGTTATTATCAGCTACTGATTTCTCAGAGAAATGTGTATGAAGCAAAATCTCATTTTCTATAAGCAGTTCCTAAAATTTAGACATTTTCTCACTCATCTGAGGTGTCTGATTCCCATTTTACAGGTTTTGACAGGACAGAAATTCATTCCAAGAATGAATGCTGACATATTAACAAACAAGGTGATAGAGCTTGTCTCTGCAGAGAGCAAACTCTGGTGGAAAGCACTGTAAATTCCCCCTCATGGGAGTGTGTGCTCAGAACTCCTTTTTGAGCTGATGTTTAATGGGACAGAACCATGTTGGAGGCCTCTGATACCTACACAGACAGATTACTCTTTGACAGAGGAAAGGACTTCTGGTTTCTTATCATTGATCCCATATCAATTTACCTTCTCACTGCCTCTGTGCCAAGCAAAGAAGGTTCCTGCCCACTGAAGATTCCTCTGCTCTTGCTGTTGCTTGTCCAGTGCTGTTCTCAAGCTGGGTCCTGTGATCCTGTGCCCAGAATGAACCTGAAGGTAGGACCAGAAGAGAAAGACATTTCATCCCAGCTGCCTGTACTGCATCAGTGTAAACAGAGATCCCACTTGACCAGGGCTGAGTGCTACCTTTGAGATAATATCCTGCACAACTCTCTGAGAAGTCCTGCCTAGGATTTCCTCCACATCCTTTAACTGGCCTGGGGCCTGTTCTCCATCACCCATCAGGATTTATGAGTGCCTTGGGCTAGATTTTTATATCATGATGAGAACACAAAGAATTTAGGCACCTTGGCAGCTAACAAAGGCTTTCTATCTTCCATTCATAAACGAATGGACTACTCTAAAATAAGGAAACTGATTCCTATTTATTTATTTATTCTTTCCTTAGAAATTAGTGAGGAATAGCAGAAATATTTGGAATCCATCAGGAGATGTACTATATAATTAAGCTGTTGTCCCTGCTGACAAGTTATTAGAAGCAGATCCTTGCATCCTTACAAATGATCATACAGTATTTCAAGCTGAAACAGATGAGGTATATCCTTGGTGGCAGCATAGGATGATTGTTCAGACATTGCTGATACATTTGCTATATATTACAACTGAACAGTTCAATAGTTTACCAAATAACTCCAATGTCAATGCTTAAATACTCTTTATCAAAAAAATGGTGGATGGGGGTTTTTGGTCCACTGGGGAACTACTTTTTTAAAAGCAATTTAAAACAGAGGAAATGTTTTATAAAAATAGATGTAGATTAAAAGTCTTGCACACTGCGGTGGTTAAAAACATCTTATACCAAAGTTGCTAATCCAGCCCACTCATGACTGAAATTTATAAAATATTTTAGGATGTCTTTTTGTAAGTAAAAGAGAAGAAAATTTACTGTCTGCAATTTATTTTTGAGTAGATAGACCATCATATTCTAAACTATTAGTCAGAAACTGTTCCTACTGTACCTTTCCCTGGCTGCAGTCTTTGCCAGATGGCTGTGAGTGTCAAGTGTTGGTAATTTTCTTCCCTAGAGTTTAAGCTGTAAATAAGGACAGTGTGGGAAAGTTTATTGTCTCTCCTGGAAAAAGGACCTGAACTCATTGACTGTGTTGTGTCACTGTCTGCCATAGACTGTGTTTGTGAAGATACAAATTGGCCAACGCAGTTGTTGAGCTAAAAATTTTGTGTATAACATATACAGTACATTTTCTGTAAAAGAATAACAACAGTGGCAAGGTTAACTCCACATATCTTAAAACTCATTCTAACTGTTAGTATGTTTAAATGCTCTTAATATTGGTTCTTTTTGGTTGATAAGCAACATGATAGAAAGTTGGGCATGAACTCTGTGGCCTCTTTTGATGCTGCATTGGCTATTTAAGAATTATGTCACTTCTACCAGTGGGGCCTGCATATATTCTGGCAAGTGACAGAACTGCTGTCTGTCTTCTTGTAAGGGGAAGTGGGACCCTTCTAGAACTAAGGAGGGGTTTTGTAGAGACTCTGTGGGAATCTATGTGCCTGACTTCAGAAAGCTGCAGCTGATTACTGCCACCAACCTACTAGTAATAGGAAAAGCTATTGACATGAGCACACTTGCTCAAAAACAACAAATTATATCTGTTGGTATGAGCCATACAGCCAAGTTGTCTCAGGCTGAGTGTCAAATTAACCTCAGGCTGAATGCCATGAAAATAATAGAGACAGAAGAGGCATCTGTGTTAGAACCAAGGGTGTGTAGTGTGCTCATAAGAACACAGGAGTGCGAGTCACAGTGGCTCTCAAAGGCTCAAGTACCGTAATCTTTGGCAGAAAAACAACAAGTAAAGGTTTTTTTCCCTGGCAGTGTACTTTGGCAATGGTGTAGCTCCTAGAGTTTTTCTTTCCGCTGCCTCTTGGAAGGGTCAATAGGTCAATTGCTGTTTCACATTCCTGAGGTTTGATTAGTGCTGGTACTATGATTAGTTGTACTCAGGGCTGGGCAGCAGAGGGGGTGAGAGAAGGGTGGCATTGGGATCCCACCTGGGATTGCACTGGTGCCTGTTCTCAGGCTGGGGATTCCAAGGGTAAATCTGTCCTGCAGCTTCCAGCACTGGATGCTGGTGATGGCCAAAGTCATCAGGCTGGGGTTCACATATGCTGCCTCACTTCTTACATCTTTCTTTCACTCATTTTATTTATTTTCCAATAATTTTTATTGAATAAAAAAAGGTCTCCACCTTAGCTACACTATCCTAGTGTAATTACACTAATCCTAGAGTAATTACTTACATGGGCAAAAGAAATGTGATTTTACACTGGCTAGAATATATACAGGTATACATACACACACATATATATGTATGTGTATATATATATACATATATATGTATGTACATATATATTTATATATATTTGTATGTCATCTATTTTCTTCCTGACCGTGGAGTAGTTAATTTTTCTCAAAAAGGAGAGGAAAGGAAAAGAAAAGAGGAATTTCACTCTACAAATGCAAAAATATTGGTAGAACCTAAATATTTTGGGCCCAGTATGTGATACATGAGGATGAATTTTTATTTTTAAGTCATTGTTTAGCATTCTCTAGGATTGTCTGTGTTCACTTTAGCCCCCAGTGGGCTCTGGAGCAGCTGTGAGGACTCACAGCCATTTTGAAGTCAGCTCTGCAAGGGCACTATTTTCTTCAGCTGTAGCATCTACCCTGGAGAAACCTGAGCTAGCAGCTGAGCTAGGTGAATATAGCAACTAGAAATATTTGCTTGGGGAGCATGAAGCTTCCCATCCTAGGGGAAGATATGCAAAGCAATGAAAATGGAGGATTTCTTGTAAGAGAGAACTCAGAAAATTATTGCTGCTTGTGAAAAGCCTGTGTTAAGGAGCTTGCCCAAATCACAAGAAGATGGTGAGATGAAGGTAAGGAGAAGACTCAGTCATCTAGCTGCCTTTGTCATTGAACCCAGGTTTTCCTTCAGTGATCTTGTGTCTTTTTTTCTACACATCTGTTTTTCTAAAAAAGACATTTATACAGGGATTTGGTTTGGTTTTATTTCCAGGAGCTTGGCTCAGTCAGTGAAAACAATCCATTTGGTTCACAAACTCTGTATGAGAAAAAGGAAATCATTACATCATACTGGTTAAAGGTTTAATAACTTCTTATAATTATGAATTCATGTGAAGGCAGTGAGAGCAGGATTGAGTTTAAATTCTTGAGCAGAGTGTGTTTTAGTGATCATAAATCCTTTTACTTCTGCTACCCTCAGACTTTTTCCTTCCCTTCACCTCCACCATGTCTTAATTCTTTGCTGTGCTCTCCATCCAGTCATAGAACTCAAATTCCACTGCTGTTCACCAGAAGCATCACTGATTTCTGTTCCTAAGCCTTCACAATGCTGTTTTTTTGTAGAAAACCTGTTTTGTATGTGTGTATACACACAAAAAGTTCTGCTTGCCTTGGAAGCTCTGAGATGGAATACGTTAGCCAGGAGACTGCTGGAGACCACCTGCACAATGCCAAAAAATCTCTTCTGCAATTATGTAAATAAATTAAGCCACTCAGGACTTGGCCAAGTTTATGCAGGTTTTCTAGGCTGCTAAACTTAAAAACACTACCAAAAAGCACAGCTTTAATTAAATACTTATAAAAATTTTCTTTATGTTTCTATATTTTCTGTTAGTTTGTTTTTAGAAATGAGTGAATTACTCTTAAGGGGACTTAACAGAAAGTCAGTAGCCTGAGTAAATAATTGAGTGTAGGAAATTCCAGCTCCAACAAGTTCACTTTGATCAAAATAAATGTAACTGAAATTGAGTCTTAGTGTTTGAGACCCAGCTGCTGAAGGACTACAAAACTGGCAATAGTGCCTTCACATATTACAGAAACAAGACTGTGTTCTCAGCCCATATCTCTGAAATTCTCTGTGCTGAATTTTCTGAGAAGACAATGCTTATGCAATCACACATCTGTGTGTGTTTTCATATTTCTGTCCTCCACCTCATTTCTTTTAATTCAAGGCCTAGTTTCATTGTATAGTTCACATTTGGAAGAGGCACATACAGGACTGTCCTTCAAGCCTCCCACCTAAAGCTAACTTTGACATCACAGCAGGTTGCTCCAGGTTTGGTTGATTTTTCTGTATCTCTGAGGATGGAGCTTCCACAACTTCTGTAGGGAGCCTCCTTCATAAATTTATTTTCTTGCAGATTATGTTGGGACTGCTTTTATACAGAATACTAATAATAATGTCCAAATAAACTGTTCTGTCAACATGCTTTCATTTTTTGCTGTATCTCTTTGAGATATTGCTATGAGTACAAAACTAGTTGCTTGAACAAAAATTTGCTTGTTTCTCCAACCACAATGCTTGCATGATTTGAACATGAATCTAGGGGAAAAAAACTATAAAAGAGAAGTGAAACCTTCCAATTGCATTTTATTGTGTCATCTGTAGAAAAGGTAACAAAAAGGGCAATGAGCTTGGCAGACAATCACCATGGTTGTCAAGAGAAATAACAAAAAATTATCCATTGCTGACAATAGACATTTTCCTGGGGAACCCACTTTATCCTACAACAGGTGAAGATGAGATTCTATTATCTAAGTAAAAACAACATTTTCAAAAAGTCTGTCTTGTGTTTTCCATTAATTTAGAGTTCATACAGGGGATTTGCAGAAGTTACTAATGAAATTTCATAGGCCTCCTCCTTTGAATGATCCTAATGGATGGGCTGAAAGCCACTCAGAAATCTATTGTGGCTTTATATTTACATTTTTTCTCCCACATGTAGGTCCCAAAATGTAGTTTCCTGATCCAGAAGTTGTGCTTCTTTTCTGAGTAATGGTCCAGCAGGCAGGATGCTGGGGACGGCACGGCCAACACAAAACTCTGCTGGAGCATGGGGCAGGCTGCAGAGTCAGGTAAGGATCACCTAAACAACCTGACATTTTTGGAAATTTCAGCAAAGCTTTTAATGTTATTTTGCAAGCCAACATAAAAAGTAGGTAAAAGAGCAAATTTAAGGCTTGGAAACTTCTCCAGTATTTTAGGTGAAATCCCTACACTCTATAATTTTTACATTGGTTTTTCCACTCCTTCTTGTTCAGTTGTGCCAGAATTACATTGTAAGTAGATCTGGATTGTTTTTGCATTTTTCAGTTGATTTGTGGAACAGCATGTTCTAGCCAACTTTTCTGCTTGGACCTAATCCCTGTGTCTGGCTGATATTTCACAAGACATGAGGCCAAAACCCCTGATCCTCAAGAGTGTTTAGTTCAGGGGGGAAATCCTTTTAAGTGTCCATCCTCTGTAGCACTCTTCAGAGCTCCCCACACATCTCCTACATGATTCAGTAGCAGTTGCATTTCTATAGGGAGCGTGGCCAGGTGACATTTTTATAATCCCAAAGTCATTAGCATTTAGTATTGTCCCAAAACAGATCGTGCAAGAGGCAGATCCACACACAGAGCTGAGGTATTTGACTTATTTACAGTTCTGCTCAGAAATGGAGGCTGGATGGCACCTCCACAAAGCCAGCACAATGACTATCAAAACTCTCCACTGTTTATAAAATTTTAGCAAACGGAGGCATTAATGTTCATTGGCTACAAGTCACATAGTTCTCTTATTCATATTAATTCTTCTACTAGTGGATGATTCTTAGGTTAATTAGTCCTATGCTCATCCTTCTCATCTTTTCTGCTGGCTTTCCAGTTGTTTTTCTGCAGAAGTCACAGAAGCAATTAATCATCTCAAATTTGAGTTAATTATTGATTACTCAATAGCTCGGTATGATTTCATGCAAAGTGTCAGAGTGATTGCATCAGTCTTAGCTTTTATTAAAAGCAAGAAAATACAGACCTGATTTTTGGAGAAAAATTTGGAACTCAAGTGTCACCAATGAAGCCTATGGAAAGTTGGAAGCAGGCCATGTGTCATTGTCTTGAGCATGCCAGTTCTCCCACAGTGGTTGCACATAAATAACCTAAGGTTATCTACTCTTCTAAGGCTGTGAAAAAATCAAATGCATGACACACAAATTAGTCTTTATTTACACTGAACATTTCAAACACACATTCAGCCAGCGTCATTTTGACTACAGGATTTCCTCAGCAGCTCTTAAAAAATACAAAGAGCCATTTATTCTTGTAGCAAGCTGCAGACACAGGATTGTGTGACTGTAAGAAAGCAAGTTTGTTTTGCCCTCGGGTCATACTCACATTGCCTCTGTTATGACTTACCTATTTAAATGCCTTCATCCTTCATGACAACTTAAAAGAAGTCTCATGTGTTCTGGAAGCAATTCTGTTTGCTTCCAAAGCCAGTGAATGTTTTTAAATACAAGTACACCACTACCCCTTTTAAAGGTACATGTAAGTTTGGTATTTTTGCTATTACTTTATTGTCTCTTAAATTAATAATTTTATGCTGCTTTTTATCTTTATATACAGTGAATTATGTAGCTGTGAAGGTACAAACAAAAAGACAACATCCTTCTCAATAAGACTTAGTATCTAAAAACAGGTGTAACATACAGCCAGGTGTAACATATAGGTGTAACATCTATGGTGTGCCCCTTAAAAGAATTAAAAGCGCAGATAAGATGAAAATATAAATCATACTAGAATAATCTACTGTTAGGAAAGAAGCTGAGGGATTCCAACCACTAAGAATAAATATATTGTTGTGCACTCTGTGATTGTTTCCTTTAAATCTTTAATAATCATTAAGGACTTGAAATAGGATGCTTTTCTAAATGAGCTCTATTTCCACTTGTTTTTAACAGAGATTGCTTAAAATAGTCTTAAAAGCTACTGCACAAAATCTAACTTGAGCACATTGTGATAATGTCAGAAGTTCCAGAACATTTTCCAGAGATCAGCTCAAAGAGGTATCACTGTGCAGAGCAGACAGGTAGCTACAACACTACCAGAAATTTAGGAACCAAGGTTCACAGTCAGTTTCCCAGAGATCAGATCAGCCTTCCATTACCAAAAGGAATGAGTAACAGAACCTCTGTCTGCTGGCTGCTTTATTATGAGTTATCTTCATACACCTGAAGAAAAGAGGCCATAAACAAAAAATTAGAGAGTAGCTGATCCTTGGGAACTTGACAGGGAAACAGTCAAAGAAGATATTAATCTATGGGCTCACAAATAACCCCTAACCCAAGGCACTAAAGAAGGTCCTGTTCAGTGCAAGTCTGTGAGCTGTGAGGCTTTTCAGTGGTTCTAGAAGATCATTGTTAAGGAGATTGCTGAATGAAAGTTTTCCCCTGACATGTGTCTTTAGTATAAACCACTAAACTAACATAAAAATGAGAACAAAAGTAAAAAAGAGTGAGTATGTTGTCTTGCTTCACCAATTCTAAGAGCCACTAGTGCAAGGATGATATTTCTCATGTCCGTGTTCCAATGACTTCAGTCCTCTGACATCCCCAGCCAAAGCTGAATGAAGATGTGTTCTGTCTCCAAGTTTTCCAGATGTTAGTGGGAACAAGGGAAAAACCATGAAACAATCATTCCAAAGCTTAGGAAAAATACAATTTTCATGATTGTTACCAAGAAGAAACAGATATAACATATTCTATTCTCTAGCTCCAAGCGAGGATAACAAACCAAGTCTCTTCCATGGGTAGTTCTACAGTCTCTTGAGATACTCCTGCCTGTGCATTTTGTCTGGGGACTGAATCATAAGCAGGGTAGTGGAGTGACATCATATCAGTGTCCAGCACAGATTTGTGAATCACTGTTCTTTCATAACATTCAGTGGTAGTTATCCAAGCCAAGAAATAAAAAATGAAACTTCCCTGAATTAACTTATTCCGGGAAAAGTTTATTCAAAGCTTTTTCATTTTTATTTTTTTTCCTTGAGGAAAGACAGAAAAATGTCACCATGGCAACTTACTTTCAAATGAAAATGTCTTTGAGTGACAGTGTATCAGCACTTTTTTTTTAATTAAGAAAACCTCTCCCTCTAAATACAATCTAGAAGTTTCACTTCATCTCAAGGCAGGTGATTCATTAACTCCTTTCATAGGGAATGTGGGATTTTGACTACAATCACAATCCCTCAGTAGTTCCTGACAGATCCTGGGGAGGTGAGGCAGCAGTTGAGGGAGGAAAAGACCTCACAGTGCCATTTGTATGTACTGATTTAAGGAAAACAGGTATGGAAATAACTTAGTTCGATGAATTCTGTTAGTTATAAAAAATTACAGTTTATATTAAAAATTTATTTGTCATGCAATTCTCTTTTCTGTGCACTCAGACAGCTTCCAACTAAACTTATAAAGAAAAGGCTGCTATAAATGTAGCTGTTTCTCCTGCAACATGACACAGCACACCACATGATTTATGTCTCACAATACTCTTTGCAAAGTAGAGTTGTTAACCTTTATGTCTTGGCTGAATTCTTGGGTGGGTATTTTCCCTCTCTCTTGAATCCTAAGTATGCTTTTCTTCACATCTCCTTGTCTCACACTTAAGCAAACTTTTCAGCAGAAATCCTTGATTTGCATGATTTGTGCTCTTTCCTCTCCTCTCCTCTCCTCTCCTCTCCTCTCCTCTCCTC
>VYXF01003633.1:0-29984 GCA_013397295.1 Polioptila caerulea | reverse complement strand
CTCCTCTCCTCTCCTCTTCCCAAACCTTCCCAAACCTTCCCTTCCCAAACCTTCTCTTCCCAAACCTTCCCAAACCTTCCCTTAACTGCTATGCAATTTTTCTCCTTTAACCAGTGGTTTGTGTTTCCCAGAAATCCCTAGCTATATACAAGCAGAGAAACTTCTCCTGTGACTTCCAATTTCCCACAGAAACTAACCACATAACTACATGATTTTACTTTTAAATTTTGTTTCAATACAATTCCAGACAAACACAGGATTATTTAATGGACTACAGCTTTTTGCCTGCAGTTATGCTCATTTTGTTTCGTACAAAAGAGATGTTTCTCACCTCATTATCCTGTTCCACACAGTTGGACTAACCCCATTTTCCTGTTCCCTTGCTTCTATTCAGAATGAAAGGTTGTGCCACAATTTGCCTTATCTTAGACTTTTCAAGCATATTTTGGTGGATTAAATCCTTCAAAGATACAAGTTTCTGGGCTACTAAAGAGGCCTGATTTAAAAGTTTTTGGAGAAAATGTTGTGAATTTCATTTTTCATCATGATACTAACGTAAAGGAGAGATGATAATATATCAAAATTAAGGTCTGGAATCGTATGAATCAGCTACAAAATTTCTCATTCTAGCTGCTGCTGATTTGCAGGTAAAATTTCCTATTTAGCTTGAGAGCTATGCTGAGACATTATAGACTTGAATTTCTGTCTTCATGTCCATGTGACTGGGGTAGAGTTAATTTCCTTTCAAGAGCCTGGTTTTGGAAGTGAGATGAGGATAATGTTGGTAACACTCAGATTTTAGTTGTTGCTGTGTAGAGTTTATGCTGATATATGAGGACATTTTATCCTAAGATTGACCATTTTTGCTACCAGCCTTTAAGAAAAAAAATTCTCAAAGTGGCAAATATATTAGGACTAAATTTTTGTTTAGTCTGCAGAAAACAAGTGATTCAACCAAGGTCAGGCATAATCCAAATTCAGTGGTACTCTTTACTTACCCATTCTGCCCAGCACCTCCCCCTTCAGAAGCTCTTATGAACATGATGGCAAAAGACAAGATTTAGATGTCCTGGGAAGTCCTTTCTCTTCTTTTTTGTATCCTTTTCCATTTTGAGAAGAGTCCAAATGCTGTTGCTACAAGAGATTAAGCTGTGATGTGCAGTTGCAGATGTGTTATGAGACAAATGGCTCCCCCAGAATGCTGAAGAATCTTCTTTAGCAGCACTATGTAGGTAGCACTGAAGTTCTAAGTGCAAAGTATTTGGTTTAGTAGCCAAACTCTCAAGAACAATTCCACTATGTAAGCACAGAGGAGAAACTAATGTAACTTCTAAGCAGCAGGATGGTTGTTTACCTGAAAATCTACCTTGGCATTGAGGAGCAGGGGCATAAACCCAGTGGAAAACACTGCTAGAGGTACCTGTTACCATTTGCATTGTCTCTAGCTGATCAGAATGCAAATTTAAATGCTATAAATCCTTTATAGCACTTAAATTTAACTTTTCTCATGTTCCACTTTTGAAACAATTCCTCCTTTTTCTTCCTCTTTTTTGTCTTCTTTTTTTTTTTTTTTTTTTTTGAAGGACAAAACCCCCACTCATCTCCTGCCCTCATGTAACCGAAAATATCTCTCAGATTCATAAGATTTTATGGTTGCTGTAGATTATTTTGCATAATTTAAATGAAACATGAATATTTCAGGTCCCATTTTAAACTGTGTGCAGTTTCAGGATACACAGCAGGTCATGGTGAGGACAGAGTAGTTTTCTAATAGTTTTCATGCAGCTAAAGATGAACAACTTGACAATAATGCAAATTTATGTACTGTGCACATGGGACAGTTTTTAACAAGAAAATAATTTGACTAGAACTCTGAGCAAGGTACAGTGTTGAGTGTGAACTCAAGCTCTGTATTACACTTAGTGAAAGTGTCTTTTCAACAACAATGGGGTTCAGTGAGATGAAGAGCTTCAAGTGATCCTCTGCCCTCTTTAGGACCTGAGGGGTTTTGCCAGCACCTTTCCTAACAGTTCAGTGCTCAAACCACATCAAAAGTATGGAGCATCCAAAAACTGGGACAGAGTGATTTATCTCAGAGCAACCTATGACACCTGTTTTGTCCTGACTTCTATATCAAAAACCAAAATATCTTTCATTTAAGTAATGGAAATTAATTTTTTATTTCTGTTTATACTTTAATTATTTTCTAAAGGAGCATTTTCTCTAATTCATATAACCAATTAAAGTTTTTGCAAATGAATAAACCTTTACTTAAACATCCTACTTGGCACTTTTTTCCAGAAAGAAACCAAAATGACATATTTTAAGCTTTTTTTTTTCTTTCAGTTATACACTCAGGTTCTTAGTTCTTAGTTGTTACAAAGGTTCTATCCTATAAAATTGTAAACAATTTTTTGCTTTCTGGTTTGTTTTATAATTTACTTACAATTTTTGTCAGTCTGGAGGCCAAAGAAATGGGACTGGAAATAACATGATCAAAGAGCATTTGAATCTTGTCTTGTGTTAGTTAAATGAGAGTAGCTAAACTATTTCTGACAGAGAAGGAAGAAAGGAGCATTCTCAAAGTAACAGTTATTCTTTTTTCCCACTGTCCCTCAGATTTTCTGAAGGACAGGGAAGCATCTTTGCAAAAAATATGCTAAGCATTTGAATAGTATAAATGCTTTACTCTTACTGAATAGAATAGAATAAACTGGTATTTATCATCCCTTCAGCTGACCAAAAACTTGGTTTGGGGGAGAGCAACTTTGCTACATGCTCTGAAAAATTTTACATATTCTTGCCTTGGTGTAAAAAGTAATCTTGAAAGTATGCTACATTTTCCCAGGTATTTAGAATTAGTAAACACAAGCTCATGTTTTTTGTAACTCATAGTTTAAAACTAAGAGAGAAGAAATTTGTTTTCTTTAAGCTAGATTTCTCAGTTTTGGAATGATGAAAATGTTCTCACAGTGCTTTGTGAATTGAAAGAAAAATAAAGAGATCAAACTCACAAAGAAATAAAATACTTGTTTTCAGGAAAAGGGTAGACACAAGCCTTTCCTCCACTTTAATGTCTGAAAATAATATGTATATTTATTCAATTATTTATTTATCGTGACATTGTGACTTTTAGAAAACTCAATTTGACCTAAAAAATGAAAGCTATGTTCTCTTAGTTTACACACACTTGTAAAACTAGTGCTTTTCAAAAAACAAAACATTATGAAGAGGCCTCATTAGTGAAATATTTTAAACTACTTACCATAATATTTTATGTTTAAAAGTCAACAGTCGCTGTAAAAATTGAAATATAAGCTGAAAAAAAGTTTACAAAGAAGAAATATTTACACAAAACTCTAATAAACTAATTTTAAAAAGTTATCTATGCTGTAAACAGCAGGGGGAAAAGGGCCAGAGAAGTTATAAACTTGAAAACGCTAGCCCCAAATCTGATAAGCTTTGTAAGCAGCCTCTTTTACTGAAAAACAAGGATATCTGAGGGAGATATCAACATGCTTGTCCCTTGGTATTCTCAGCTGGAAGTGGCAGGAGACATCATGATTTGCTTGCAGTTGGCTCTGCTGTTTCCTAAATTTTGTGTGCTTCTCTGCTTCATACCAGGAGCGTGCACCCATTTTAGCCTGACATGGATATAACCTGATCCTATTACCCATAAGGTATGTACTGCAGGAGACAAGCACAGGCTAATGACATGGCATTATATGGGATATAATTCTTCCAGCAGGATTTTCTGCAGGCCTTGGAGTGTGCAGAAGTTGTGTAAAGAAGTTTTGATATGAAGCAGATCATCAGCAAGATGATTCCTGTGGCCACTCTGGTGCAAAAGTTGTGCTGGCTGTCTATACAGGTGTAAGATAAAGATCCTTCAGGATCTGAAAGCAAAAGGTAGAAAACCCAGTGGTATGAAAGTAGCCACAGCAACTTGCAGGCTCAATGTCCAAGTGTAAAACAAATGATAGCATTCAATCTAGCCTAAACAATTGCAAGAAAGACTTTCAGAGACAGCATATAGTAGTGACAGGAGTGCATAATGGAAAAATCAAACATGTAAAATTTCAAAAATTATTTAGGAAGAAGAGTTTGCTTCCTGGGTCTGAAATGTTGCCGGACCTGTTCTTGCAAAAGCTTGGAAAACTTCAAGGTGTGTGTTTTCAGGAGGATTAGTCCAGTGCAATAGTTTAGAAATTCAGCTGCTGGAGAGTAGGAGAAAAATTAGTGAGCTTAGAAGTTTAGAAATGTAGAAGTTCCTGGTTTTAAGGATGAAAAGTGTAAAATTCTTCAGCCATACTCTGCAATGCTGATTCACTAGTTTGCATGTCCTTTGGAGAGGGTTCAAGGAACATTGGAGAAAGTTTGTGCTTTCTTGAGGCTTCAAATAATTGTTTGTTTGCATTGGCAACAGCGCTGGTTTTCATTTGGGAGTTGATGTAATCTATCAAAGTAGTGAGAATGTGCTGTTGTGTTCACTCTGACCTGAGACAGATGCAACACAACCACATTTTATCCTGATTTTGTTCCTCTTCTAGATGTAGGCAACCAATGCTATCACTTAGGTATTTTAAAAAAACCTCAGAGAATAATGCTTACATGTACAGAATCAGAGGGCTCCTTAGTTCCTTGAGGTCCCACACTGAAATGTCCAGAGATTTATTATGAGCAGCATGTCCTAGAGAAGGCAGCCATAAGACTCTGGTATAAAGCTAAGTCTAAACACATTCCAGAATACGGTCAGGGAAGTTTCAGTAGCCAGGTGGCAGCTTGGGACTCATCTGTGAGAATTCCCATCAATTTTCCCTACTGCCTTCAGTTGCATTCTGGCATGTGTCTGTATAAGCATAATGCCTATTATGGGAATGGCCATGGATTTTTGGTGACTTTTAGATTTGATTGCCAACCATGAGGACCTTATGTTGCCCTGATTTTTCAAGCCTTTCTGATGTACTTTCTAACTTCATGTTTTCATAGTTCTTAGTTCTTTCTCACACACGGGTGTTATAATTAGAAGCAGGTTTATGTTAAGATGAGGTTGTTTACAACTTTCGCTTGGTGTAAAAAACAACTGATGGGCTGTTGTCTTGACCAATGGGATGGGAGAAGTGTCCAACTTCTCCTCCAATCCCTGGTCTGTATAGAAATACTATAAATTTAAAATCAAATGTTTTAATAAATAAGTTTTAGCCTTCTCACAAAAATATGTGTCCATGCATGTCCTTGCGTGTCCCACAGTGACAGACCTTACCTGGTGTTTGGGTAGGTGCCTGCCAAAACCCAACTTTGCTCGCTGTTCTTTGCAAGACAGCAAAGTAAATTGTTTGCAATGTTGTGCTTCCATTCATTCCCTTACTCTGGAGGCAGGGAAGCAATAAGCTGTTGGGAAAGCAAAGAAAAACCTGTATAAGACAGCAGGGTTGTGTTGCCTTCAGAAAACTGAGTTGTGCTCAGGCACACAGTCTGATACACTGCTATTAATGTCACCAGGCATTTTTTTATTCTTAAATAGGGGCCATGAGTGTGAGGCAGATAAAACATTGCATCAGCCCTTGTTTAGAATGACATAAGACTGATTTCTAGCTTTACCATTCCAAAGTGATGAAAAATCTTGCTTGAAAGAAAATATTATGGAGAAATCTGATCCTAAACTAATCCTCCCTGCAACAAATGCTTTACCACCATGTGGATTTTGCACATACACTGCTACTGTACTGCACTCAGCCCCTGTCACATACATATAGAAAAAGCAGTTCAGTGTGCAAACTCATAATGTCTACATTCCCCAAAAATACATGCCAAATTTACATGAAAGGGGGAGGTTTCCATAGCACACACACTAGAGCTTTTCCAATAATCACTTCTGTATCCAAAGAAAAGAGACTAAGAATGATTGTCCTGTTGCTGTAAGTCCTATTACATTATTGTTTATAAGAGATTTGTAAATAACATAAAGCAGAAATAATTTTTTTTCCAAATTTTCTATTCTTTTCCACGTCTATCCTGTATGAAATAAATCTGTAGTAGAAATACTTAGTTCTTAGAATCCTGATTCTAATTTTTTTCTGCCTATTGATCTGTTTCAGTGGTTTGTGTGCTGCCTCCTCTATCATTCAAGGAATCTGTTTTTCCCTGGTTAATATTTTGGTCAAATTCTTAACAACTCTGGAAATTAAAATTTCATTGCTTTTAGGAAACCTATGGCAATTGTCACATACTAGGATTTATTTTTTGCTCTTTAAAGAACATTAAGAGTAGAAGGAAAAGTAGAATGCCTCAAACTGCATCCTGCCTCTTTAATTCAGGATCCAGAAAATTCCAGTGGAAGTATCACAGAAGGTCATAGATTATAATTCTTCTTTTTAAAAATGCTCTGAAAATACTGCCTTAGTTCACAATTTTGAGAAGTGCATTTGCTATTTTTAGTCTTTTATCTATTACAAGTGTGTTACAGACCTCTATTAGTGTATGGTTTTACTCACAGTCTTTAAGCTGAGTATTTTGCTAAGGATGAGATATTATTTTTCCAGCAGTTGTTCCTGTAACAACAATTTTTGTGGTCTCGGAGTTTCCAATTACATGCATTAATATGACATAATTTACATTTTTTTGCTGTCCAAGTTTCCATGTTTAATGCTGTTTTAGATGATAATATCCTACCACTAAAGGCACAAAAAATTCATCCATCATTGTGTTCTCATTCCCTGTTGAGTATTTGTTGCTATGATAAAAATATCACAAATAATATTTACAAGGAGTGCCTAAGAGCAAATGTATAGATCAGGACACATTTTGCTAAACTAACTTTAGTTCTGGCTCTGTTTTGTGTGTCTCATTAATGTCTTTTACATTTTGAATCTCCTGTTACTCTCACTGCTTATTTATCTCTGAAAACTTATTCTGAAAGGCCTTTTAACTAATTATTACACATTGCATCCTGAAGGGTGTCATTTGGGGATAAATGGTCAAATCTAACCATCTGTGGCCTACAAATGAGTTTTTTGCTGTGTACTTTTTCTTTACTGTGTATTTGAGCTAAATTAATTTTGCCACTAGCAAAACTTATGGAGTCTCTGTGTCAATCATTGTGTTTGCAAAGCTAACCTAGCATTAATATCATATATCCTTGCATCAAGAAAACATTAAGTTGATCTTTCCCAGCATGAGGAGTGATTGATACTTTGAAAAGACTGACATTGCATGGAAGGATGAAAAGAGAAAGAAGCATATATTAGTTTTCTTTCCTGGCTGAGTTTTGCTATCTGGTGAATATAAGTCAAGTACAGGACACATCTTCATAAGGCAATGGTCTGAGCTCTGGGCCTCAAGCATGCTTTGCAAAAAAAATAAAGGTCAAAGGAAATATTTAACTTCTTACATTTCAAGTTCTGATGTTTAAGGTATTGAGTGGAATAGCAAGACTCTGTGACCTTTAGGCAAAATTTTCAAACAAGCATTGCAAACTTTACTGTCTAGCGTAAATGCCAATTAGCAGGAGCATACAGGAGAAGGAAGGACTGTCAAAGCAAATCAACAACTACTTAGGCAAACAAAGAACGTATAAATACAAAATGTGATTAAATTGAGAGAGTCTCCTTCCATGCTGATTACTGAGAAGACTCTTTTGAAGGTTAACACTTCTCTAATACAAGCAGAATAAGCCAAGTAGGAGAGTACTCCACAAGAAAGTCACCACTGTACAACACAACCAAGAAAAACTGTAGCTCTTGGTGGGAGGGAGGTGAAACACGGGTAAGCAAATAGAAATATTGTTTAAAGAATACCCAGTTTTAATATTGAGAAAAAAAAATGCTTTAGTGAGCCTAACTCTAGCTAAATACAAAACTTCTAAGAAAGCACTTTATGTCATAAAAGTGTAAACATTTAACAAACAAGGGCATGGTTTGACTCTCAGTCAAACAAGCATTCAGCCAATTTAAGACCTACTAATTCCACCAGCTTCCTTTCTGGTTCAGTAAGTACAAGCCAGACAGAAGCATGGAAAGCTCACTCTTTGCCTTAGGACCTTGAGGAGGAGAGCTCCTTGCAACTCCTTGTGGAGCTTGAGGGCAGATTTCCAAGGCTTCTGTGCAAAGATTGGTAGGGAGGGAGAAGAGGAACTACAATGGGTTCAGGCACCATGGTAGTGTAGAAGCAACTCTTTAACAGCTGCAGCATCAAATGGTGTTCAGAAGTTACCAGAGATGTAAAATAAGTTTCTTTGACAGCATGTTTGAGGGCTGTACCTAGAGATAGCATCTGTGCCAGAGTTTCTTATTGTCTCAGGGAACAGTAATGGGCTTCTCTGTCTTTATCAAATTGAATAGTTACAATCTGACACTAATTCATATTCAGGTCTTTTTTTGTTTGTTTCCCTTTGATTTTTATATGTACCCCTCTTGTAGGTAAGAAGCCTAAAGGAATTTAGGAATGAAAGAACAGAGTGATTACTCAGTGAATCTGCTCCTTTGACTTTCAGCATTTACTCCATGACAAGGCACTAAGAACATGTCTTTCCTCTGAAATTTCCTCATAATCCATGAAAATTTGATTTCAAAATTACTTATTTAAGGGCTCAATATGGAAACATCTATCTAGTTCAGAAGTACTACTTTCTTTATGGACTCCATTCCTCTTCCAGTCACTTCCATTAGTTTATGAAATCTCTACTCTCCATGGCTTCTCCCCTGGAAAAAGAAAAAAATAGAAAAGGATGTTCCTTTTTTGTACAAGACTAGTGAAAAAAGTTGATTTTCTTCTCAGTCTTATGGAGACTCTGAAATTCTGTATGCTTCTGAGCAGAGAGAAGGAGCTCCAATATAATGCCCAATGCAAAACCGCTCTATTTGTGCAGCTACTTGGTACTTTGTTCCCTTGAAAGTGATTGCACAGGAGCAAGAGGACAGAACAATTAATTAGTGGAGCCAACAAGCAGAAGATAGCAGAAACAGAGCCACGGGGTGAGAGTTTACTGGGGGAGGAGGCAGGGTTCTCTAAAGGAGGCTCTAATTTTTGTGGCAAAAGAAGAATTGCTGCAGCAATGCAAACGAGTGGGTGTAAAACTCAGCTCCACATGATGTAGACAGCACCTGAAAATGGATCTATTGGATCTCTACTTTATCCACTGAGGGGTTGCTCAATAAAATGTCAAAGGACTGGAGAGAGCAGGAGGAGATAGTAAGATTTTAGAGGGAAATTTGCAGCAGTAACAGAGAAAAGATTTAAAGTAATTTGCTGCTGCACAGGAAGCCAGAGAGAACATGCTGAGGACACGTATTTCTGGAACTGGGAGAAATGAGTAAAGAGAATGAGTAAAATAATAATAATAAATAATGTGCAAGAAGTCTATTGCGCTACAGAATGAAGATGGAAAGTGGGAAAATAGATTGTTGCAAGAGAGAGGTGTTTGAGAAACCTGATGTGCTCATGGGAACAAGGGAAAGGGCTCAATGGGAAAGGAAAAGGCTAATAAGGAAAAAAGCTGTGTGCTAGAAGTCAAGAAGCTACAGAAAATTTAAGAAGGTTAGACTTCAGAGCTCTGAGCATTTTTATAGGATGAGAGTTTTCTGCAAATGGTGAAAGACTCTCAGGACATTCCAAGATTTAGAAAGAAGTAGACATAAAGTTCTGGCAGGGGAACATATTGAGGTCTGAGCCACCAGTGTGGCACAGTCGAGAAGAAAAACTGGCAGTAGTTCACTTTTTCCCCTAGAAACTGAAAGTATTTATCACCAGTTTCTAAATCCCTCATAGCATCGGCGTACGTTGTATGTTTTTGATCACTCATTTTCAAGTACAAGGGAGCAGATGAGGAATAAAGATATAAATAAAGAATAAAAATTAAAAAAGAGAAGACCTTTGCCAATACCACCAAATGGGACTTCCATTAAATAAACTTTCTTATTTAAGAATATCTCATCTCAAGGATTCAAGGATGTATTGTGAGCAAATATTAATAAAGAAGTTTAGACGTACAGTATTTAGGCAGAAACATGTAATTCTAACTGTATTTTTCATCATAAGTAACTTAAATATTGTAAAAAGCCATGAATACTTTCTTTTGAGTAACTTAGATTATTGTTTCTGTGACAGCCAAACCAGCAAAGTCATTGGCTGTTTCTGCTTAGTTAAAGACAGTTTTTTTCATTTGCTTTTAGATTTGCTTCTTTAATGAGAAAACAATACTACCATACCTTAGATGTCACTCAGAGGTAACTGCTCTTAAAATGGTTAATTTAAATTGGTTATGAAAAGCCAGCATTCTTTTCCCAAATATTATTGTGTATATCATAATTGATATTTGGAAGAGCATATGTCCACTTCCAAAGGCTTTAATCTTTAGGGGAGCAAGTAATCAGGACATAAGCTACAGAAAAAATAATATATTTATGTCTGTAATTATGGGCTGCTCCTTTGTCCAATGTTCACGAGGGTAAATGCCAGAGATGTAACAAAGAGAGTAATTAGTTAATGATTACACAGAGGAAGAAATCAAAATCAGACATTATCCAAAGACAATTTTTACATTACAACATTTCGGGTTCAAGGCATGAGAACAATTCATAAAACTCCTAAGCCAGCTAGCAATGCTTCTGTTGTTGAATAATAGTTTGGATGAAAGAATTAAGAAATTCAAGTAAAAAATGGCCCTGCATTGATGAGAGGAGTTTATTGGGGGATGTAGTTGACATTAAAACCTCTTTGTGAATGAATGGAGTATCCTTTAGAGTATGTCTGTAGTATATTTTTCACATATTTATAATCAGTACTTCTAAAATCTAAGCATTTATTTTACATAAGCAATTTTAATTTTTTTACAATGAAGGTAAAATATTACAATATTTTGTAATATTGTACAATATTTAAGAAAACCAAAGATGAAGACAACATTTAATCATTAAGAACACAATATTCCCGTGTCATTACAGTGAATAATTATTTAAAATAGGAAACAAACAACCAACTAATGATAACCCTGGTCCATTATTCACTAGATATTATATTATTTCCTCACCATGAACACTTCGTTCTGCAGCATAAATTTGACAACACATTTGGACTGGGACTCCCTCTCAAATCAGCTTTTTAAGGCCCCATAACACCAATTATAAATTACAAAGCTGGCTTGTCCTTACTGACCCATTGTAAGTCTTTCATATTTTAATTTGTTGCTACCTCATCTCATTTCATTAAAACTGGCTTTCAGAATGATAAAAATATTTAGCTATTGTAAAATATTTCTAGTATACTTTAAATTATTTTTTTAAAACTTGGGGTTAGAGTGTGTTTTCTTCAGCTCTATCCATCAATCTGGTTTAAAATTTCTTTAAATGCACTTGGAGTTTCCCCATAAGGCTACTTTCTGAACTTCACTTAAATAATAATGATAATAAAAAATACCCCAACCCAAACCAAAACAGGATATTTTCTAAGGATTAGCATATCAAATGAAAGCAGTTAGTATCCAGATTTAACGACAACAAATGAACAAAATCCAAGTCCAAAAGAAATAACAAGGCAATTTCAAATCAATGTTAACTGTGAAAAAGTTAAAGCCTTTCTTTAAGTCACACTACAGCAAAGTGATTTGGCTCTTTTGACCATATCCAAGCAGTTAATAATTATTTCCCTTTGTTTTCCTGTACATTTGAAAAATATACATGTGTAAGTACTCAATATTTTGGGTTTAGTACTCACATATTTTCAGTTTCCATTTGTTGTGGAAGCAGTGACAGGTTTAGCCCTGTTTGTAGACCTTCTTTGGCTGGCTGTAACACAGCATCCTCCGTATGGAAACTGTTCAGAAGGTGTAGGAGATGTCACTTGCTCTGTCCTTACTGCAATTTAAATTGTCATAGAACCATTCATTTACACAGCTCTTAATTAACAGGTTTTGGACAACCAAAGGGGATAAAAGGGACTGACACTATCCCCCATTATTGAATGTGGAAATTGATGTAGGATTAGGTAAATATGCTATTTTAGCTATGTCTTTGGGGCTTGGAAACAAAATAACTGCAATTATTAATTATTTATAATTAATATAATTATTTATAATTATTTAATGTATTTAAAGCATTTTGTGTTTAAGAGAGTAGCAAATATTTGTTACAAATACTCTCCAGAAGCTCTGTCACACATGTGACATTCCTCTCCTGGCTCTGCTTAGTAAAGTGGCTTCCAGCAAGTGAGATGCAATCCTGAGAGAGCACGGACTGACCTCCCATTTGGATACTTTAAGCATTGCACAGTGTGACCTCTTGTTTTGTTATGTTCTCTGGTTTATTTTTAGATGTTTACTTGCAAATTTGCAGGTAAATAAACTACTACTAAAGAAATGCCATTTGAGTCAGTTATACATTATTGCATGCACGATAAGAAATGAAATAAAACCTTGGGTCAAAACCGCTGCACTGCAGCAGATAATTAACCCAACCCTGTGGGAACTTTATCAGCTAAATCAAAGGGCTTATGACTTTGGAACAAAGGTTACCAGGCTGTGCACAGAGAAATGTTTCCTGATGGACAATGCACAGCTTCTCACAGCTTCTCCTTATTTCCAGTTGCCAAACTCCACTGAAGAAATTCTTAAATGCATCACTGTCTACTATTAGACACACACACACAGTGTAAAGAAATGTAAGTATATGCTCTATCTAAATATTTTATTTGACATTTGTACACATAACTATAGTATTTGATGTGTTCAATGTAGAGTCTCACATATATGCAACCATGATATTGGAGTTAACGTTGTAGGTAATTCATTGAATTTGGATAACAAATGGTAGCCAGGGGACAGGTGGAAAACAGAAGCTCTTTAATTGCCACTACATTAAATTGCAGCCTGATAAAGAAATGAACTGATAAAGAAATAGGGAGCTCAGGATGAGTTCAGGTTTTCACTGTGTGCCTTCAGCATCTGATTTTCTACCAACTGTTTGGTAAAGTGATTTTGTCTTTCTCCAAGCTACGAATCAGTCGGTCTTTCCAGCTACATACAACAGGGGCTTTTCTTTATTGGAAGTCTTGGAAAATTGGTTAATTAAGTCAGTACTAAAGCAAAATTCTGTGGAATCAAACTGTGACAAGGTATCACCTTGGTTGTGTCTTTCAGAAAACACACCCGAAAAGTGTTTGTCTGCAGTATCCACTGTGTCGGCTTCTGAACAGCCACTGCTTTTGCCTTTTAAAGAATGGGATGGGACTAATCATCTTCTTCCTATGGTAACTACAAAGTCAATGTCAGTCAAAGTAACTCCAAATTATTTATTTTTACTATCACAGCTGTTACTTGTCTCCAGTTGCTTCAGAGAGTGGATTTGGAATTTTATTTTTACACTTTAAAAGAATTTTAGGTATTTTGCATCAGGTAACCAAACTTTTCTCTTCCATTATGTTCTATAAACCTGGCCTTTTAAAAAACCCACATTGTTTATACAGAGTGTGACATGAGATACAATTTTTATGCATCCATGTGATTTTATGATTTGTCAAATATTTATGATTTTCCCCAACCATTTGCCATATGTATTTACATTTAAACAATGTATCTGTAGTATCTTATAATTCTGAGTCTTTTTTTTTTCAGCATAAACATTGTCAATACCTCCTGTTTAGCCTAAAGGTCACTGTGTTTCTTCTATTTTAGTGCTTATGTACCGAAGNTATTTACATTTAAACAATGTATCTGTAGTATCTTATAATTCTGAGTCTTTTTTTTTCAGCATAAACATTGTCAATACCTCCTGTTTAGCCTAAAGGTCACAGTGTTTCTTCTATTTTAGTGCTTATGTACCGAAGACAGAAGCAGGTCATTGCAGGTGGGCAGAAGTTCTGAAAGATTTGGAAAGGATCAAGACATCCAAAGTAAGTTCATAAAACAGCATTTCATATAATCATAGAAGAAGACTTAAAAAAATATTTAGGACTGCACTCAGCTAAGAAGTGTGAGTGAGAGGGAGAAGGAAAGGGATCGTGTTTGTTAGCTAATGTTTATGATTCCAACTCTTGTTTTCTTGCAGGATATTGATGTCAGTTTATACACTGCAAACGCAGATGAGGATGTAAGTAAACTTCACATATGACCACAACTAATGTTTAATGGGGTAGCTTCATTTCCTTACTAGAAATTATCTCCTGAAGCAGACTTGCTCTAATTTCATAAACATGTTGAAAATCAAATAATTTGCCTTGGAATAAATAGTTCTTCGAATCAAAGTGCTTATGATAAATTATGCAAGCAGGTATTAATTATTTTCATTCCGTCATCTGCTACTAAATTTAATCAATTGAAATGGATGATCTAGGCCATGTTGGATGGGCTTTGAGTAACCTGGCCTACAGAAAGGAGTCCTCATGCATAGCAGAGGGGTTGGAAGTACAGGATCTTAAAGGTCCCTTCCAACCCAAACTATTCTGTGATTGTGTGATTCAAAATTATTTTATCAAATCAAACAACGTTAAAATGATGCTAGGATGAATTTATAATTTAAGGATGCATTACCTACTTCCTCTACTCCCTTATCCATTCTGAATTCAGATATCTGAGTTAAAGTGTTTAAACTACTAAGAATAATATTAATTTAATTCCACTATATGCCAGGTTCCTATCCTAATTAATTATTTTCCTGTTCTTCACTAAGATAATATTTCACATCATCTTAGCAAACTGCTTGGCCTTTTTGTTCTTAGCTCTCACAGTCCATCTCTGCAGCTATTCAAATGTATTTGAACAGCAAGAAAAGATGCCCAGTAAGTAAAAATCAGCCTCTTTGTGGCTGATTTTATCTTAGATTACATCTCACTTGTATCATACTTGTGTTTTAAATTATATCATAAATTTTGTCCTACATTTGCTTATTCTTCTGTAATCATAAAACTATTAAAACTGCTTTTTTTTCAGGAAGAATGCCAAGAACTTGTAATGAGATGCTTTTTCTTAGAGACAGAAGTGATAATTCAAGAATGCCGTTTAAAAAATTGTAGTAAAACACAGGATGTGTGGAACATATGGAAAAATGGAAACGAAAACTTTGAAAAAAATAAGGTAAGGAACACCAGCAGTGTGTGGAAAAAAGGCGAATAAAAAAATGTTTCTTTGGTAGCAGAACTACCTCTTTTGTTACATAAACAATGGGATGGTAGAGATGAAAACTAATGAGATTCCAGTGACCTGTACAGGTAATAATGACAAATTAGAGATCAGTGGTTTTTAGAAAGACACTTTCAGGATTCCCATCAAAGCAAATACTTTTGTGCATGCTTACATATGTCAGGGCATTAGAATGTGTGTGGACAAATGGCAGTTTGCAGCTTCTGTGCCTGCAGTCAGATATGTCCTATTCAGGCAGAAAAGTACCCTGATTCTCAGAGGGACAGTCATTTGCATCTTTTACTGAAGTGATTTACCTCTCAAAGATGATCCTATTCAAAAAGTAAGCCAGGAACTGCACAGACCATAACTACCATGGAAACCTCCACTGATATTTTCCGTAGCCATTACCTGCACTGGAATTATTCCCAAAAACAAGGCAAAAAAAAAAATTTCTATCAGAATCAATGGATCAGTATCCTGCTTTACTAATGCATTTTGTTTTTCAGTTGACTTCCACAAAATCAGAGAAATGCAAAGAATGTGAAGAATATGAAGAAAAAAATTTTACAGAATTTGTAGAGAATTTTGTAAAGGTTATACAAAGGGATTGCAAACACTGACCAAAAGACACAAGCTGGGAAACAAGATTCTTACATGAACACCCTCAGAGAAATTAGATTATCACCAAAAATAAACCAGAAAAAAGAAAACACTTCACAGTCCTCTTGGCTATCTCTTAATAGATCCGTTTCTATTGTGGTTTCAGGTAAACTCATTTGCTTCTTCTATCCAAGAACTCAAAGTCAAAAAATTAGAGTATTTATGGAAAGAATCTTCCTTGCCTTTTCCCCCTTTTGTAACATGCTAGCATAAGGGCATTAGAAATTATCTCCAGTCTTCTCACAGAAAGTAAAGCTGGTGCTTGTTTCTGCTACCCAAAAATAACATGTTCTGTTCCTTCACTTGTTACCCCTAACATGACCTTATTCATTAATGTAATGACTACAACTCCTTTATCAGTTATCAAAGATTTCAGCTGAGATGTCAACCAAAGCAGTGTTAATTAAATCCTCTGAATAAAGGAGGTGACAAAATCTCTTACACACTTAAAAAAAAAAAAGATTTCTACATGGTAGAAACTTGCCTGTGAAGTAGGGTTTATAACTTTAGTCTCATTTTGGAAAAGAACTTTGAAGACACGAATCACTTTTGACCAATTACTGGAAATCATAACAATATTTCTAAGACTCAGTGCAGTCCCCTGTCCTCTGGTATTTCTGCAATGTTGCCCAGGCTCCTTTGGGCTCATTCTAAACTAACTGCTTTCCTCATGATTCATATTCATGTCATATCAGCTGCCATCCATAATAAGTAATTTTTTTCTCCAGGCACCTCCATTTCTCTATCTTCTGCTGCTAAATGGCTGAGTCATTCAGCTGTCCACTTACTGGGAAGGAAGTTTCAATCCCATTATGGCCTCAAACACTGCCCGCTTCTCTTTTTTGTTGGGATGCTCCCAACAGTCAATCTTTAGCACTCTGAGGAGATGAATTTCCAGTAAACTGCAAGAGGAAGAACATAAATGTGAACATGTGGGAAGTCATCTTCTGGGGCACTTGTAGACAAACAGGTTGGTAAATTCCTAAGTATATTGATGTCAGTTAATCACTGGTAGACATACCACAGAAGAAATAAATAAATTATTTACACAAAACATCAAAACCTGAAGTTATTACATAGTTTGGATGAAATAAAATTTTACATATTAAATTTTTCCTTAATTCAGTGGTATTCACTGAATATGATTTTTCCTTACCTGGTGTCATGGGCACAGGAAAGGTAACACCAAGTTACAATTTTAATTTTTAGTCAGAGATATAAAGGGGCTTTCCTTATTTCTGGCTTTGAGAGGGAAGTTCTGTACTCATGATGGGAGAGCCAAAGAGCTGCTTTGCTCAGTGTTTTCTTTATCTTGACCATTTTGGAAATCGATTTCCTGATTAATTTTGTTTTTCATTAACCCATTTACCTGCAGCAAGTATGTTAAATACTGTGAATTTGTCTTTCCAATGATTATTGCTAAGTCTATTACCACTCAGCTTGCCACCCTGTGAGCCACTTTCTGTTGGACACAGGCCATAACCCTTTTATTTCATTTTACCTCCACCTGGTCCAGGTGCATATTCTGGGATGAAATTAAGCCATTTGCTAACATGGATATCCAGCATTTCTGTTAGGGCTTACTTTTTTCTTGTTGATATAAAGGATGGACTAAATTAAGGCCAGTTTGTTATTTGGTTGGGTTTTTGTTTGTTTGTGGGGTTTGTTTGTTTGTTTTGAAGGAAATTCATATGTGTTCCAGAGGAAAAGTTTCAATATGACTAAAACAAGGACAGGTCTGATTTGAGTTGTTAGTCCTACAGGCAGAACAGTAGAAACTTTCAGAATGGCTACTTTTGTAGTAAACATCCCCAGGCTGATGAAGGTATTTTTTCTACACAAGGTTGAGTTATTTGTGTGGCATTTACTAGCTAATATTTTCCACTGCTGTTGGCAAATATTAAGAAAAATATTCATACTGTATTTTCTCCAGTGAATCCTTCTCAGTTAGGGGACTAAGGTGACCCATAGTGGAGTGTTTCTATGTACAGACAGAACAATTACTCTACCTTTTGACTCCAGAAGAGAACTGCTCTTCCATCAAAGTTTTGCACTACGTAGTTCTGTGTTCCTGACTTTGCAATAATTTAAAATCTGCTTTTCTTTTCCATTCCTAGTACTTAATATCCCCATTTCTTGTCTACATCCTAACAGCAAGTAGCACTAGTGCAGATGATGTCTGACATCCTCTGCCTTCTTGATGTTTTATTGGACTTTGAAGATAAATATGAGTTGTTCATTCATAGAATGTTGCCTCTAGTGGGTCCCAAATGTTTGAGCACCTATTGATCAGGTACTGTTCAATGATTTCACAGATATTTTAAATTCTGAACTGCAGATACCTTTCTTGTTAGGACCTTCACTGATTTGAGGAAAGCATAAAAGAGGGAATTCTTTGCCTGTAGTGAGATAGCTGGGGGATCAATAGCAATATCAGATTATCCATCTTGTTCATATAACTATGTGAGCAAAATAATAGTAAAGAAATGTACTTTTAGATCCATTCCAGCTCCACGTGGCTAAAGCTCAGAGAGACAATGAATATTTGAGTCAGCCAGCCCAATGTACAGAGGTAACACTCACAATGGAGGGCAAACAGTGTATTTGATATCTATATCTCTATCTATATATACATATATAGATATCAACAGGTATTCTCCATGGATAAAGCAGTGTTTCAGCTGCTTTAACCCTTTAACCAAGGGTTCAGGTTCTAGGTTTAATAGCACCCAAGGTGGGTGTCTACTGCAGATACCAGAAATGGCCCTAGATAATCCCATCACTGCCCATTCCAAGTACATGAATTACACATACAATTGTTTGTCAACTCATTTATCCAGGCAGCTTCATCATACTTTCTGTGGTTCTACCGTCCACTAACCTCAAACTAAAACCCCTGTCATCCTAGGGAATCTCTTTCTCTGACTTAAATCCTTTTCTGGTTTAGTGTAGGCAGGGCCACAATAAAACAAAGGTCTTAATATTTAGTCGCATTTCTCAAAGGAATAACATGGAACAAATGTATGGGAACAATATGATAATAAAGTAATCTAATATTAACCTAGCTGTAATGATCAACAACTCTTAAATCACAAGATTTGCCCTCATCACAGTTATACTGAAAGGTGACTGAGCTGCCAACCCCTTCCTTGTAGAATATGAAACATTCGCTACAGGAATGAGAACAAAGAAGAGGAAGGAAAATAAGTGAAAGCCACCTTAAATGGTAACAGTGAAAGAAAAATTATTCCAACTCACTGTGAATTCACCACATCTTTCTGAACAGCAGGATTCAGCAAGGGGCTGGATGAAAATAAGGAAATTTGCTTGTAATTGGAAAGTTCATCAGTAAATTTCAAAGAATACTTCCCAGTACTGCAGTGAAATCATTCATGTCTTCATCTGTATAGCAACTAAAGGCAGCTTTCTTTGGAAATTCCCATCCTGAGTCTCTGAGCCAAGGTCATGATAGGATATATTGACAGGAGGATTCAGAATGTGAGAATGAACTTGCTGCTCAGAACAAGTGGATCAAATCAGAGCAAGAGACAAAAATTTCATTGTACCCTCAAGTCAGTATTGGTGTTCTTGAGAACAGAAAAAATACTAATTTTTATCCAAAATGGTCTTCACTTGCAGCTTATACATATGAAGGCAAAACTTACTAGCAACAGGAACAGCATCACATGGTGGAATTTCTGTACAGCGTCAGGAAACTGATCAACACAACACTGAGCCATACTTAAAAGAGACATTCTGAAATGTCTAAAGGGTTATATCTTCTCCAGAGGCAGAGAAAAAACAAACTTTGCTCATATGAATTTTACGGAAATTTACTCTCATGCACTTAGGGAGGAAAAGAAAGCCATAAATGAGCAAGCTAAACATTTTTTCGAGAAAAAGTTTGAATCAGCACCTTGAAGCTGTCTCCTTCCAACTATTTTCCCTCAAACAATGTTGGAGAATTCACCTTTTCTTATTAAAAAGCTTAATGAAGCCAATAATTAACAACTTAAATAAAGAAAAAAGGAAATAAATACATTTAACAACCTCACCCTCTTCTACATTCTTATTAAATGTGGTATTTTCTTAACCAAATCAAGCCAACCAGGACTCAATTGCCCTGTAAAAGTGGGGGGAAAGATGAGCAGTACAATAAAGAATGAAAAATCTGCTGATGCCTGACTTATCTGTGCCATGACACAAGCAGCTCACTACTTCTAAAAGTTAAAAACATATAGGAGAAGAAGGAATGAAGTTAGAACATAAAAAGAAATCAGGGAGCTTTCTGAGAATTTTCTTGAGAAATACCACAGGCTAAAAAAGCTCATTTTAATTTTAACATACAAATTAGTATCTTATACTGGTTTTCTTCCTTTTGAGTCCTCAACCATACAAGCTTTTTTCCCTTCTTTTTCTTTTCCTAGTTTTCCTAGTGGGACTCAATACTCCTCAGGGCTTTCCACTTCAGTATATACAGAACTGTTTCTAATGAACTGTTTTTACAAGTTTTAGTAAAGGAAAACAAAGAACTGCAAGTAACTTCTTCTATATCAAGATGTTTTATTGAAATAAAATTTTAAAATACATTGACAATGCTGCTGAAGGAACCTTCATGAGGCCCCAATACAGTATTTTGTTGTGAGCTGAACAGAAGCTATCAGCTTCTGGCTTTATTTATTTAATGCCTTTCAGGAGGAAGCAACTGTATTCAGCTTTTCAAGGTGAAATATTGAAGGTCAGTAATCCTTACAGATCCTTAATGGCTGCTCTACCACAAGACAGACCTTGATAAACTGACAAAAGAGAATTTAAGAGAAATTTAAAATATGACATTGGAATTTGACACAAACAATGATAACATTAATTTAAACAGTGTACCTGCACCACAGATAAAACTGAGAAATTATTCTTTTTTAGAGTTGCCTTTCCCAGCTCTTCTAAGAGTTACACATGTCCACCAGTTAACTAGAAACCTATAGCCTACAGGACACATCAGTTTGGGGGTCTTTTGAGCCATTGGTTTCCCAATGACTGAAAGTTTTCTCTATCATGAAAACAAACAAAAAATCTAATATTTCTTATGATTGATAGAATCTACTGTTTTTCAATGGAGTACTGAGCTGCCAAACCATAGCTTTGGTCTATCTCAAGGCATTCAGGTGAGTTTATTCAGTCAGTAGTACATGGAACTCCCCAGTCCTCTGAGGCAGTGATACTGAATAGCAGGTGTTAATCCATGATGATAGCTGGGAATTTCTTCTCCTCATTAACCTTAATTGTAGCTTTTTACATCCTATTTTCCAAGAACCTTCTTTTTCTTTTATTAGTTGAAGATATCAAATGAGAGATTATATTTCCTTTGGTTATTCCTTTGGCAAGCTTGCTATAACTAATTCAAAGAAAATTAGACCATTATGAATAATTCCTGCAACTTTTTCTGTTACAAACCTCCTGCTTTCACGCACGATTTGACATTTTAAAGTTTTAACTGAAGTCTTCAGACAACATTTCTCCCTCTTATGCTTCCTACTGCAGGCCAGTGACCAGGCTTTATTTTACCCCAGACAATCTTCTGAGCAGTAGGTATCAGTCATTTGGATAAGTTAACTTAACCAAAATCCCTTGGCTGTATTGTAGTTTTATCACATCCCATAAATCCTTTTTAGGACCTCATCTTCCAGTATTTTATACCACTAATAAATTATGAAGATCTATCTGGGACAACTTAAACAGAATTCATTGAATTTCTGAAGTTGTTTGTAAGTTTTAAGTTCTCCAGCTATAACAGATAAGACACAGATATTAAACATTGGCTTAAAAACTGAAAGGGGTTTTTTTTGTCAGTTTTATGTCCCCCTTTTCCCCCATCATGACCTTCTGGGATCTTCTGACAGGACTGATGATTCTGGACAGTCTGTAACTTATTTCAGCACTGGTGGAGGAATCTCAAGCAGACAAACTTCCACGAAGCAGGCATCACTTATGTCAGAGCTGGGACATAAGCTTCCCTAGATATGTGCTTGTGTAGGGTCTCAGCTATCTGGTGACTGACAGTGAGCCAAGCTGTGGAAGCAATGCCCTGTCCTCCTCAAGGCAAAGGAAAAGGCACCACCACCAGCAGCCAGTGGCCCTTTGGAAGCAGTTCTTGAGAAGCCATTAACTTAATCTCTGTGCAGTGGAGCTCCTGGAAGCCCCATTACCAGCCACGTAAGGTGGTGATAGCTGTGAGACTATTGTGGAACATGGTGGCTACACAGATAGGTTTTTTTTTCTGGGAAAGCTGTCTTAAAATAAAATTTTCAAAGTTGTGTTCTCTGGACTTTATCAAAGGCCTCAATGCCTCTGCCAATAAAAAGAAAGGGTGGGGAGGCCAACAGGCACAGCACAGCCTATTTGGGCTTGGCCACATGAATTTATGAGTCTGTGTTTATTCCCAGAAAGCAAGGAGTAATTTTAAGCTGCATGGACATAAAGGGACAGGACAAAAATAATAGCACTGCTGACAAATAAGCTATAAGGAGTCACAAGGAAAGGATGAAGGCAAAGTATTGTTTCTCCCTCTGCTCCTTAAAGTTATTCCGACCATGAAATATTAAAGTTGACAATATTTGGAATTTAACACTCAGATATCTGTAATTCCTCTCACTAAGCTGTTACCTGCATCTTCCAAGCCTGCACACCAGCTCAAGGAGTTGTGTTGAAACCAGTGCATCCTTTCTCCCTGAGCAGCCACAAGTAGCATTTCATGTACAAATCACCTCAGCAGTGGTAACCTCTAACACCTGAAGAGTTCTGTAAGCACAACAGCCATCCAAACCCTGGGAAACTGAGGAAGAGTAACACACACTTGTTTTCTTGGCTGCATATCATGCCCATGAATGCTGAGACTAGCAAATCTTGAGGCTCTGATAAGAAGGAGGTTATAATTAAGGAGCATATTCAGTATTTACCATGCCAACCTGTGCTGGGAATATTTTTGTTTATTAAAGATAGAAAACAAGATCTGCCTTTACCCATCCTACTTTCTTGTTTCATGGTAAAAAGCCTTGTATGTGCTTCCTTCTACAGCCTTCTTCTCTTTAAGGGAGTCACAGTGCACAGTAGTTAGGACATGGGGACATATAAGTTGTAACTTGAATACTGCAGCTGGACAACATTACTGCAAAGAAAAGGTGCTTGCTTCAAACAATATTCACCCACAGTTGTTGCGACAACAAAAATATTTCGAGAGGGCTCAGAATTCTAATCATGCTGAAGATCATTTTTGGCAGTTTTCGGGTTTGTAAACAGAGCTGCAAATTATGATTTTACTTGAAAATATTTTCTACTTATTGCATCTTCAGAAACAGTGTCTGAAGCAACTTCTTAAGCTGCAGCTTTATTATAAGTCTGCTGATGTTATTGCAGAAAGAGAATAAAAACTTTTTGTCAAAAACCACATAGTGGTTTGCATTTTTAGCAATTCCTAGGAAAATAGCTTGTGGGGTACTAGCACACGTAAAAAGTATATAGATTACATTCTCAGACTTTCTCAGGACTGCAGGGAAATTTACAGTGGTTTTTATTCTGTACTCCAAAAAGTATTATTGGAATTTTCAACTTTCACTATCCTCAAACAAACAAAGAAAAGGTAACTTAGAGTAAGTCCAGAGAAATTGGCTCAACAGTAAAAAACTTGGCTATATCTAAAGCCATTAAGAATTTTCCATTCCTTGGGGAAATATAAAACTCAATCTCCTTTCAATACAAGTGTTACTTGTATTCTTTTTTCCAAGATGTCTCAAATACTACCTGATATGTAATTTTGGCAGTACTTCTACAATGAATTGTACAAACTCATTCTTGTTTTGCAAATATAATGGTAAAACCCATCTTGTGCTTGAAATTTCATGTGTTTTTCCTTGATGAAAGACCTGAAAGTGCTTTTTACTAATTAAAATCAGAAATTTGAGTTGTCCAAAATAATACAAGTGCTTTTAGAATCAAAGGAGATTTAACTTCTTTTTTTACTCCACATAAAAATACTCAAAACTTTCTCAGAATGTATTCAAAACAAAGGCACATTACTATAAAACATAAGTCTGAATTTTTATAATTTCTCTGTAATCATCTCAACATTTAGAAATTCAGTATATTTCTGGGAAGAAGCCCTACAACACTCTCGCTGAGGGTAGACAGTTAAATAAAGAATAAGAAGAAAATTTTTTAAAACTGATAAGGAAAATAAATTATTTGAACATGAGTCATATGACTATAATTTAATTTTAGTTTTGTTTATTACTAATTTTTCTTGTCTTATCACCTTCTTTAGAGTCTCCCATCATTCCTTTGAGTTAGGCATTAGGCTTTTAAAGAAATCCCTTCAAGAATATGGTTACATCTTCAGGGTCAGATCATGCCTCCAGGACACTGCCTTTCATCTGGATTGTGAGAATGGCAGCAGCATCTTAGAACAAGGAAGATGTGGAGCAGTGAGGTGACAGCTGCTTGGGATGAGAAGCAGAATCTACAGAAGTCTGTGCATCACCAACCTTCTGTTGTGGACAGCTATCAATGCTATATTGTTTAGACACCTTCTTTTGAGGAGTTTGAAAGAATTTTATGAAAGCAAAAAGAAAAGAAAATGAGAAAGATGACTGAGATGGGACACTGGTAGCAACTCTTATGCTGTAAGGGTTACATTTCAGACTGAGATGAAACTTCCAGCTAAAAGGATGATCCCAACACAGCAAAGTGGTAAACTCACTCATGGCCAGCCTCTTGATCCCAGCTCAAAAGAAGGGACAGCTAATACTCTCTCTAATTAAATTAGTTCCTCTTTCCTTGCTATTTAACCTCAAAGGTATTTATAAAGGTCAAAATCAGTCACCTTCTCCCTAGGCCTGCTGACATAGATGTGTAATTTCTCTACTTACCCTACCAGTCCTTCTTTAAACATGGAGTTCTAGGGGTGTAACATTCTTTCTTAGGGATTCATGAAACACAAATGAGACAGAAAGCAGACAATGCACATACTACCTGTTCTTGCCAGCTGTGAACTGTGATCAAACAACAAACAACCCCTGAGCATCTCATCCCCTGCTGCCGAAAATATCTAACCAGCTCTCCAGCCACCCACCTGTCTTGCAGGCAAACACTTTTGGAAGTCCTCCGGCTGAGGAGGGGAGTGAGTGTAAAGATGGGAACTGGTTTGGCCCAGAGGTCAACCCACAGTACCCATTCTGTGCCCTGTAAGTACAGAGCTGTTGTCCTTTGGTGTCTGAGCTCAGAGGCCTGCAAATTACAGAGATCCCTAACCACACCTCACTGCACACAAATGACCTCTCAATTTATTATTCCATTCTAAACGTGTACTACTCAGCATATTCAGTGCACTAAGCACATTTTGGAGTTAATGTGAATTAAAGATTAACTGTGACAAAGGGAACTTTTCAACCAAGTGTCCAAAGGGAAAATACCAACTAAGAAATGCTGCAGTTCTGTGCAAAGCACAAGTTTGAGTAACAGCTTTACAAACCACATGGCCAGGAGTGATTTGTAAACTTTGCAACCAGCTTAACAAACGATATGGATTCTCCTGTGCTCCCATTTCTGTGTCTGTGCATATCAATATCTCTCTTTAAACCTTAGACACATCCATAATACACTTATTAGAGTATCTGTATATTAAAAAAAAGAAGAAAAAAGTAGCACTAACAAAACCAGAAACAAAACAGAAGGCTGCTGATCTGGAAATAGGATGAAGGAATGAGTAATAAAAAAATATCTCTTTCAAGAATATTTTTTCTAGTAAGCTTGCAAAATAGACAGCTCTGAGTGCCAGGTTCATTTGGAGGGACATACATTGTTGGGGGGTAAATGGACAACACCCCCAAAGGGAACAAAATTATTCTTGAATAGACAGCTGTAAATGAAAGATTGAAAGTAACCCTTGTGTTTTCAGTGCTCTAGCACTTCGTCCTTTTCTGTGGTTTCATTTTTAGCATATGCTTCATATATCTCATGGTGGGTCATGAGCACTCAAAAGTGTTTGTAGTGCTGCACTTTGTAGGAGGAGCAACTTAAGAAATTCCTTTACTAGACTGGATTTTTGCAGGATGAAAGTTCTTATGAAAACTCGTTTAAGATAACAAAAAATTTTATACCTATATTTCTCTAGCAAATTTTAATTAAATTTAATAAAAATAGATATGAAAGGTTTTGGGGTTTTTTTTCAGTTCTAATGGGCAGGTAACATTGTTGCAAGAGTTCCTTAGGAACATGCAAGCCTTACAGTTCTGCAGTGTAAGTAAGGCACAGTCCTGAATCTCTATTTTTTTTTTTTCTGTCTATTAAAGTGTGCAAAGGAAATGGTTAACTGTCATGGGATTGGACAGGGAAGATTTACACCATCACTAAAGAATTTGGACATGCCATGAAACATTTGTCTGTTAGTGTCCAAGCATATCAAACACTTGTTTCAGAATTCCATTTAGGTAAAGGCTTCATAAGCTCTGGTTTAGAAATCATCAGATGGCTGAGATTGAAGGGACCCCAAAAGATCATCTGGTCCAACCAAATCTGGCCAAGTAGAGTCATCTAGAGGAGGCTGGCCACAATCATGTTCAATTGGCTTTTGAATATCAATTTTCTTTACCTGTAGAATTACTGATAATAATAATTAAAGCTGCTCATGGATGGTGTCATGGTTTTGTTCTGTGGTGATCACCAGGGAATTAATCTGCTCATGAAGGACATAAAACAATTAGTTATACTTTGTGTAAAATTTGTCCTGATTCCTATAGCATCCTGAACATAGCATTCTGATTCATTGTGGTCTTTTAACTTAGCTCACTAAGAAAAATATGCCAGTAGTACTTATGACAGTGGACAGGATAGTAGGGGTGTGCATAAATAAGATCTGTATTCTCAGCTTTAAGAAATGGTTTTAAAGAGAATTACTTTTTTTTCATATTCCATTCTATGCATTTTAACTACATTACACATCTGCTTGATGGTCAATAAAAGCTGTTATAAAGAATTCGAGATTTTAATTATCACTCCTGGATTAATATTTTCATAGAAAACAGAAACATTTTAGATGTAAGGATAGATCAGAAGTTTTGTATTTAATTGCTTAGTGTACTCTTTCCAGATTCAGCCAAACCCCCTTGGCTCTCTTAGGTACTTAACAACACTACAGACAATTAAACAACATGGAAAAGCACAGACAAAACAGCTCACTGTGCATTGAAACACAGCACAGAGAACAGACAGACTGTTTTGCAGTTTCATGATGGTTCATTACTATAATGCAACAAACCAGCAGCTGATACTTTATACCTGATAATGGATTATTTTACCTTGGTGTAAGCTCCACTAGCTAGGCACTGGAAAGAGTTTCCTTTCAGATCACACTTGACACTGCTCCCTTTTACCAGGTACTTCCCTTTGAACAAGTAATTGAAAGTACTATTTGCATTTTCTTACAGGATTACTTTCCAGTCACACTCTAATATATTGTTCAGCAAAGACTTGTTGTGTCGCTGTGGGTCACTATCAATCACACACACAGGACACGATCTCTAGAGAAGGCTGAAAAAGCTTTTATAAAAACATCTGACTCCAATTTATAGTAATTACACAAGGACCAGGGATTGGAGGAGAAGCNCACTTGTTGAGCAAACAAGAGAAGCTCTTGCCCTTCACTAGTATTCTATTTACCTTTAGTCTGATTTAAAGAAGTTTGATGGAATGGGCATCTCTGTGCAGCCTTGTTTTTTCAAGATGCCTATTTAGAACTTGTTCAGCATTAAAGGTAGATCAATTAGTTACTTTCTATAAGATTATAATAGCATCCCATCATGCACATTAACAACAAGATGATTCCACACTATTCAACTACCTTATAGCAGAGAAGACAAGAAGCTACATAGGTATGAAAACAAAATTGAATGGTGCTGTCTCAAGGCAGAAAAAGGTTCATATTTTTCAGCATTGGAAGATGTGGCATGGGGAGCTAGGGGAGGGTAAAGGCTGGTAGAAATCAAAAGGGTGTTAAAGCAGGGTTAAGTGAGAAGGCCTGGGAGCAAGCTGTCCGTGAAAAAATGGACAAAAAATGTCTTGTGTCTGAAAGACACTTTGAAAGGTACTGTGAGGATTTTTCATTTCCCTCCCTCCTCCCTCCTCTCCCTCTTCTGACATGTTTTCTCTCCACCTCATCCCATACCTCACAACTGATCCTAGACAGAGAACTCCACTCTCCTCCCCACCACCAAAGGCATTTTAACATCCGTCTCCTATTCCCTGCCTCTGATTAACCTGCTTTTCTTCCCAGCAGCTTCCCTAATAAAGAAAGGGCAAAGAGAAACTCCTGAAAATGTGGGTTGAAGACAAGACAGCACCAGAAGCAGAACTCAAAGAGGTGTGGATCTCAGAAAATGAAGCTTTCTGACCTTTTCCTGGCACAGCTGAGGCAGATGTGTTGGTGGGACAATATATGCTTTGGATTTGGGCTGTTTATATGAGCTGCCATTCCCTTCCTCATCCTCACATGAGCAGCAGCAGATGGGGTAAGGGTGGACTGCTCAGACCATGGCAGTCAGTCTTTGCCACCTCAGGCACAAGCTACATGCAGTTTGCAGCACCGACAGACTCATGCTGAAGAAAAGTATGACAGGCCCTGGCTTGGGCAAGCTATGTGTATCTACAAGGTGCTGTTGGAATCCTGCAATCCTGTTAACTGTCCTCATTTTAACTTGGAAGAGGCTGACTATTGAAGCAGCAGTGCATGGAAATTTGAGAGCAGCTGTATCACATTTCAGGCCTTGAAGGCAAACATGCATACAAGTGCTGTTATTTTTAGAACATGATATCTTAGAGAGTTCACCTAGGACAGATATGGACAGATGTCATATTTGCCAGGGCTGCAGAGAGCTCCAGGTGAATCCAACCTGTCCTCCAGTTTCTGCCCTGTTTGCCAGTCTTCCTGCCTAGGGAATCAGCTGATTCACCCCAAACACAGGAGGATGTGTGGGTAAAACACTTTGGCTCCTAATTCGCTCAGACCTTGTTTTCCACCCGTTCAGATTTTGAGTCTTGCCCTCCCGTCTCTGGCACTTACAGCCCTGCCTCATAACCTGCTATTCCCCAGTCTGTCCAAGCACAGTTTCAGGACAGGCACAGAAAAATCTCATCAAATCTGAAGAAGAAGTTAATCAGGCATTAACTTGAGAGGTTCTGGAAATTCTCAATATTCATCATTGTACATACCACTTCTCTGAAGGGGAAAAAAGACAGTGAGAAATAAGAAATTATTCATTTTCTTGGGGGGGTAAGAGGGACAAAATTAGCAGTAATAACTCCACAATACTTTGAATATTTAAAATGTTATATACTTCACGCATTTATGATGTTGATGACAAAAATCAGAAGAACAAGTAATGGGAATGTGATGTGCAAACTAATCTTGACACTTGGGAGTCAAATTCCAAATACCAACAAATGTCTGGGCCTTGATTTTTACCCAGTCTCCTATGAATTGACTCAGCCTGGTACCAAGAGGACTACTTGAACAAAGAAATATTATCTTATTTTATAGTGATTACATATTATGTACTGTAATTATTACTGTTCTTACTTCTATAATTATGGAGGTGTATTCATGAATATAAAATTCACAATTTGTGGTGATGATCTATTTGGAGCTAATAGGCTAAATTCAAACACAGCTGTGTCCAGGTTTCCACAATAACCATCTAAACTTCATAATAAGTAGAACTTGCTGTTCATTACCTAAAAATGTTCACAACTCATTTAACTCACATAAGTGTTATAGATGTTAGACATTACTCTCCTCTATTCAAAGACTCCCCTACCTGGCATGGAGCCACATAAATTATAAATTGTAGTTGGTCAAAGTTCTTAAATTCTACTTGTACCAGGGTGTCCTGGGTTGATGCTGAGTTGTATCCACATTCGTCTGTTTAGCTCAGAAATAAGTTTTGCACCTTTAAACTGGATCTGAGAGTGAAGGGAGAAGAAAGAGAAGCAGTGAAATGTCTGAGGCTGTTGTTTTCAAAACATAAAGATCAGAGTTTTCAGCTTTCCCTCACTCACAGCCTGTGTTGTCTGCAGTGCGGACAGAGAGAGCTCTCCTTTGCTGTTTGTTAGTTTTTGGCTGGCTGAGGCAGAGTTCTCTGAGCTGTGGGGTTTTTTTTCTTTTCCTTGGCAC